>CM035168.1:90272988-90872988 GCA_020205615.1 Panax quinquefolius
TATCTTGATTTTATTGTGTAGTGAAGTCAAGTCCAGCTGGGATGGAGACACCAAAGGCCGTCCTAGATAAGTCAAAGCCGGTAGTTCAAGGGAGAGCGTTTGTTGTGACCTCCCAAAAAGCGAGGAACCCGAACGAAGTCATCACGGGTAAGCTAATCATATACTTTAACGAAGTTTATACCTTATTTGATACCGGTTCTACCCATTCATTTATTTCTCCTACTTACGCTCAACGTTTAAATTTGACTCCGAAGAAATTAGACTTTGACTTATCTGTTGAAACTCCGTTGGGAGAAACCTTCATTACATCCACTGTTTATAAATCTTGTTTGATTCAAATTGGCACCCTCACATTACCTGTAGATCTTATCTTTTTGAAAATACTTGCATTTGATGTGATTTTAGGGATTGATTGGTTAACTACTCATCATGCTAATATTAATTTTTTTCGTAAGGTTGTTAGCTTTCATATTCCTAACCAATCTATTATGCGAATTAAAGCAACCAAACCACTAAAGTTAATCACGATCATATCAAGCCATAAAGCTATTCGTTTATTGAAAAACGAATGTCAAGCTTTCTTAGCCCATGTCACAGATTTAAACAAAAATACGTCAGATTTGAATGATATTTCTATTGTTAATAAATTTCCAGACATATTCCATGAAGAACTTCCTGGCCTACCCCGAGAGCGTGAAATTAAATCAAATTTTGTATCGACCTTGAACCCGGTACAAAACCCATTTCCCAAGCCCCATACCGAATGACTCATGTTGAACTTCAGGAGTTAAAGACCCAACTACAAGAATTGTTAGACATTGACTTCATTCGTCCTAGTACGTCTCCTTGGGGTGCTCCTGTTCTATTCGTAAAGAAGAAAAATGGAAGTATGCGACTTTGTATTGACTATCGGGAGTTAAATCATGTCACCATCAAAAATAGGTACCTGTTACCACGCATTGATGACCTGTTTAACCAGTTGCAAGGCGCGAAATTCTTTTCAAAGATCAATCTTCATTCTGGATATCATTAGTTAAAGATTAAAATTGATGACATCCCAAAGACTGCTTTCAGAACTTGGTATGGGCATTACGAATTCCTAGTCATATTTTTTGAATTGACTAATGCTCCTGCTGCCTTCATGGATATAATGAATCGAGTATCTAAGTTATATTTTGACCACTTTGTGGTCGTCTTTATTGATGAGATCCTCATTTATTCCAAAAATCGTGAAGATCATGAGCAACACTTGAGGCTGATACTCCAAAAGCTTCGTGAAAAAAAGTTTTACGCCAAGTTGAAGAAATGCTAGTTCTGGCTTAAGGAAGTAACATTCCTTGGGCACGTGATAGCAAATCACAGAATATCTATTTACCCGACAAAGATTGAAGAAATTCAAAGCTGGGAGTAACCTAAGTCAGTGACCGAAGTACGTAGCTTTCTGGGCTTAGCTGGTTATTATCGGAGATTCGTGGAAGGATTTTCTCGAATCGCTACTCCATTAACTCAGCTGACTCGAAAAGATACAAAATTCGGTTGGAGTGAGGTATTTGAGAAGAGTTTTCAAGAAATCAAGCAGAGACTCATTTCAAAGACTGCTCGACAATACCATCCGTTCTCGAGGGATTTGTTATCTCAAATGATGCTTCGTGTGAAGGTTAGGATGTGTTCTCTGAAAGTAGTACGCACACATGCCAATCATATTTGATGATAAAGCATATACTTTGTAACAATATTATTTATTTATTAATAAAAAGTATTAATTTATTAGAGGCTTTTAATTATCTATATGATGCTGCTTTATAATATGTGACAAACTCATAGTTTTAAGCAATGCTTTTAGAATAATGATGATGATCATTCTAATGAGATCTAAATTCTTAGAAAGCTTAAAATTAAAATAGTTCCCAATCGTTGGATTACTAAATTGGGAATTAGTGAATCTAGATAGATTGGTACATACGTTACTTGCTCATTGGATGAGGATGATTGATCTCATGATCATTTGTTTGGAGACACTAAAACAAGTATGTAGGTGCTTATTGGAGAATAAGTTCACTGAATGTGGCTCGCTAAGGAATACTTAATAGAGTTTTACTTGTCTGTCAATAGGAATTCCTGTAGTGATAGTAGTACAAATGATTTTTGGACTTGAGATCATCATAGTATCTTGCATATGATGAGTTATACTTTGACTTATTCCTTAAGACCCTTAGGGTATATCAAAAGGTATGCTTGGGTATAATAAGTTATATATGGAGTTAATGTATGATCAATAAAGAATCTACCGCTTCTAGTAAAAAAAGAGAAATGTCCTATGTGATTCGATAAATGAGAACTCAGTAGTCCTTGGCCAAGGCAGAATGAAATTAGAAAAGAGTTTCTAATTTGTATTATTTAGAGTTGTGCATTTAAGAATCGAAATACATATAATTAAATAAAATAAGACTTGACAGTAATTCCATGTTTTATATTTAATTGGGACATCAGATGGTGGAAGGATTGAATTGTATTTAACTATTTACTCAAAGGTTCTTTTATAATTAATGTTGAAATCTATATTATCTCGAAAGTCGTTGATCGCTAGGGAGGCTTATCCCTATTGTAGAATAAATATTATTTATTTAAATAAATTAATAGTTTAATTTATTTATTTAAATAAGATTAGAATTGTTCTAATTAATTTATTCACAACCAGTTTAATATGGAGAACCTAAAGGGTCACGCTATAAAAGGAAGAATAATTATTTAAGAAGCCAATGGCATAATCGTAATAATAAGTTAAGTATATTTAATTTAATCTATCGTGATAAAATAAATTAAATAACTTAATATTTATTATTTAATATTTTGGAAATATTAAATATAAATTAATAAGAGGAGTCTTATTATTATTATTACTATTATTATTATTTAATTTCTAAAGGAGTTTGGGAATTAATTAATAAAAGTACTTGTATATATCCTAATAAGATTATGAGGCTAATTAATTAAAAGAGTTTAATTAATTATTCTTAATAAGATTGGAAGCCTAATTAATTAAAGGAGTTTAATTAATTAAAATAAAATTTAATTCCTTAATTGTTAAGGATGGTTGTCTACATCTATAAATAAAAAAAATCTTATTATGGGTGGGGGTTGTTGACTTTTTTACAACATGCATAATTCCAATTGTTGGAGAGTACACCTTTTTCTATGAGAGATAGAAAAACTAGGGTTTTGCCAAATATCCATCTTCTTGAATCTTTCTTCTTCCTTGGTGGATCACCTCTAGAGGCCAAATATTTGGGTGGCTAACGTTGATCAAAGGAAGGAATCAAACCAGATGGATTCAAGTTGAGCGCGAAAAGATTTTGAGGTGAATTTGTACCTGAGGAAGCTCGAATCTTTAAAGGTATGATTCTTGTTCTTTATCTTTTCGTTTAAGTAATATTTGTGCATAAAGGTAGATCCGGGTATATAGTTTGTAAACATTTTAAACTTTAATTTTCTATGCTTCCGCTTATTTTGTGCAATTTAATTGCTTTCATGAATATTACAAACCTAACAGTGACATCAGATCCAAACCTTTATGCGAATTATTAATTATTCAGATTCGATGTGTATGTTGATATGTGTTTAGAATAAATTTTTTTGGCATAATTATTAGTATTGAATCATGTTTTGGGAAAAAACTGCACAATTCGCGAACTGAAAAAATAGATTTTGGAGATTAGCGCCACTCTCCAAAAAAAAAAAATATTTTTTATTTTTTTATTTTGATTTTTATTAAGATAAAAGGTTTATTTTAATTAAAATTAAAATATATATTTTTTTTCAGTAATTCTAAATTAAAAATAAAGGAGTTTATTTTGATTTAAAATTGGATTAAAATAAAGTTGTTTATTTTAATTGGAATTGATTCCACGCTTGTTTGAATAAAAGATTTTGTTCAAAAGTTTTATTTTAATTGGAATTAGATTTCACGTTTGTTTGAATAAAAGAGTGTATTAAAAAAAAGTTTTATATTAACTTAGAATTGGATTCAACGTTTGTTTGAATAAAAGAGTTTATACAAAAGTTTATTTTAATTTTAAAAATGGATTTCATGCTAACTAATTAGAGTTGGAATTGGATTCCATGATAACTAATTGGAGTTGAAATAAAGGAGTTTATTTGTGAATATGAAAGTGAATCCATGTTTCCTTAAACAAAGGAGTTTATTTAGATATGAAATAAGATTTCATATTATTCAAAATAAAAGAGTTTATTGTGAATAGAAAAGAAAATCCGTGTTTTCTTAAATAAAGGAGTTTATTTAGATGTGTAATAAAATTTCATATTATCCAAAATAAAGGAGTTTATTTTGATAAGGAATTGATTCCATAATTAATTAAAATAAATGAGTTTATTTTGATTTAAATTTTGATTAAAATAAAGGAGTTTATTTTGATTCAAAATTAGATTTAAGCTAACTAAATTTGCCCATTAATTAAATAATATCAATATATATATTAAATGTTTATTATTCATGAGATAATTTATTTATTGATGCATATATAGATGTGTATGATAATAAATGGGATTGATTATGGACTATTGACCAATGCGATTGGATTTTATTTTAGATGGATGCATGAATGTATGGGTTTTATTAAATGGGGTCTGTGTATCTCGTCTTCTCTAATTTTTTTCCTTAATGTAAATTTTATCTCCATCCTATGTACTTCCCCTTGACTGCTGATCAAGATTTCTATGTATTTTAAATAGTTTTGTAATAGGAATAGTTAGAATTAATTTTGAAAAATTGGAGATCAAGGAGTAAGGAGCGCTTGAAGACCCATTTTGTAATGAAGCCTGGGATTTAAATGTAATAGTTATATTTAAATTTAATTCTTGCACCCAAGGTTTGACCTTTTGGTTCACTTGGTGGCTTTAGTGAACCACACTAGAATAAAGTCCATAATCAATCCGGGTAGAATATAGTATTCTATATGTGCATGCTTATACTATATATATATATATATATATATATATATTGTGACGCCCCCAAAATAGGTATACATCACCCATCTTGAGTCGCTAAATACATGGTACAAAATTCAAATACAACTTAATTATACAACAATCGTGTAAAAATACGACAAGACATAATCTAAGAGTTTTAATAAGAATATTGCCATCTAGACAATATCCACACTCAATGGAGTTCTCATTACATTTATTATCATACTATTTAACAGAATAGTGAGGACTACTAATGCTATCATCTGGACCGTCACTCCATTCCACGACTAGTCCCGCCACGCTTCTCATTTCCAAGAGAACAAAGGAAAGAAAGGGTGAGCTAAACTAGCCCAAGAAGAAATATTATGACTAAGATAATGCAGAATAAATTATCATTAGTCTTCAACAATGTTAAACTGATAAAATATAATAGACATCACGTTTAACTGCATTGGAATAAGCAATCCATTAGAAGAGTCAAGTAGAGCATGATATCTACTATCTTCTATGATTTAAAATGTTTTCATCAATTTTTATTGCTGAGACTCAGCTTAATAAATAAACCACATCATCGAATCTTTCCTGCACTACGGGCCAAGGGGTCATGACTATACCGAATAATCCCTGGTCATAATCATACCAAAAACTGTCCATCAATGCACTTCAGGCCATTGAGGACTTTCACCACATCATTCGTCACATTACGGTCATGATTATACCGAATAATTCCTGGTCATAATCATACCAAGTCTATCTATGCACGTAAGCCAAAGATGACTTTCATCACAATATATGCATGAGGATGATGACAATGATATAAGCATTAATCAAATGAAAACAAGGATAAATATTAAAGACTTTAAATTTATCCAAATATTATCAATCACTTAATAAACTCATCATTTAATATTATAACAATATTTTAATCACTTCTTAAACTTATAAATAATTTATTTCAATTGTTTACACTTTACCAAATAATGCATTTAATCATTCAAAAATGTTATACTCATAAGATTTTATCACCAATGATCAAATACCTCATCAAAAATCTGCATATAACCTATATAGGATTCCCAAGCCATAAAATCCTATTTTCCAATTTTGTTACTTCACATAACATATTTAATTTATTTACTCATAACTAGTTCATTTTCATGAAAAATACTAAATCAGTCCCAAAAATATTTCTTTTCTGGGATTTAGTAGAATATAGTCCCATATTGAACATATATTTTTTTTGGAATTTTTAAAATTCATTTACTATTTTTCATATGGCTAAAATGGCCGAATATTTAGACATTTATCATAAATTATACTTTTGTCCAAAAATTCTGAAATTTACAAGGTATACTCCTGTTATATACATGTACTCCCAATAAAAATTTCACCAATTTTGGAGTTAACCACAAGGAGTTATAAGGGTTTACTTTTAAAATAGTCTTTTCCCATAAAATCCATAACTCTTAATCTATACATCCAAAAATCGCCATTTTGGACACAATATAGGAAACTCATCAAATTATCATTTCAAATTTTTCCAGAATTTTTGAGGGTCAGAAAAATTACGAAACTACAAATGGATTTTTCACCCGCCACGCAGAAATTCACGTAGATGCATCATTTCTACAATTTAATAAGGAATGAATACAAAGGATCATTCACCACGTGTCGCGGTAATCCACATGACAAAGTTATTCCAATGTAATAATAAAGAATAAAATAATGTAAGAATTCACCACGCATACGATGTAATCGCATGCATGTGTTATTCCCAATTTGAATAATAAAGAATGGAACCATGTCATGCGTAATCCGCATGCATGTGATATTCCAATGTAATAAAAAGAATGGAATAACAACGAAATTCACCAGAATGCGATAGATCCGCATGCATGAGTTATTCCAATGTAATAATAAAGAACGGAACCAGTCAAATGCGTAATCCGCATGCATGCATGTGATATTCCAAATGTAATAATAAAGAAGGGAATAATAGAAGAATTTCACCATGTATGCAGTACTTTGCATAGACAGGTTATTCCAACATAATAATAATGAATGGAATAACAATAGCTCTCTTCATGAATACGAAAGAAATAATACCTCTTACCTTAGAATAAAACTGGATATTGGAATAGTGAGGTAGCAGACTTCTCTTCTTCTTTCTCTTTATAATTTCTCTCTATAATAATTGCTATATAGCTTTAGTGAATTGGTGAGAAATGAAGGATGAATGAGCTTCTATTTATCAAAAAATATAGTTTCGATAATTGCACATTTTGGGGCTCGAAATATTACAGTACAATACCTCTAACTTCTCTTTCATTTTTAATTTAGTTTTGCAAGTATTATCAAACTTGCACCACCTCCCCTAATAGTAAATAATGTGAATCAATAGTTCAATCATGTGAATCAATAGTTATAATCATGTGAAAATACTGATTACAAAGATAAGTACCTCCATCTATACCTCCATTTTTAACTTAGTCATGCGAGTATTATCAATCTTGCACCAACTCCCCTAATAGTACAAGAATGTGATTCAGTAGTACAGACATGTGAACAAATAGTTATATAAGCATGTGAATTAGTAGCAATTAATTGCTTATTTATCCGATTAATTCCTCGATTTATCAATATAACCCCCAGACATCAATTATCATCGGAATAGATGTCGATTTCCACTAACACTAATAATCCCAACACAATAGAACTATCAAATTCATCTTTAATCAACACAAACTTATTCATCATTAATATTATAACTCACAATATTTAACAACCAGGTCGTTCCCAGGAAAGAGGGGGCTTTTTGATAAGGAGTTTTCCTTATTGGCACGCAATTAGATGACCAAATCTCTCTTTGACAGAACTTCTAGACATTGTAAATATTGCAATTTAATAATATGAATAACTTTGTTGTCTCAATTATTTATTTAATAATATATAAAATATTATACAGATGATACTGTGACAATAATTGAATCAATAATATGATAGATATGATGCATCAATTCATGAGTAATAATTGAGTATAACCGAGTGACTTCTTACGTAAGCATCAATAATCAATACCGTAGTGCTACTATGCAACCACGCCAGACATCGTACTTTACTACCAAGGGTAGTTCAACAGCTTTTAATCTCAGAATACTTTCTTCTCGTAAAATCCCAAATTTTACGAATAAAGATTTAATTTTCTCAAAATATTTTTTAATATTATGGTGTGAATTTGAGATAATGTTATAGTTGTGGGTAGTATTTATAAATTTTGCAAAGTATGTAAGTTATTGTATTATATTCGATTGGTCTGGAGAATATTCGCTTTTTAGCGAGGAATATTCGCATAACGCGACACATCATTGGTGGACCCTACAACAAAATTATTATTTTAATGAGAAAAACGACAAAAATATTTTTATGAAAATAACGGTGGAAGTTTTACCGCTTATATCATTGAACTACTTCGTAGTAGTAAAGTACAATGAATACGCTGCGGTTGCATAGTAGTACAGCACACCTGTATTGATTATCGATGCTTACGTGAGAAAACACTCGCTTTTGTTCTATTATTGCTTCATGAGTTGTCATATAGTATCTCAATGTTATTTGATTCAATTATTTTCGATTGTTATATTATATATATAAGTTTTGTTTTATTAGTATTATTAGTGTAATAAAATGTAAAAGCTTTTTCTATAAAAATGTAATACTTTTATAAAGTTATTTGTTTTATTAGACAATAATTAGAATATATAATATTCTATTATGCATTGTATTTTGCATAGTAAAATCTTTTATATAAAACTCAATACTTTTATAAAGTTATTTGTTTTATTAGACAATAATTAGAATATATTATATTTTATTATGCATAGTGTTGCATAGTGCACTCGTGATAGTGTTTTTTTGCATAGTAAAATCTTTTTATATAAAATGTAATACTTTTATAAAGTTATTTGTTTTATTAGATAATAAATAGAATATATTATATTTTATTTAAATTTTTTTGTTTTATTAGAATATTTTATTAAATCAATCTCTGACCGTCTGCTTAAAAGTAAATCAATCTGGACCGCTCATGGATTGGTTACTATTCACCCATTCTTCTATAAATAAAGCTCATTCCTTCATTATTTCTTACGAATTCACCGAAACTCTAGAGAGAGAAACCGTAGAGAGAATTATTCTTCTATAATCTTGAAGCGTATTTCTTTAGCGTTTAAGAAAGCTTTGAGCGTAGTGCAAGTTTCTTCAAGTATATCCCCGCCTCTACCGCTTGAGTACTCTTCTTTATAAGGTAACGGTATTATTTCTTTCAGATTCATGAAGAGAACTTCATTATTCCATTCTTTATTATTCTATCGAATAACACGTGATACGCTATTCACCTTATACATGGTGAAATTCTCGCTGTTATTCCATTCTTTATTATTTTGTTGGAATATCCTGTCTGTGTGTTTTACGCCGGACTTGGTTACATCTTTATTATTCTCGTGAAATATCCTCGTCATGCATGCGTTTTACACCGCACTGGTTCCGCCTCTTTATTATTCTCGCTGAATATCCTGTGCATGCGTTTACGCCGGACCGGTTCCGTTATTTATTATTCCATTGGAATAACCTCGCTCATGTGAAGTACCGCATGCATGGTGATTTCTCGTTGTTATTTCATTCTTTATTATTCTCGTTGAATATCCCGTCGGTCTTGTAATTTCTTTTTGACCGTTCCATTATTTATTATTCATTGGAATAACTTGTCTGGCGCGGCACCGCATGCATGGTGATTTCTTTTGTTATTCCATTCTTTATTATACTCGGTTGATTAAAGTTTGACTTCTATACTCCATGAAATTAGTGGAATATCCTTGATATTTGCGCTTCATCCAGTATCTTTTCATGAAAATATTCTTCTGAGCATTCTTGAATTTTACTCTACAAAGAAGTATCATATTGACAATTTGGACGTTATTAGTTCCTGAATAATTTAATTCTTGAACTTGTTTTATTGAATTCTTATATCATTGTCATCATCCTCATGTTTATATTTTGTTGAAAGTCATCTGTGGCCTGTAGTGCATAGATGGACTTGGTATGATTTTGACCAGAGATTATTCGGTATAATCATGACCATAATTTAAAAATGATGTGGAAAAAATCTTCATTGGCTCGTAGTGCATTGATGGACAGTTTTTGGTATGATTATGGCTATGGATTCTCTTCGGCCAAGGGAGCAAAGATGAATTGTTTTATGGCATGATCAGGACCGTTGATGAAAACACGATTATCTTTGGCCCGTAGTGCATGGATAATTCATGGTCGTGATACTAAATAATATCCTTGGCCTGTAGTGCAGGGATGATTTGATGATGTGGATTATTTATCAAGCTGAGTCTCAGTGATAAAAGTGATGAAAAACTTTTTAAATCATAAAAGATAGTAAATTTTATTCTCTACTTGACTCTTTTAATGGATTGCTTGTTCCGCTGTAGTTAAACTTGATGTCTATTGTATTTTATCAGTTTAACATTGTTGAAGACTAATGATAATTTATTCGCATTATCTTAGTCATAATATTTCTTACTGGGCTAGTTGAGCTCACCCTTTCTTTCATTGTTCTCTTCAGGAAATGAGAACGTAGCTGGGACTAGTCGGGGAACAGAGTGATGGTCCTAGATGGTGCATTAGTAGTCCTCACTATTCTGTGAAATAATGTAATAATAAATGTAATGAGGACTCCATTGAGTGTGGATATTGTCTTGATGACAATATTTATATTAAAACTCACAGCATATGTTTTGTCGTATTTTACACGACTATTGTATAATTAGTTTGTATTTGTATTCAGTACCATGTATCTGGCGACCCAAGATGGGTGATATATACCTATTTTTGGGGCGTCACACTTTCCTCGTTATTTTTATAAAATGATAATTCTGTCGTTTTCTAACTACGACAATACTTCTGTTGTGGGGTCCTCCAATGATTGTGTCGTCGTACGGATATTCCCAGACAAAAAGAATATTTCCCGACCAAACAAATATTATATAACAACTTACATACTTTACAAAATTTATAAATATTACCCACAACTATAATATTATATCAAATCCACACCATAATATTCAAAAAAATATTTTGAGAAATTTAAATCTTTATTCATAAAATTTGGGGTCTCATATATATATATATATATTATATTATGCAAACATGCTTCGCATGTTAATTAATATAACGTGTATTTTATATATATATATATGTTCATGCGCGCTAAACAAGATAAAACAAATTAATAACAAACCGCTCAAAGATTTTATATTAAGTCCTAAGCATACAAAGATATTTGGAATATCGAACGTTGCCTTCTAGCATGATAAAAATAATAGAGTATCAATTAATTATTATAAGTTTGTTGTGTCACCACAAGGCTTATCTTAATTATTTGATATGTTAATTTTATCACATTTGATGCTTATAAAGAAAATTAAACAATGTTGTTTTGTTGTGTCCCCACAAGGACAATATTTTTCTTTTTCTGAATATATGGATGTGCTAGGTTGGACTTAACTTAGATAATTTTGATTCGGATGTGCCACCACTTGATCAAAATAATCTAAGAGGCAAAATAAAAGGAGTTACATGATGATGTAATTGACAAGAGTTGTCTACCTATTTATTTATATATAGTTTGTTATGTCACCACTAGGCTATATACATTTGAAATGAGATCCTTATTCATACTAGCAAATCTTTAATTAGATTTTGTCCAACTATATAAGTGAGGGTAATATAGTTTGATGAAAATAGTGGAAGATACCAATTTGAAACAAGAACAAATTCATTTACAGAGTTTTACAATTTCTAAATTACTATCACTACGAAGCATATTAAATGCTATTTAACCAGACCGAATTAAACGAATTGGGTAAGGAATTTGAGAATAGTTCTCATAGCTGAAAAATTATCTTATGTCCTTAATACGTCTATCCCTGCAATGGTTGCAGACATTGCCTCCGAGGAAGAGATTGCTATTTTTAGAAAGTGGCAAGATAATGCATAGTTGGCTCAATGCATCATGCTCGCATCTATGAGTAACGAGCTTCAGCGTCAGCATGAAACTATGGATACTCCTATTATACTCTTGCACATCAAGTAGTTGATGGTGGAGAAAGTAGGACTGATAGATATTAGATATCTAAGGAGCTCTTCCGATCTAGAATGACCAATGACACTACAGTACAGACAAAAGTCCTTAACATAATCAATTTGATTGAACAATTAGGACAACTGGTTTTTGTCATGGATGGAGATTTGAGCCAAGATTTGATCTTGTAGTCACTCTGAACTCTTTCTCACAATTGTTATGAATTTTTCATATGAACAAGCTAGATATCAGCTTTGCTGATTTGCTTGACATGTTGAAAAATATTGAGATTCACTTTCCAACCAAGAAAGATTAAGTCTTACTGGTAGGGGCTAAAGGATCTTCTAAAAAGAAGAACGATTCAAAGAAGGTAAATAGAAAGGCAAAAAAATAAAGGATAATAAGAACAAAACTGATACGGATAGAAAAAGAGTTTGCTTTCACTGCAATAAGCCTGGACACTAAAAAAGAAACTGTGAGAAGCATCTTGCAGAGGCTAACCAAAGAAGCTTAGTGAAGCTTCGGTTACAAATATAGATTTTGTTCATGATTAAAATAATTTTTTTTTCTTTAAGTCAAGGTAAACAAAGATAAGTAATCCTATGTGTGGAGATGAAGCAAAGGTTGCTGCATCAACCATAGGAACTTCTATTTTAGCACAGCTTACGGATAGTCTATTAAGTCAATAAGTTGTTATTGTATTCCAGTTCTCGTTGGAAACATTATTTCTATTTTATTGTTGGACAATGAAATCTTTAGTATTATATTTAAGAACAATTGTTGTTCTATTTATAATAATAATGTTTTGTATAGAACTGAAATATTACTTAATGGATTTTGTGTACTTGACTTACGTAAAAATTATTTTACAAATTGAACAAACTAGTATAAGAAAAAGGAGATGATTATTCAAAAAGTTGAATGTGTGTATTTGCTGAAATACAATTGTGAATTATTTGAAAGGTTCAAAGAATTCAGAAATGAAACAAATTGGCAAAGTATTAGGATTCTTTGATCGAATCAAGGAAGAAATATTTTTGCAATGAGTTTCTAGATCATCTCAAATGGTTTTCTCACAATGGACGCCTCCTTATACGCAATAATTGATTTATGTATCTGAAAGGAAAAATCGTACCTTGTTAGACATGGTGCTGTCCATAATGATTTTTCCAACATTCAAGTATCCTTCTGGGGTCATGCCCTAGAGTTATGGACATGGATGATTCCTAATCTTAAGTATGTTAAGATAAAGGGTTGTCCAACTTATGTGAAAAAGGTTCCAAAGGATAAGCTTGGGACAAGATTTGACAAGTACAGATTTGTGGGACATCTTAAAGTAAGTTTAGGGTATATGTTCTATAATCCTACTTAGCAAAAGGTGTTTGTTGAGAAACATGCTGCCTTCTAAGATAAAGATGTTTATCATTGAAGGGGTTAGTGGGAGGATAATAGATCTTGAAGAGTTCAAGAACCACAAAACACTATAAGTCAAATAAGAGGAACACGTAAATGACCTATTGTATTGTGATCGAATCATAACCGAATAGTACCAAAGATACCTAGGAGGTATGGATTCATCATAGATGATGATGATGAGGTACACATCAGAGAAGATGATGATCCAGTTACTTACAATGAGGTAAGAGTTGTAGACACTCAGAGAAATGGATTGAAGCAAGCTTCTCAAATATAGAACATTCTTTTTGATGAGACAATAATTTTTTTTTAATTTTATCAAAAACAAGAACGAACCTAGTGTGTACAAAAGAGTCAGTGGGAGCGTTGTGATATTTCTATTATTATATGTTGATATATTATGGATAAGGAATGACATACTAATGCTATAATCAATAAAAATAAAGTTGTCTAAACATTTCTCCATGAATGATTTGGGAATAGTATCGTAATTGGGGATAAAAATCTATATAGATAGATTTAAAAGGATGCTCAACTTAACCCAAGGAACGTATATTTATTTGATGTTAAAGTTGTTTAGCATGGAAAACTCCAAGAGATGTCTCATGTTGATGAGCCATTGACTGTATCTCTCTTAAATAATCCCTATAGACTCTTGAAAAAAAAAATCACATGAGTGAAAATCATGTATATAATGAAATATATGAGACTTGATGATGATCAGTCATATTCTGGAGAAGATCACTGTAAGACAATGAAAAACATCTTAAAGTACTTAACTGGCACTAAGGATGTGATTAAAATTTATGGTGGGTCTAAATTAAAACTAGAGGGCTTAACAGACTCAATTTTTTTAGACAGACCAAGACGACAGAAAATCCACTTTAAGGTAAAGCGTTACCTTGAACGGTGGTGCACTGAATTAGAGAGGTTTCAAACAACAAAGAGTTACTGGTTTAGTGATAAAGATAAAGGATATAGCTATAAATGAAGCTGCAAGTTGATTATTTGTATGAAAAGTTCATTACAGAACTAAGAATAGTTCCTAAGTCTCATCTTGGATCTAAATATGTGTTGTGGCACTTTCATTTGATTATAAGAATCATTGAAAGATGGGAAATCACTACAGAGATAGTGGACTCTCAAGAACAACATTACATATCCATTAACTAAATCTTATCCAACAACAGGATAATCGTCACTTAGAGAAGAAGGGTATGAGATACCATGACGATTGGCTTTAGTGCAAGTGGGAGATTAAAAGTAGTATGCACACTAGCTAATCATGTTTGATGATAAAGCATATACTTTGTAACAATCTTATTCATTTATTAATAAAAATTATTAATTTATTAAATGCTTTTAATTATCTACATGATGCTGCTTTATAATATGTGATAAACCCATAGTTTTAAGCAATACTTTTAGAATAATGATGATGATCATTCTAATAAGATCTAAATTCTTAGAAAGCTTAAAACTAAAATAGTTCCCAATCGTTGGATTACTAAATTGGGGATTAGTGAATCCGGATAGATTGATACATACGTTGCTTGCTCATTGGATGAGGATGATTTATCTCATGATCATTTGTGTGGAGACACTAAAGCAAGTATGTAGGTGCTTATTGGAGAATAAGTTCACTGAACGTGGCTAGCTAAGGAAGACCTAATGGAGTTTTTACTTGTCTGTCAATAAGAATTCCTGTAGCGATAGTAGTACAAGTGATCCTTGGACTTGAGATCATCATAGTATCTTATGTATGATAAGTTATAATTTGACTTATTCCTTAAGACCCTTAGGGTATATCAAAGGGTATGCTTGGGTATAATAAGTTATACATGGAGATAATGTATGATCAATAAAGAATCTATCGCTTCTAGTAAAAGAAGAGAAATGTCCTATGTGATTCGATAAATGACAACCTAGTAGCCCTTGGCCAAGGCAGAATTTGCATTATTTGGAGTTGTGCATTTAAGAATCGAAATACATATAATTAAATAAAATAAGACTTGAAAGTAATTCCATGTCTTATATTTAATTGGGACATTGTATGGTGGAAGGATTGAATTGTACGGTTACTATTTATAAAAAAATTCTTTTATGATTAATGTTGAAATCTATATTATCTGGAAAGTCGTTGATCTCTAGGGAGACTTATCCCTATTGTAGAATAAATATTATTTATTTAAATAAATTAATAGTTTAATTTATTTATTTAAATAAGATTAGAATAGTTCTAATTAATTTATTCACAACCAGCTTTAATATATAGAGAACCTAAAGGGTCACACCATAAAAGGAAGAATAATTATTTAAGAAGCAAATGACATAATTGTAATAATAAGTTAAGTATATTTAATTTAATCTATTGTGATAGAATAAATTAAATAACTTAATATTTATTATTTAATATTTTGGAAATATTAAATAAAAATTAATAAGAGGAGTCTTATTATTATTATTACTATTATTATTATTTAATTCCTAAAGGAGTTTGGGAATTAATTAATAAAAGTACTCGCATATATCCTAATAAGATTATGAAGCTAATTAATTAAAAGAGTTTAATTAATTATTCCAAATAAGATTGGGAGCCTAATTAATTAAAGGAGTTTAATTAATTAAAATAAAACCTAATTTCTTAATTGTTAAGGAGGGTTGCCTACATCTATAAATAAGAGAAGTCTTATTATGGGTGGGGGTTGTTGACTTTTTCACAACAGACGTGATTCCAATTGTTAGAGAGTACACTTTTTTCTATGAGAGATAGAAAAAATAGGGTTTTGTTAAATACCCATCTTCTTGAATCTTTCTTCTTCCTTGGTGGATCACCTCTAGAGGCCAAATATTTGGGTGGCTAACGTTGATCAAAGGAAGGAATCAAACCCGGTGGATTCTAGTTGAATGGGAAAGGATTTGGAGGTGAAATTATACGCGAGGAAGCTCGAATATTCAAGGGTATGATTCTTGTTCTTTATCTTTTTGTTTAATTAATAATTGTGCATAAAGGATGATCCAAGTATATAGTTTGTAAAAATTTTAAACTCTAATTTTCTATGCTTCCGCTTATTTTGTGCAATTTGATTGTGTTCATGAATATTACAAACCTAACATTCTCACGCAACATGGGAAAGTCATAGCCTATGCTTCACGACAACTCAAAGAATATGAGAGGAATTATTCTATTCATGATCTAGAGTTGGCAGCAGTCGTTTTTGCGCTTAAAATCTGGAGGCATTACCTGTATGGGGAGAAAGTGGAGATCTATACGGATCATAAAAGCCTCAAATATTTCTTAACCTAGTAGGAACTCAATATGCGGCAACGACGTTGGCTCGAGCTGTTGAAAGATTACAATCATACCATTCAATACCATCATAGAAAAGTGAACATGGTAGCTAACGCGGAGTAGAAGATCATATGCAGGTATGAGTGCGATATTGTTAACGCAAAGGCCTATTTTGTATGACTTGCAAAATATGGAGATAGAGTTAAAGACTCCAGGGACCCATGTGATGATGTTAAATATACGAGTAGAACCGACTTTAATCGATAAAGTTAAAGCTGCTCATGCTACGGACCTGGAGCTGATGCATATGAAGAAGAAAGTACAAGAAGGTGCTATTCCGGAAGCAAGAATTGATGAAGAAGGAATACTTCGAGTCAACTCCAGACTTTGTGTTCCTAACGACCCTAATTTAAAGTATAAGATCATGATGGAGACGCACAACACACCGTTTGCAATCCATCCTGGGAGTACCAAAATGTATCGCTATCTTCGACATACATTTTGGTGGAGCAATATAAAAAGAGATATCGTGGAGTTTATCTCAAGGTGTTTAACATGTCAATGAGTCAAAGCGGAGCATCAAGTACCAAAAGTTCCATTGTAACCACTTGAAATTCCAGAATGGAAGTTGGAGCACATTACCATGGATTTCATTACTGATCTTCCCAAGGTTTCTCAAGGCATAGATGTGATTTGGGTCATTATTGATAGATTGACCAAGTCTACTTATTTCTTACCAATACGAGAAACATATTCGCTTGAACGTCTTGCTTGATATACATAAATGAGATTGTAAGACTGCATGGTATGCCAGTATCCATAGTTTCTGACCGAGACCTAAGATTCACTTCATAATTTTGGTTTAGTTTATATAAAGCTATGGGCACGAATTTACGTTTTAGTTCGGCATATCATCCTTAAACGGATGGGGAGTCGGAGAGGACTATTCAAACTCTTGAAGATCTATTAAGACTCTGTGTCCTTGACTTCAAAGGGAGTTGGGACAAGTTCTTGCCATTGGTGGAATTCTCTAACAACAACAGTTATCAAGCAAGTATTGGCATAGCTCCATTTTAGGCGTTGTATGGATGCAAGTGTCTTCTCCAGTATGCTGGAACGAGGTGGGTGAAATAACTTTATTGGGACTGGAGTTGGTACGTATGACTAAGGAAAAGATTCAAATGATTTGGTAACATATAAAAACCTCCCAAGATCGACAAAAGAGTTATGCTGATCTTCATCGAAAGGACGTGGAATTCAATGTTGGTGATTATGTGTTGTTACATGTTACTCCATGGAAAGAAGTTACGAGATTTGGAAAGAGAGGAAAGCTCAATCCTCGATTCATTGGCCCATTCGAAATTCTCGAGCGAGTAGGAACTGTGGCCTATAGACTCGCCTTACCACCAAGTATGTCTCATGCTCATAACGTTTTTCACATATCTATGTTACGTAAATATGTGGAAGACCCGAACCACATTATTGAGTTAGAACCAGATGAAATAGCGGATGATTTAACGTATGAAGAGGTACTTGTTAAAATCTTGGATAAGAAGGAACATATTCTACTCTCCAAGGTTATAACTCAAGTCAAAGTTTTGTGGAGAAATCACGATGTTGAGAAAATGACCTAGGAGTTAGAATCTGAAATGAAATCAAGGTATCCTCACTTCTTCGACATACCAGGTACGTACCCCAATTTCGAGGACGAAATTTCATAAGAAGGGGAGGTTGTAAGACCCCAACTTTCATAAATAAAGATTAATTTTTCTTGAATATTATGGTGTGGATTTGATATAAAGTTGTAGTTGTGGGTAATATTTATAAATTTTGCAAATTATGCAAGTTGTCATAAAATATTCGATTGGTCAGGAAATATTTGTTTTAACAGGAAATATTTGTACAACGACACAATTATTAGTGGACCCCACAACGGAATTATTGTCGGAATGAGAAAATGACAGAAATTTCTTTTTATAAAAATAACGACGAAAGTTTTACCGTTAACTGTTTATATACCCGGTGATAAAAGTATAGTAATACGCGTGATTGCATAGTAGCACACGGTATTGATTATTGATGCTTACGTGAGAAGTCACTTAGTTTTATTCAATTATTGCTACAATATTTGATGAATAGTATCTCACATTATTGATTATATTATTGTCACAATATCATCTGCACAATATTTTATATTATTAAATCAATAATTGAGATGACAAGTTATTCATATTATTATTTGTATAATTAACAATGTCTAGAAAGTTCTGTCGATGAAAGGGGTTTGGTCATCTAATTACGCGCCAATAGGGAGAAATCCTTATTGGAAAGCCCCCTCTTTCCTGAGAACGATCTGGTTGTTAATATTGCGGGTTATAATAATGATGAATAAATGTTGTTAAAAATATCGAAGGAATTTTTTATGAAGTATTTGTTGTAAATTTTGCTTATTATATGGACCCCCATTTATCCATTTTTCAAAAAAATCGGTAAAAAGTTATTCATATATATAATAATGGTGGGGGCCATGAGTGGGTTAGGTGGGGCCCACATGTTGGTGGAATAATGAAAATGGGGGGTGGGGGTGGGGGGGATCCTGGAATGGTCACAGGAAGTGATGGAAAAATTATTATATATATTATAATAAGTTTTGTTTTTTTTTATGAAAATGGAATATATTATATTTTATATTTTATTATGCATAGTGTTTGCATAGTGTCTGCATAGTGACTATATAGTAAAATCATAAAAAATTTCAGACGAAAGTTTGCGCCCGTGAGTTTTAACACTGTGCACCTGTGATTTTATTCAAATAGTATCATTTCCATTCTCCTACAAATAGGATGCTTAGTTTAGAATTGAAAATCACACCGAAATCAAAAAATTATTCTTCTATAATATTGAGCGTATTTTTTTCGAGTTTTAGGAAGCTTTGAGTGTAGAAAACAGTGAAATACTCTCTTTTTAAGGTAAGGGATATTATTTTTTTTTAATACTCGTATGAAATAATATTTTCTTCCATACTCTGTAGTATGTAAGTAATATTATTTTGTTTCAGATTCTAAATTCTACACTCATTTTGTTAAGTTTTGGCCTCTATACTCCATGAAATTAGTAGAATATCCTTGAAATTTGCGTTTCATCTAGTATCTTTTCATGAAAATATTATTCTAAGCATTCTTGATAAGTTTTAAATTTTTTTATGATGGAGTACTATTCACGGGATACTATTCACGAAGTACTATTTACGGGGTACTATTCAATCGGGTACTATTCACCCGGGGTACTATTCATGACAAAAATTAATTTCTTTTCGGTCCAAATCATTTTTAATACAATATTATTCTTGAATTTTACTCCACAAAGCAGTATCATGTTGACAATTTGGACATTATTGAATTCTGGATAAATTAAATTATAAATCTTTAAAAATTTATCATTTACTTTCTTTTAAATGAATTCTTATATCATTGTCATCATCCTCATGCTTATAGTGCATAGATGGACTGTTGATTGGTATGATTATGAACAGGGATTATTCGGTACAATCATGACCCGTAATGTTACAAATGATGTGGTAAAAGTCCTCATTGGCCGTGAGTGCATTGATGGACGCTATTATTGGCATGATCATGACCATTGGTGATTACACGAATATCTTTGGCCCGTAGTGCATGGATAATTCATGGACGTGATACTAATGAATATCCTTGGCCCGTAGTGCAGGGATGATTCGATGATGTGGATTATTTATTAAGCTGAGTCTCAGTGATAAAATTGATGATAACCTTTTTAAATCATAGAAGATAATAGATATCATGCTCTACTTGACTTTTCTAATGGATTGCTTGTTCCGCTGCAGTTAAACTTGATGTTTATTGTATTTTATCAGTTTAACACTGTTGAAGGCTGAAGATAAATTATTCTTCATTATCTTAGTTATAATATTTCATACTGGGCTAGTTGAGCTCACCCTTTTTCTTTCATTGTTCTTTTTAGGAAATGAGAATGTAGCCAGAACTAGTCGGGGAACGGAGTGATGGTCCGAGATGCTGTTATAGTAGTCCTCACTATTCTATGAAATAATGTTATAATAAGTGTAATGAGGACTCCATTTGAGTTTGGATATTGTCTAGAAGACAATGTTCGTATTAAAACTCTCTGCTATATTTTGTCGTATTTTACAAGATAATTGTATAATTAAGTTTGTATTTGAATTCTGTACCATGTATTTGGCGACTCAAGATGGGTGATGTATACCTATTTTGGGGCCGTCACAGAGTTCCCAAGCCTTACAAGCATATGTGCGAAGTTTCAAATCAACTGTGTACCCATCAGGTACACTCCTAGATGTTACCTCAAACTGCAGATCCCCATTGTATAAACATACTGATAATTGTCTTCAATGTTTTTGTCAAGTATTTTTTTTGGTCTTGGACAAATGTCCCATTTCTTCTTGATGGCTATATCTCTCTTCTGTTGTAGTCTAGTCATTAACAACTATCTGATATCTTCCAATAATTCAATCAATGGTTTTCCTCTTGATTGGATTATGTATCCATTGAAACACTCAAAGAGGTTGTTGTCCACGATGTCACGCTTTGTATCAATCTTGAAAAAAGTCTTACACCATTTCCTAGGATTCCTAGCCATCAATAAGTCATAAGACCCTTCATCTAACCCCTTAATTCTTTCAATTTCATCCTCAAAATCAATGGTAGTTGTGGATTTTGCAGCCTTCCAACAGGATTTCTTCAAAGTTATACCTCTATACCTCTTCCTTAGACTTGCATATATATATATATATATATATATATATATATATATATATATATATATATATTACTAGTTTTCTAGTTTCTGAGAAAGGAAATAGACAATCTAATGCACCGGTTAATCCTTGCAATACAAACACAAAATTATATGTTAGAAACATCACATGTATTACAAATAATAATTAAAATTGAAGTAGCAAATGTATAACAAATAACAGTTGTTGGATAATTACCTTTTGTTGATCACTAATGAAGGTCCACCCTTCACCATCTTCTAACTTTAGGTCATCTTTAAGCAATGTCAGAAATCACTCCCATTAATCTCTATTTTCTCCCTCTACAACAGACCAAGAGATTGGAAAAATTTGGTTGTTTCCATCTCTACCTACAGCACTTAACAGCTGCCCACCACAACAGCCTTTTAGAAAACAACCATCCAGGTCAATTATTTTCCTACAGTAAGCTAGTGTGACGCCCCCAAAATAGGTATACATCACCCATCTTGAGTTGCCAAATACATGGTGAAAAATTCAAATATACCTTAATTATACAATAGTCGTGTAAAATACGACAAAACATATTTTGTGAGTTTTAATACAAATATTGTCATCTAGATAATATCCACACTCAATTGAGTCTTTATTACATTTATTATCACACTATTTAATAGAATAGTGAGGACTACTAATGCTATTATCTGGACCGTCACTCCGTTCCCCGACCAGTCCCTGCTATATTCTCATTTCCTGAAGAGAACAATGAAAGTAAAAGGATGAGCTCAACTAGCCCAGTAAGAAATATTATGACTAAGATAATACAGAATAAATTATCGTTAGCCTTCAACAGTGTTAAATTGATACAATATAACAAACATCAAGTTTAACTGCAGCGGAACAAGCAATTCATTAAAAGAGTCAAGTACAGAATAAAATCTACTATCTTTTATGATTTAAAATTTTTTTCATCAATTTTATCGGTGGGACTCAGCTTAATAAATAATCCACATCATACCCGCACTACGGCCAAGGATATTCATTAGTATCACAACCACAAATTATCTATGCACTACTAAGGCAAGGATATTCGTGTATTCATCAATGGTCATGATCATGCCAACAATCGTCCATCAATGCACTACGGGCAATGAGGACTTTTACCACATCATTTGTAACATTACGGTCATGATTATACCGAATAATCCCTGGTCATAATCATACCAAGTCCATCAATGCACTACAGGCCACAAATGACTTTCAACATAATATAAACATGAGGATGATGACAATGATATAAGAATTCAATAAAACAAGTTCAAGAATTAATTTATCCAGGAACCAATAACGTCCAAATTGTCAACATGAATCTTCTTTGTGAGGTAAAATTCAAGAATGCTCAGAAGAATATTTTCATAAAAAGATATTGGATGAAGCGCAAATATAAAGGATATTCCACTAATTTCATGGAGTATAGAAGTCAAAACTTTAACCAACTGAGTATAATAAAGAATGGAATAACCAAAGAAATCACCAGGCATGCGATAGACCGCAAGTTATTCCAACAGAATAATAAATAACGGAACTAGGTCATGCGTAAACGCACAGATAGGATATTCCAACAGAATAATAAATAACGGAACCAGTCGAGATTTAACTTCAATCGCACCGGCATGTGATGTTCCAACGAGAATAATAAATAACGGAACCGGTCATGCGTAAAAAGCACGATGTGATGTTCCAATGAATAATAAAGAATGGAATAATGTAAGAATTTCACCAAGTATAGGGTAGATCATGATACAAAAGTTATTCCAATGTAATAAAAAATGAGATAACAGAAGTTCTCTTCATGAATACGAAAGAAATAATATCCCTTACCGTAAAAGAAGAGTATTCCGACTGGTAGGGCGAGGATATTCTTGAAGAAAACTTGCACTATGCTCAAAGCTTCTTAAAACTCTAAAGAAATACGCTCAAGATTATAAAAGAATTCTTTGAACTTCTGGTGTGGTTTTCAATTCTAACTAAGCATCCTATTTATAGGAAAATAGAAAGGATACTATGTTGTACTATGCAATAAAATATAATATATTCTATTTATAATCTAATAAAATGAATAACTTTATAAAAGTTTTTTATTTTATATAAAAGTTTTTCTGCTTTTATTACATTAATAATACTAATAAAAAATAAACTTCATCATCATTATTATAATTCACACTATTAATCGACTGTGTCGCTCCCAAGAAAGAGGGGCTTTCAATAAGTATTTCTCCTATTGGCGCCATGAATTAGGTGACCAAACCTCTCCTTGGCAGAACTTCTAGACATCGTTAATATTGCAAATAATAATTAATAACTTCGTCTTCTCAATTATTGATTTAATAATATATAAAATATCGATAATAATTGAATCAATTAACGTGAGATACTATGCAACAATTACTGAAGCAATAATTGAACAAAACTAAGTGACTTCTCACGTAAGCATCAATAATCAATACCGTGTGCTACTATGGAACCACGGGTATTCTGCATTTTTTTAACACCGGTGTTTCAACAAGAAATATAAAACTTCCGCCGTTATTTTCATAAAATATTTTTGTCATTTTCTCAATTCGACAATAATTCCATTGTGGCTCCACCAATGATTGTGCCGTCATACGAATATTCCCTGTTAAAAGGAATATTCTCCGACCAATCGAATATTATATAACAACTTGCGTACTTTGCAAAATTTATAACTATTACCCACAATTATAACATTATATCAAATTCATTCCATAATATTCAAAAATGATAATTATAGAAAATTCATCTTTATTCATAAAAGTTGGGGTCTTACAATATCCCCTTCTTATGAAATTTTGCCCTCGAAATTAGGGTACGTACCTGGTATGTCGAAGAGGTAAGGATATCTTGATTTCATTTCAGATTCTAACTCCCAGGTCATTTCCTTAACATCGTGGTTTATCCACAAAATTTTGACTTGAGGTATAACCTTGGAGCGTAGAATATGTTCCTTCTTATCCAACATTTGAACAGAAACCTCTTCATACGTCAAATCTTTCGCTATTTCGTTTGGTTCTAACTCAATAATGTGGTTCGGGTCTTCCACATATTTACGTAACATGGATATATGAAAAACGTTATGAACACGAGACATACTTGGTGGTAAAGCGAGTCTATACGCCACAGTTTCTACTCGATCGAGGATTAAAAATGGGCTAATGAATCGAGGATTGAGCTTTCCTCTCTTTCCAAATCTCGTAACTCCTTTCCATGGAGCAACACGTAACAGCACATGATCTCCAATATCGAATTCTACGTCCTTTCGATGAAGATCAAGATAACTCTTTTAATTTGGTCTTGTGAGGTTTTTATATATTTGTCGGATCGTTTGAATCTTTTTCGTAGTCATACGTACCAACTTCTATCCCAACAACGTTGCTTCACCCACCTCATCCCAAAGATCTTGGAGAACAACACTTTCTTCCATACAACTCCTCGAATGGAGCCATGCCAATACTTGTTTGATAACTGTTGTTGTAAGAAAACTCCACCAATGGTAAGAACTTGTCCCAACTTCCCTTGAAGTCAAGGACACAGAGTCTTAATAAATCTTCAAGAGTTTGAATAGTCCTCTCTGATTGTCCGTCCTTTTGAGGATGATATGCCGAACTAAATCGTAAATCCGTGCCCATAGCTTCTTGTAAACTAACCCAAAATCGTGAAGTGAATCTTGGGTCTCAATCAGAAACTATGGATACTGGCATACCATGCAGTCTTATAATATCGTTTATGTACATACGAGCAAGACGTTCAAGTGTATAAGTTTCTCGTATTGGTAAGAAATGAGAAGACTTGGTCAATCTATCAACAATGACCCAAATTACATCTATGCCTTGGGAAGACCAGTAACGAAATCCATGGTAATGTGCTCCCACTTCCATTCTGGAATTTCAAGTGGTTGCAATGGACCTTTTGGTACTTGATGCTCTGCCTTGACTCATTGACAAGTTAAACATCTTGAGATAAACAGCGCTATCTCTCTCTTCATATTGCCCTACCAAAATGTATGACAAAGATCACGATACATTTTGGTACTCCCAGGATGGATTGCAAATGGTGTGTTGTGCGCCTCCATCATAATTTTATACTTTAAATCAGGGTCGTTAGGAACAAAATGTCTGGAGTTGACTCGAAGTATTCCTTCTTCATCGATTCTTGCTTCCGGTATAGGACCTTCTTGTACTTTCCTCCTCATATGCATCAGCTCCAGGTCTGTAGCTTGAGCAGCTTTAACTTTATCGATTAAAGTCGGTTCTACTCGTATATTCTCCATCATCACGTGGGTCCTTGGAGTCTTTATCTCTATCTCCATCCTTTGTAAGTCATACAAAAATGGGCCTCTGTGTTGACAATATCGCACTCGTACCCGCATATGATCTTCTACTCAATGCGTCAGCTACCACATTTGCTTTTCTAGGATGGTATTGGATGGTATGATCATAATCTTTCAACAGTTCATGCCAACGTCGCTGTCGCATGTTGAGTTCCTTTTGAGTGAAGAAATATTTGAGGCTTTTATGATCCGTAAAGATCTTCACTTTCTCCCTATACAAGTAATGCCTCCAAATTTTAAGTACGAAAACAACAGCTGCTAACTCTAGATCATTAGTAGGATAATTCCTCTCATATTCTTTGAGTTGTCGAGAGGCATAGGCTATGACTTTCTCATGTTGCATGAGAACACATCCTAACCCTTTGCTTAAAGCATCACTGTAGATGATAAATCCCTCCGAGCCAGATGGTATTGTCAGAACAGGTGCTGAAATGAGTCTTCTCTTGAGTTCTTGAAAACTCTTCTCATATTCCTCATTCTAACCGAATTTTGTATCTTTTCGAGTCAGCTGAGTTAATGGAGTAGTGATTCAAGAAAACCCTTCTACGAATCTCTGATAATAACCAGCTAAGCCGAGAAATCTATGTACTTCGGTCATTGATTTAGGTTGCTCCCAGCTTTGAATAGCTTCAATCTTTGCTGGGTCAACAGATATTCCATGACTTGATACCACGTGCCCAAGGAATGCTACTTCCTCAAGCCAGAACTCGCATTTCTTCAACTTGGCATAAAGCTTATATTCATGAAGCTTTTGAAGTATCATCCTCAAGTGTTGCTCATGATCTTCATGGCTTTTGGAATAAATAAGGATGTCATCCATAAAGACGACCACAAAGTGATCCAAATATTCCTTGAATACTCGGTTCATCATATCCATGAAAGCAGCAGGAGCATTAGTCAATCCAAAAGACATGACTAGAAATTCATAATGCCCGTACCGAGTTCTAAAAGCCGTCTTTGGAATGTCATCGGTTCTAATCTTCAATTGGTGATATCCGGAACGAATATCAATCTTTGAAAATAATTTGGCTCCTTTCAACTGGTCAAACAGGTCATCAATACATGGCAATGGGTACCTATTTTTGATGGTGAAATGATTCAACTCCCGATAATCAATACAAAGTCGCATACTCCCATCTTTCTTCTTCACGAATAGAATAGGAGCACCCCAAGGAGACGTACTAGGACGAATGAAACAGATGTCTAACAATTCCTGCAGTTGGGTCTTTAACTCCTGAAGTTCAATAGGAGCCATTCGATATTGGGCTTTGGAAATGGGTTTTATACCAGGTTCAAGGTCAATACAAAATTCAATTTCACATTCTAGGGGTAGGCCAGGAAGTTCTTTAGGGAATACGTCAGGAAATTTATTAACAATAAAAATATCTTTCAAAACTGATGTATTTTTGTTTAGATCCGTGACATGAGCTAAGAAAGCTTGACATCCATTTTTCAATAAACGAATAGCTTTATGGCATGAGATGACAGTGATTGATTTTAATGGTTTGGTTGCTTGAATTCACAAAATAGGTTGGTTAGGAATATAAAAGCTAACAACCTTACGAAAATAATCAATTTTTGCATGATAAGTAGTTAACCAATAAATCCCTAGAATTACGTCAAATACAAGTATTTTCAATGAAATAAGATCGACAGGTAATGTGAGGGTACCGATTTTAACCAAACAAGACTTATAAACAGTGGATGTAATGAAGGTTTCTCCCAATAGAGTTTCAACAGATAAGTCAAAGTCTGATTTCTCCGGAGTCAAATTTAAACGTTGAGTGCAAGTAGGAGAAATAAAAGAATGGGTAGAACCGGTATCAAATAAGATATAAACTTCGCTAGAGTTTATGATAACCTTACCCGTGATGACCTCGTTCAGGTTCCTTGCTTTCTGGGAGGTCACGACAAACGCTCTCCCTCGCACTACTGGCTTTGACTTTTCTGGGACATCCTTTGGTGCCTCCATCCTAGCTGAAATTTTCTTCGGTGAACGACAAAATCAGGCTAGGTGACATTCTCTTCCATAATTATAACATGCTTTGGATGGCATCGCACAGTTTGGACTGATGTGTCCCTCCCCACCGCATTTGAAGTATATGATAGGTAGTCGTTCTCCTTCTTTAACGACAGGTGCTGATGCTGACGTCTTTCCATCATTGTTGAATCTCCTCTTCTTGAAATGTCCATTCTTATTATTTTGGCCATGATTACCACCAAAGTGGTTACCGTTTTTGGCATGTTGATTCCTTCCACGCTTATTGTCACCGCTTTGATGACTGTTATCACTGGTATTATCATTTTGATGGCTGCTCTCTTTTGATTGGGTTGACTCATTATCGCGCTCCAATAACTGAGCCCTATTAACAACATCTGAATACAAACACAGTTTATGAGAGATAAGATATTGACGTATCTCGGGTTTCAAACCTCTTAGAAACATTCACGTCATTCTCTCCTTATTATCAACCAAATGAGACGCAAACCGGGACAACTCGGCAAACTTGGCTTCATACTGTGACACGGTCATGTTGTTTTGCTCCAGCTTGATGAAATCTACCTCTTTCATGTGACGAATACTTTCAGGAAAGTACTTGTCGTTGAACAATTCTTGGAACTTCTCCCAAGACATCTTCAGTGCCGCAGGTTGAGTACGCTTTACATATTTCCACTAGTAATCTGCCTCTGCCCGTAACATGAAGGTGGCAAAGGGAACCTTTTGCTCCTCGGAGCATCCTAAGACACCAAATATCTTGTTGATCTGCTTTATCCACGTCTCCGCCTTAAGTGGTTTTGGCTCTCCAAAGAACTCTGGTGGTCCCAGCTCATTGAACTGCTTAGCGGTGACCGTTCGAGAGTTGCCAGTGTTTCCACCTGCATTTTGGACAGGAGCCACTCTTGCCTGATGTTGCATGAATTGCATAAAGCCTCTGAACATGCCATAAAATAATTCATCTTTGCTCCCTTGGTCGAAGAGAATCCATAGTCATAATCATACCAAAAACTGTCCATCAATGCACTACGGGCCAATGAGGACTTTTACCACATCATTTGTAACATTACGGTCATGATTATACCGAATAATCCTCGGTCATAATCATACCAAGTCCATCTATGCACTACAGACCCACGAGATGACTTTCAACATAATATAAACATGAGGATGATGAGAATGATATAAGAATTCAATAAAACAAGTTCAAGAATTAATTTATCCAGAACTAATAACGTCCAAATTGTCAACATGATACTTCTTTGTAAAGTAAAATTCAAGAATGCTCGTAAGAATATTTCCATGAAAAGATATCTTTGGATGAAGCGCACATATCAAGGATATTCCACTAATTTCATGGAGTATAGAAGTCAAAACTTTAACCAACCGAGTATAATAAAGATTGGAATAACAAAAGAAATCACCGGGCATGCGATAGATCATATGATAGGTTATTCCAACGAGAATAATAAATAACGGAACTCAGGTCATGCGTAAAACGCATGTATATATGATATTCCAATGTAATAATAAATAACGGAATCAGTCGATTTAACTTATGACCGATGTGGATGTTCCAACAGAATAATAAATAACGGAACCAAAGTCATGCGTAAAGCAGCACGTATATGATGTTCCAATGTAATAATAAAGAATGGAATAATGTAAGAATTTCACCAAGTATAGGGTAGATCAGCGTATCAAAGTTATTCCAACGTAATAAAAAAAATGGGATAATAGAAGTTCTCTTCATGAATACAAAAGAAATAATACCCCTTACCGTAAAAGAAGAGTATTCCGACTGGTTGGGCGAGTATATTCTTGAAGAAAACTTGCACTATGCTCAAAACTTCTTAAAACTCTAAAGAAATACGCTCAAGATTATAGAAGAATTCTCTGAACTTCTGGTGTGGTTTTCAATTCTAACTAAGCGTCCTATTTATAGGAAAATGGAAAGGATACTATGCTGCATTATGCAATAAAATATAATATATTATATTTATAATCTAATAAAATGAATAACTTTATAAAAGTATTCTGTTTTATATAAAAAGCTTTTCTGTTTTATTACATTAATAATACTAATAAAACAAAACTTCATCATCATTATTATAATTCACACTATTAATCGAATTTATTCGTTCCCGAAGAAAAGAGGGGCTTTCAATAAGGATTTTTCCTATCATGGCGCATTATTAGGTGACTAAACCTCTCCTTTAGCGCGTAACTTCTAGACATCGTTAATATTGCAAATATTAATATTAATAACCGTCGTCTCAATTATTGATTTAATAATATATAAAATATCGATAATAATTAAATCAATTAACGTGAGATACTATGCAACAATTCTTGAAGCAATAATTGAACAAAAGCGAGTGACTTCTCACGTAAGCATCAATAATCAATACCGTGTGTGCTACTATGCAACCACGCCGTATTCTGCATTTTAACACCGGATTGTTTGACGAGCTAACGATAAAACTTCCACCGTTATTTTCATAAAATATTTTTGTCGTTTTCTCAATCCGATAATAATTCCGTTGTGGGTCCACCAATGATTGTGCCGTCGTACGAATATTCCTTGTTAAAATGAATATTCCCCGACCAATCGAATATTATATAACAACTTGCGTACTTTGTAAAATTTATAACTATTACCCACAATTATAACATTATATCAAATTCATTCCATAATATTCAAAAATGATAATTATAGAAAATTCATCTTTATTCATAAAAGTTGGGGTCTTATGTGACGCCCCCAAAATAGGTATACATCACCCATTCTGAGTTGTCAATACATGGTACAGAAACAACTACAACTTTATTATTACAACAGTAAAACTGTGAGTTTGAATACAAATATTATCTTCTAGACAATATCTATACTCAAATAAATCCTCATCACATTTATTGATACATTATTTTACAAAAATAGTGAGGACTACTAAACAACTCTCTCTAGAACCTTCATTCCATACCTTGACTCGTACTCGCTATATTCTCGCCTCCTGAGAAGAAAAATAGAACAAAAAGGAAAAGGGTGAGCTCAACTAGCCCAATAAAGAATATTATGACTAAGATAATATACAACAAATTATCGTTAGTCTTCAACAGGAAAAATCTAATAGAATACAATAGACAACAAATTTTAAATCAATATTCACAATGAAATAATAATTCATTAGAAGAGTTAAGTAGAGAATGCAAACTACTATCTTCTATGTATGAATTTAAAAGTTCATCGCTCATCTTTTATCCTCGTAACATCAATCAATATATATCTGGAATCAAATATTCATCTTTGCACTACTGGTGCCAAAGATATTCATCGATTAATCATGTTTCATCTAAACACCTATTCATCTTTGCACTACGGGCCAAAGATATTCTTGAAATCATCATTCATCTTTACACTACGAATAAAGATATTCAATAATATCATCATTTAAGATCGAGGATGATGAAAAATATTTTTAAAGAAACGAATCCAAAGATGAAACAAAATGACAAGAATTAAGGATTAAGGATTAGTACTTTGTTTTATCCATGTTCAAAATACCTCAAAAATAATCATAGTGGTGTAAAATTCAAGAATGATCAAAACATGGATACAATCAAAGCTAGTATCCGAGAATAGATATTTTGGACAAAAGAAGAAATTTCATTTTTCTATGAATAGTCTTGAGTATCGTGAATAGTGCCGAGTATCGTGAATAGTAACTCAGACACCAAAAGATAGAAATTTCCCAAAAAAACATCTTCACGCTTACATGAATAGTAACTCGTGAATAAGAACTCGTGAATAATAACTCATGAATAGTAACTCGTGAATAAGTAACTCATGAATAGTAACCCCAGACATGAAAAAGTTCCAAATTTGATAAAAGTTCTAACCAATATTTCAAAGATAATGATATTGAAGAAATAATATCATTTTAGAAGAAAATAACTTCCCTTACCTCGAAAGATTAGTACTTCTAATTTGGAATACTAGGTATAGTCTTTGAAGGAACTTGCACCGCCTAACAATACTCAAAGTATACTCAAAATACTCACAAGAATACGCTCGATAATATAGAGAGAAAACTTGATTTTGGTGTGATTTTCAATTCTAACCTAAGCACCTATTTGTAGGAAAATGCTTAGAACACCAAAGCGTAAAATTTAATAAAATATTAATATATATTATAAATTTCCTTAGCCCATCTTTGAAGATCTGATTTCAGCAATTAATATCACATGTTAGCCCACTTAAATGCAAAAAAACGTTTTTCTTTAAAAAAGAATAATTAAAACTTCCAAAATTAATTATTTGAACTTGAACTTCAATAATTCATAATAAATAGCCCTTTTATCAGAAAATTTGAATCTCAAGAGTTTTTATAGGAAATTCAATTCTCTACAACTTTACGTAAGAAAGTTTTTTCAATTCCAAATGAAATTGACCAAAATCCACAAGCAAGCGATTTTACGGTATAATCAAATTTCGATCGAATAAATGGGGTCCACCGACATGTTTAACATGTTTTAAATATTTATTGCAACAAAATACTCTTTCTCCTCGTATACTCATATATCCCACATTCGTTGTAAAAATATCACCATTATTATATTATTAAAATATAATAATATATTTAAATGAATTATTTTATCGAGAAAAGATAAAATTTCAATTTTCAACAATTGTCACATTAAAAATTTCTCCATCTATATCCACATAAAATCAATATTTTCCTCATCATATGAATCAATAATTAATTATTCACAAATAATATTACGTAATCACAATATTGACAACCAGTGCGGTTCAGGAAAGAGGGGCTTTCAATAAGAATTTCTCCTTCTTGGCGGCGCAAATTAGGTGACCAAACCTCTCCTGAGAGCGTAACTTTCTAGACATTGCCAATAATGTTATCTAATAATATTATTCAGATAATATGAATTATTGCTTGATAATGAAAAATCTTGTGTAATGACATTATTGAAACAACAACAAAGAATATAAAATATCAACGCAAAGAATTATTAAATCAATAAAATCTTTGAGCGATAATTCTTTTAACCATTATTGAGTAGTGCCTTCTTACGTAAGAATCAATAATTGGTGCAATACTGTGGTATCTTCTTGTGTTTTAACCAATAGTATTTTAACAAAGATAATAGCAGAATAACTACTGTTTATTATTTTTAAATAACTTATATTTGTCGTTTTTTCATCCAATCGCTTTTCCGTTATGGGGCCCACATATGGTCATGCTGGTCAATGCATTTAATATTCCCAAAGCGATCTGAATATTCCACGACCAAACGAATATTCCCAAACAACAATGAATATTTTATAACCACTTGCTTATTTTGAAATATTTATGTATTTTACCCCTAACTATCCACATTAATCAAATCAACCCTTACTATTTCAAGATAATAAATAGAAAATTAAATTTCATTAATAATAAGTTGGGGTCTTACAACCTCCCTCCTTATAAAATTTCGTCCTCGAAATTGACGCGTCGATACTGGTGTTTCGAAAAGGTGAGGATACCTCGCTTTCATTTCGCTTTCCAATTCCCAGGTCATTTCCTCTATAGCATGATTCCTCCACGAACTTTAACTTGTGGTATGACATTTCTTGCGTGGGACATGCTCCTTGCTATCCAAGATCTTGACAGTACCTCCTCATACGTTAAGTCTTGGCTATCTCGTCCCGATTCTAACTCTATAACGTGGTTCGGGTCTTTCACATATTTACGAAAGTACGATATGTGAAACACATTATGGACACGAGACATACTTTTGAGTAACGCGAGTCTATAGGCTACATTTCCTACTCAATCAAGAATTTGAAATGGACCAATAAATCGTGGATTGAGTTTTCTCTTCCCAAATCTTGTAACTCCTTCCATGGAGCAACTTCATGACAATACATGATCCCCTATACTAAATTCCACGTCCTTTCGATGAAGATCCGCATAACTCTTTTGTCGATCTTGTGCCATTTGTATACGTTGTCGAATCATTTGGATCTTTTCCGTAGTCATACGTACCAACTCGGGTCCCAACAATGTTGCTTCACCCACCTCGTCCCAACATACTGGAGAGCGACACTTTCGTCCATATAATGCTTCAAATGGAGCCACACCTATACTTGCCTGATAACTGTTGTTGTAGGAGAATTCCACCAATGGTAAATACTTATCCCAACTGCCCTTGAAGTCTAGGACACAGAGTCTTAATAAATCTTCAAGAGTTTGAATAGTCCTTTCTGATTGTCCGTCCGTTTGAGGATGGTATGCCGAACTGAATCGTAAATCCGTGCCCATAGCTTTTTGCAAGCTAACCCAAAATCTTGAAGTGAATCTTGGGTCACGATCCGAAACTATGGATACAGGCATGCCATGCAACCTCACAATCTCATTCACGTACATACTAGCAAGACGTTCAAGGGAATAAGTCTCCCGTATCGGCAAGAAATGAGCAGACTTGGTTAATCTATCAACAATAACCCAAATAGCATTGATGCCTTGAGAAACCGTAGGAAGACCCGTAACGAAATCCATGGTAATATGTTCCCACTTCCATTTCGGAATCTCAAGTGGTTGCAACGGACCCTTAGGTACTAGATGCTCCGCCTTTACACGTTGACAAGTTAAACACATCGAGATAAACTTTGCAATCTCTCTTCATATTGTTCCACCGAATGTATGTTGAAGATCACGATACATTTTAGTACTTCCGGGATGGATTGCAAATGGTGTATTGTGTGCCTCCATCATAATCTTGTACTTCAAATCGAGTCGTTAGGGACACAAAGTCCAGAGTGGACTCAAGTATTCCTTCTCATCAATTCTCGCTTAATAATAGCTCCTTCTTATACTTTCTTCTTCATACGCATCGCCTCAAGGGTCCGCTTGGCTCGAGCAACCTTAACTTTTTCTATTAAAGTTGGCTCTATGCATATAATGAAAGTAGTATGCATACAAGCCAATCATGTTTGATGATAAAGCATATACTTTGTAACAATCTTATTCATTTATTAATAAAAGTATTAATTTATTAAAGGCTTTTAATTATCTACATGATCTTTGTTTTATAATATGTGATAAACCCATAGTTTTAAGCAATGCTTTTAGAATAATGATGATGATCATTCTAATGAGATCTAAATTCTTGAAAGCTTAAAACTAAAATAGTTCCCAATCATTGGATTACTAAATTGGGGATTAGTGAATCCGGATAGATTGGTACATACGTTGTTTGCTCATTGGATGAGGATGATTGATCTCGTGATCATTTGTGTGGAGACACTAAAGCAAGTATGTAGGTGCTTATTGGAGAATAAGTTCATTTGAACGTGGCTCGCTAAGGAATACCTAATGGAGTTTTATTTGCTGTCAATAGGAATTCTCAGTAGTGATAGTAGTACAAGTAATCCTTGGACTTGAGATCATCATAGTATCTTGTGTATGATGAGTTATACTTTGACTTATTCCTTAAGACCCTTAGGGTATATCAAAGGGTATGCTTGGGTATAATAAGTTGTACATGGAGATAATGTATGATCAATAAAGAATCTACCACTTCTAATAAAAGAAGAGAAATGTCCTATGTGATTCGATAAATGACAACCCAGTAGTCCTTGGCGGCGAGAATGAAATTAGAAAAGAGTTTCTAATTTGCATTATTTGAGTTATGCATTTAAGAATCGAAATACATATAATTAAATAAAATAAGACTTGACGATAATTCCATGTCTTATATTTAATTGGGACATTGTATGGTGGAAGGATTGAATTGTCGCAGTAACTATTAACTCCAAGGTTCTTTTATGATTATTAATGTTAAATCTATATTATCTGGAAAGTCGTTGATCGCTTGGGGGAGCTTATCCCTATTGTAGAATAAATATTATTTATTTAAATAAATTAATTGTTTAATTTATTTATTTAAATAAGATTAGAATTGTTTCTAATTGATTTATTCACAACCGGTTTAATATGGAGAACCTAAAGGGTCACACCATAAAAGGAAGAATAATTATTTAAGAAGTTAATGGCATAATCGTAATAATATGTTATGTATATTTAATTTAATCTATGGTGATAGAATAAATTAAATAGCTTAATATTATTATTTAATATTTTAGAAATATTAAATATAAATTAATAAGAGGAGTCTTATTAATATTATTACAATTATTATTATTTTAATTTCTAAAAGAGTTTAGGAATTAATTTAATATAAGTACTCTCATTTATTCCTAATTGGATTAGGAAGGAAAATTAGTTAAAGGAGTTTAATTAATTATCCCTAATAAGATTAGGGAGTTTAATTAATTAAAAGAATTTAATTAATTAAATAAATCCCAATTCCTTAATTGTTAAGGTGGGTTGCCCACATCTATAAATAAGAGGAGTCTTATTATGGGTAGATAGGGGTTGTTGACTTTGACAACAACGACATAATTCCAATTGTTGGGAGAGTACATTTTCTATGAGAGATAGAAAAACTAGGGTTTAGCCAACCACCCTTCTTCTTGAATTTTCTTCTTCTTCGGTGGATCACCTCTGAGAGGCCAAACATTTGGGTGGCTAACGTTGATCGAAAGGAAGGAACAAAACCCCAAGTGAATTCAAGTTGAGCGAAAAGGATTTGGAGGTGAACTTGTACTGAGGAAGCTCGATCTTGAGGGTATGATTTTATTCTTTATCTTTTCGTTTAATTAATAATTGTGCATAAAGGGTGATCCGGGTATATGGTTTGTAAATTTTTAAACTCGATTTTTACACGCTTAGCATTATTTTGCAATTTGATTGCATTGCATATGAATATTACAAACCTAACGGTGGTATCGAGCCAAAACCTATATGCAAAATTATTAATTATTTTAATTTGATATGTATATTGATATGTGTTTAGAACAATTTAATTGGGCATAATTTTGTTGTATAAAATTTATTAAAAAAAAAAAAAAAAAAAAAAAATTAAGTAATCCATTTTTTTTTATTATTACCGAATCATATAAGTTCACGTGGCCCAAGAATTGTCGACGAAGCTTATATAAATATCCTGCAAACAAGTTACATGTAATTCCACGTTTTTATAATATATATATATATATTATACTAGTAATATATATATATATATATATATATATATATATATATATATATATATATATATATATCAAATAACATTTTGAAATCTAGGAAGGAATCTGATTTTTTTTTTTCAAAGTTACGCACGGGAATCGAGATGCATGCACGGGTTTTTAATAAAAAATGTTAACGGATATATATATATATATATATTATTCTCAATTATTTTATAATTAAAATAAAAGCTTATTTTAATTTTAAAATAAAAGGTTTATTTTAATATTAAAATATAAAGTTTTATTTTAATCTTAATAATTTTATAATTAAAATAAAAGTTTATTTTAATCTTAAAATAAAAGGTTTATTTTAATATTAAAATAAAAGAGTTTATTTTAATTTTAAAATTAGATTTCATGCTAACTAATTAGAGTTGGAATTGGATTCCATGATAACTAATTGGAGTTGAAATTGGATTTTATTTTTCCTAAAATAAAGGAGTTTATTTGTGAATAGGGAAGAGAATCCATGTTTCCTTAAATAAAGGAGTTTATTTAGATATGGAATAGGATTTCATATTATTCAAAATAAAAGAGTTTATTTGTGAATAGGAAAGAAAATCCATGTTTCCTTAAATAAAGGAGTTTATTTAAATATGAAATAAGATTTCATATTATTCAAAATAAAGGAGTTTATTTGTGAATAGGAAAGAATATCCGTGTTTCTTTTAATTAAAGATTTTTTTTTTTACATGGAATTGGATTCCATAATTAATTAAAATAAAGGAGTTTATTTTGATTAAAGATTTTGATTAAAATAAAATAGTTTATTTTATTCAAAATAGGATAAATTAAAATAAAATAGTTTTATTTTAATTTAAATTTGGATTAAAATAAAAAGGAGTTTATTTTGATTCAAAAATTAGATTTTATACTAATTAAATTTGCCCATTAAATGATATCAATATATATATTAAATGTTTATTATTCATAAGATGAATGTTATTTATTGATGCGTATGGTGATGTGTATGATAATAAATGGGATTGATTATGGACTATTATTGACCCGATGTGATTGGATTTTATTTTAGTTGGATGCATGAATGTATGAGTTTTATTAAATGGGGATCTGCGTACCTCGTCTTCTCTAAATTTTCTTAATGTAAATTCTATCTCCTCCTATGTACTTCCCTCGATCACTTGATCAAGGTTTCTATTTATTTTAAAATAGTTTTGTAATAGGAATATTTAGAATTAATTTTGAAGAATTAGAGATCAAGGGACAAGAAGCGCTTGAAGACCCGTTTGTAATAGAGCCCGAGTTTAAATGTAATAGTTATATTTAAATATTATTTCTTGCACCCCTAGGGTTTGACCTTTTGGTTCACTTGGTGGCTCTAGTGAACCAAACTAGAATAAAAGTCCATAATCAATCCGGGTAGAATATAGTATTCTATATGTGCATGCTTATACTATATATATTATATATTATGCAAACATGCTTGGCATGTTCATTAATATGACGCGTATTTTATATATATATATAATAATGCATAAAAAGATGAGACAAATTAATAACAAACCCCTCAATTTTTATATTAAGTCCTAAGCGTTCAAAGATATTTGGAATATCGAGCGTAAGCGCTTTCTAGCATGATAAAATTAATAGAGTATTAAATATTTAATATGAGTTTGTTGTGTCACCACAAGGCAAGTATTAAGTATTTAAGATGTTAATTTATCACATTTGATACTTATAAAGAAAATTGAACAATATTGTTTTGTTGTGTCACCACAAGGATGATATTTTCTTTTTTTGAATATATGGAGTGCTAGGTTCGGACTTAACTTGGATAATTTTGATTCTGATGTGCCACCACTTGATCAAAATAATCTAAGAGGCAAAAAACAATGAGTTGCATAGTTGATGTAATTGACAAAAGTTGTCTACCTATTTATTTATATATAGTTTGTTGTGTCACCACAAGGCTATATATACATTTGAAATGGGATCCTTATTCTCACTAGCAAATCTTTAATTAGATTTTGCGAACTATATAAGTGAGGTAATATAGTATGAAGAAAATAGTGGAGAGATACCAATTTAAAACAAGACCTAATTTATTTTGGTAATTAATAAAAGAATGTATGTTAAAATGTTGTTAATTACAAATTCATTTACAGAATTTTACAATGTCTAAAATTACTAACACTGCGAAGCATATTAGATGCTAAATTAACTGAATCAAATTAAACGGATTGGTTAAGGAATTTGAGAATAGTTCTCATAACTCGAAAAGCTATCTTATGTCCTTAATACGCCTATCCTCAAGAATGGTTGTAGACAATGCCTCGAGGAAGACATTGCTACTTTTAGAAAGTGGCAAGATGATGCACAGTTGGCTCGATGCATCATGCTCGCATCCATGAGTAACGAGCTTGAGCGTCGACAAGATGAAACTATGGATGCTCTCTACTATATTCCTGCACATCAAGTAGTTGATGGTGAGGAAAGTAGGACTGATAGATATCAGATATCTAAGGAGCTCTTCCGATCTAGAATGACCGATGACACTACAGTACAGATAAAATTCCTTAACATTATCAATTTGATTGATCAATTAGGACAACGAGTTTTGTCATGGATGGAGAGTTGAGTCAAAATTTGATCTTGCACTCACTCCCGGACTCCTTTCACAATTGTTGTGAATTTTTCATATGAACAAGCTAGATATCGACTTTCGATTTGCTTAACATGTTGAAAAATGTTGAGAGTCACTTTCCAACCAAGAAAGACCATGTCTTACTGGTAGAGGCCAAAGGATCTTCTGAAAAGAAGAACGATTCAAAGAAGGTAAATAGAAAGGCATAAACAAAGGATAATAAGAATAAAAGCGATACGGATAGCAAATGAGTTTGCTTCCACCGCAATAAGCACTTTGGACACTGAAAGAAAGCTGCGAAAGCATCTTGCGAGAGCTAACCAAAGAAGCTTAGTGAAGTTTCGGTTACAATCGCTTTTTGTTCATGATTGAAATAAATTTTTCTTTAAGTCAAGGTTCTACTTGGGTATAGGATACTGACTTTGGTTATCATAAATATAGATTTATGAAGGGACCAAGCAGAAGTAGAAAGTTAAACAAAGATAAGTAATCCTATGTGTGGGAAATGAAGCAAAGGTTCTGTGCATTAGCCATAGGAACTTATAGTTTAGCAATCCCTACGGGCAAATCTATTAAGTCGATAAGTTGTTATTGTATTCACATTACTTGTTAGAAACATTATTTCCATTTTATTGTTGACAATGAAATATTTGGTATTATATTTAAGAACAATTGTTGTTCTATTTATAATAATAATGTTTTGTATAGAACTGAAATATTACCTAATAGATTTTGTATACTTGACTTACGTGAAAAATTATTTTGTAAATTGAACAAACTAGTATAAGAAAAGGAGATGATCATTCAAAGAGTTGAATGTATGTATTTGTTGAAATACAAGTATGAATTATTTGAAAGGTTCAAAGAATTCAGAAGTGAAACAAATTGACAATGTATTAAGATTCTTTGATTAGATCAAGGAATAAATACTTGTGCAATAAGTTTCTAGATCATCTCAAATAGTTTTCTCATAATGGACACATCCTAATATGCAATAATTGATTGATGTATCTGAATGAAAAATCGTACCTTGTTGGACATGGTGCGGTCCATAATGATTTTACTGACATTCCAGTATCTTTTTGGAATAATGTCCTAGAAATGGCTACGTATCTACGAAAAAGGTAACCTCAAAATCCATTTAAGACTCCATAAAAGTTATGGACAGGGAGGATTCCTAATCTTAAGTATGTTAAGATGAGGGGTTGTCCAACTTATGTGAAAAGGTTTCAAAGGATAAGCTTGGGACAAGATTTGACAAGTGTCGATTTGTGGGACATCCTAAAGTAAGTTTAGGGTATATGTTCTATAATCCTACTTAGCAAAAAGGTGTTTGTTGCGAAACACGCTGCCTTCTAAGATAAAGGTGTTTATCATTGAAGGGGCTAGTGTGAGGATTATAGATCTTGAAGAGTTCATAATCCACAAAACACCATAAGTCAAATAAGAGGAACCTGTAGATGGACCTATTGTACCACAACCGAATCATAAATCTGGAATAGTACCGAAGATACCTAGGAGGTATGGATTCATCATGGATGATGATGATGAAGGTGCGATCATAGAAGATGATGATCCGAGTTATATACGATAAGGTAAGAGTTCTAGTGTGTACAAAAGGGGACGATTAGGGGAAGCAAGTGACATTCCTAATATTATATGTTGATATACTACGGATAAGGAATGACATACTAATGCTACAATCAGTAAAGATAAAGTTGTCTAAACATTCCTCCATGAATGATTTGGGAAGAGTATCTTAATTGGGGATATAAATTTATATAGATAGATTTAAGAGGATGCTCGACTTAACCCAAGGCGTATATTCATTTGATGCTAAAGTCGTTTAGCATGGCAAACTCCAAGAGATGTCTCATGTCGATGAGCTATGGAGTGTATCTCTCTTAATTGTCCCCACAGACTCCTGAAAAGAGAGGTCGCATGAGTGACAATCATGTATGCAATGAAATGTACGAGACACGATGTTGATCGGTCATATTATGGAGAAGTTCACTATGAGTCGTTGAAAAATATCTTAAAGTTCTTAGCCTAAGCACTAAGGATGTGATCATATTCATGGTGGGTCTTAATTAAAACTAGAGGGCTTAACGAGACTCAAGTTTTTCGAGATGGACCAGATGACGAAAAATCCACTTTAAGGTAAAGTGTTACCTTGAGCAGTGGTGCGATGAATTGGAAAGGTTCCAAACAACAAAGAGTTCTTTGGTTTAGTAATAAAGACAAAGTATATAGCTATAAATGAAGTCTGCCAAGTTGATTGTTTGGATTAAAAGTTCATTCTGAGAACTAGGAATAGTTCCTAAGTCTCATCTTGGATCCAAACATGTGTTGTGACACTTTCATTTGATTATTAGAATCATTGAAAGATGGGAAATCACTATAGAGATAGTGGACTCTCAAAGAACAACATTACATATCCATTAACTAAAGCTTATCCAACAGCAGGATAATCGTCACTTAGAGAAGAAGAGTATAAGATACCATGATGATTGGCTTTAGTGCAAGTGGGAGATTGAAAGTAGTATGCATACAAGCCAATCATGTTTGATGATAAAGCATATACTTTGTAACAATCTTATTCATTTATTAATAAAAAGTATTAATTTATTAAAGGCTTTTAATTATCTACATGATGCTGTTTTATAATATGTGATAAACCCATAGTTTTAAGCAATGCTTTTAGAATAATGATGATGATCATTCTAATGAGATCTAAATTCTTAGAAATCTTAAAACTAAAATAGTTCCCAATCATTGGATTACTAAATTGGGGATTAGTGAATCCGGATAGATTGGTACATACGTTATTTTGCTCATTGGATGAGGATGATTGATCTCATGATCATTTGTGTGGAGACACTAAAGCAAGTATGTAGGTGCTTATTGGAGAATAAGTTCACCGAAGCGTTGGCTCGCTAAGGAATACCTAATGGAGTTTTATTTGCTGTCAATAGGAATTCTGTAGTGATAGTAGTAGACAAGTAATCCTTGGACTTGAGATCATCATAGTATCTTGTGTATGATGAGTTATACTTTGACTTATTCCTTAAGACCCTTAGGGTATATCAAAGGGTATGCTTGGGTATAATAAGTTTATACATGGAGATAATGTATGATCAATAAAGAATCTACCACTTCTAATAAAAGAAGAGAAATGTCCTATGTGATTCGATAAATGACAACCCAATGAGTCCTTGGCAAGCGCGAATGAAATTAGAAAAGAGTTTCTAATTTGCATTATTTGAGTTGTGCATTTAAGAATCGAAATACATATAATTAAATAAAATAAGACTTGACAAGATAATTCCATGTCTTATATTTAATTGGGACATTGTATGGTGGAAGGATTGAATTATGCAGTAACTATTAACTCCAAGGTTCTTTTATGATTAATGTTGAAATCTATATTATCCGGAAAGTCGTTGATCGCTAGGGGAGGCTTATCCTATTGTAGAATAAATATTATTTATTTAAATAAATTAATTGTTTAATTTATTTATTTAAATAAGATTAGAATTGTTCTAATTGATTTATTCACAACCGGTTTAATATGGAGAACCTAAAGGGTCACACCATAAAAGGAAGAATAATTATTTAAGAAGTTAATGGCATAATCGTAATAATATGTTATGTATATTTAATTTAATCTATGGTGATAGAATAAATTAAATAGCTTAATATTATTATTTAATATTTTAGAAATATTAAATATAAATTAATAAGAGGAGTCTTATTAATATTATTACAATTATTATTATTTTAATTTCTAAAAGAGTTTAGGAATTAATTTAATATAAGTACTCTCATTTATTCCTAATTGGATTAGGAAGGAAAATTAGTTAAAGGAGTTTAATTAATTATCCCTAATAAGATTAGGGAGCTTAATTAATTAAAAGAATTTAATTAATTAAATAAATCCCAATTCCTTAATTGTTAAGGTGGGTTGCCCACATCTATAAATAAGAGGAGTCTTATTATGGGTAGATAGGGGTTGTTGACTTTGACAACAACGACATAATTCCAATTGTTGGGAGAGTATATTTTTCTATAGAGATAGAAAAACTAGGGTTTAGCCAACCACCCTTCTTCTTGAATTTTCTTCTTCCTTGGTGGATCACCTCTAGAGGCCAAACATTTGGGTGGCTAACGTTGATCAAAGGAAGGAACAAAACCCCGGTGAATTCAAGTTGAACGCGAAAGGATTTGGAGGTGAACTTGTACCTGAGGAAGCTCGATCTTCAAGGGTATGATTTTATTCTTTATCTTTTCGTTTAATTAATAATTGTGCATAAAGGGTGATCCGGGTATATGGTTTGTAAATTTTTTAAACTCTGATTTTTACACGCTTCCGCATTATTTTGCAATTTGATTGCGCACATGGAATATTACAAACCTAACATATACTTGACATCATCGCACTCATTCCCGCATATGATCTTCTACTCAATGCGTCAGCTACCACGTTCGCTTTTCCAGGATGGTATTGAATAGTGTGGTCGTAGTCTTTCAATAGCTCGAGCCAACGTCGCTGCCGCATGTTGAGTTCTTTTCCAGAACTCGCATTTCTTCAATTTGGCATATAGTTTGTTTTCACGAAGCCTTTGGAGTACCAGCTTCAAATGGTGCTCATGATCTTCATGACTTTTGGAATATATGAGGATGTCATCAATAAAAACAACAACGAACTGATCCAAATATTCCTTGAATACTCGGTTCATCATATCCATGAAAGCCGCAGGAGCATTAGTCAATCCGAAAGACATGACTAAGAATTCATAATGCCCGTCTCGAAGTTCTAAAGCGCGCTTTGGAATATCCTCGCCTCTAATCTTCACCGATGATATCCGAATCGAAGATCGATTTTTGAAAAAGAATTGTGCCCCTTACAATCGGGTCAAACAAGTCATCAATACGAGGTAGAGGATACCTATCCTTGATGGTGACATGGTTCAATTCCAGATAGTCAATCTACAAAGTCGCATACTCCCGTCTTTCTTCTTTACGAATAAAACAGAGCACCCCAAGGAGATGTACTAGGGGCGAATGAAACCGATGTCCAATAATTCCTCAGTAGTTGTACCTTTAACTCCTGAAGTTCAATAGAGCCATTCGATATGGGGTTTTAGAAATGGCCTTTGTACCGTGTTCAAGATCAATAAAGAATTCAACTTCACGTTACGGGGTAGGCGGAAGTTCTTCGAAATCGTCGGAAAGTCAATAACAACAGAATATTATTCAAATTTGGCGTGTCTTTATTCAAATCCATAACATGGGCTAAGAAAACTTGACATCCGTTTTTCAATAAACGAATAGCTTTATGATTATATATGATGGTGATTGATTTTAATGGTTTAGTTGCTTGAATTAAATAACAATGCGTCAAGTTAGGAATATGAAAACTAACAACCTTACGAAAACAATCAATTTTGACATGATGAGTTGTTAACCAATCAATCCCTAAAATCACATCAAAAGCAAGTATCTTTAAAGAGATAAGGTCAACAGGTAAGGTGATGGTGCCAACTTGAATCAAACAAGATTTATAAATAGTTGATGTGATGAAAGTTTCTCCTAACGGAGTTTCCACAGATAGGTCAAAGTCTAATTTTTTTGAAGTCAAGTTTAAACGTTGAGCACATGCAGGAGAGATAAATGAATGGGTAGCACCCCAGATCAAGTAAGGTATAAACTTCGCAAGAATTTATAAATAGCTTACCCGTGATCACCTCGTTTGGGTTCCTCGCATTTTGACCACCACAACAAACGCTCTTCCGGAATCGTTGACTTTGACTTTTTCGATGATCTTTTGAGTCACCGTCCCCATTGAACTAGGTTTCATTATCAGTCTGAATCTCAAGCGATATGTCCTTCCTTTCCACAATTATAGCATACCTTGAATCTGTTGTGGGCGGTTTGGACTAATATGTCCCTTTTTCGCATTTGTAGCATATGACCGGGTGGTCGTTCTCCTCCCTTAGAACCAGGTTGTTCTGCGACTGCTCGTCTTCACATGGTCGTTATTAAATCTCCTCTTTTTAAAATCTCCTCCCGACTCGCTTCTTCTATTTTCATGGCCATGATTACCACTTCAGAGTGGTTACCATTTTTGTCTCAGTGTTTCTTTCTCCATTTGGTTATCATTATTTTGTTGATCGCTATCTCGTAATACGATCCTCGGTTATGGTCCCTTGGTTGAACATACTCATTTTCTCGCTCTAACAATTGAGCCTCATTAACAACATCTCTAATAGAGAGAAAATTTATGAGAAATGAGATATTTTCAGATGCCTGGGTTTCAAACCTCTCGAAACATCCGAGTCATACGCTCCTCATTCTCCACCAAATGAGGTGCAAACTGGATAACTCTGCAAACTTTGCCTCGTCTTCGAGACAATCGCTATGTTGTTTTGTTCTAATCGATGAACTCCACTTCCTTCATATGACGAACACTTTCGTGAAAGTATTTGTCATTAAATTGTTTCTGAAACATCTCCCAGAGACATGCTTGAAAAGTGCGGTTTGGATGGAGTACGCTTCACGACTCCCACCAAGAGTCCGCCTCACCACTGAACATAAAGGTGGCGAATAGAACCTTCTGTTCTCCGTGCATCCCAAGACATCGAATATCTTGGTAATTTTCTTGACCCATGTTTCCGCTTATGATCGGATCTGGCTTTCCCTTAAATTCAGTGGTCCCAACTCTTTGAACTGTTTGGTGTGACAACCCGTGAATTGCTATCATTTCCTCCTCAGATTTTGAACACGAGTCTCCTCGTCTCGATTTTGCATGAATCGCAAAAAGCTTCTAAACATCCCCTCATTCATCATCTGCTTAGTGGTGTTGTTCACAGGGAGGAACATTGTCACTGTTGTACGCTCTCCTCGTTGGTGAGTACAGGCGTCTCCACGGTCTCATTTCCATTGTTAATATTCTCAGTCGACATTCTCAAATATTGTCATAAAATAAGGGTTAATTAAGGAAATCAATATATCACATAATATCCCTATATACTGACCAACTAACAAATAAGCTTAGGTAGGACACACTAGCGAAGGATTTACCTGCCTCTCCCTCCTAGTTCTATTCCCCATCTCCGCCAGAGATCATATCCTAAGCTCGATACCAACCGTGGCGCCCCCAAAATAGGTATACATCACCCATTCCGAGTTGTCGATACATGGTACGAAACAACTACAACTTTATTATTACAACAAGAAAACTGTGAGTTTGAATACAAATATTATCTTCTAGACAATATCTATACTCAAATAAATCCTCATCACATTTATTGATACATTATTTTACAAAATGGTGAGGACTACTAAACAACTCTCTCTAGAACCTTCATTCCATACCCCACTGCACTTTCGCTATATTCTCGCCTCCCCGAGAAGAAAAATGGAACAAAAAGGAAAAGGGTGAGCTCAACTAGCCCAAAGAAAGAATATTATGACTAAGATAATATACAACAAATTATCGTTAGTCTTCAACAGGAAAAATCTAATAGAATACAATAGACAATAAATTTTAAATCAATATTTGCAATGAAATAATAATTCATTAGAAGAGTTAAGTAGAGAATGCAAACTACTATCTTCTATGTATGAATTTAAAAGTTCATCGCTCATCTTTTATCCTCAGTAACATCAATCAATATATATCTCGAATCAAATATTCATCTTTGCACTACAGCCAAAGATATTCATCATTAGTCATGTTCATCTAAACACTGCTCATCTTTTGCACTACGGGCCAAAGATATTCTTTCAGAATCATTCATCTTTTGCACTACGTGCCAAAGATATTCAATAATATCATCATTTAAGACCGAGGATGATGAAAATATTTTAAAAGAAACGAATCCAAAGAAACAAAATGACAAGGATTAAGGATTAAGGATTCGTACTTTGTTTTATCCATGTTCAAAATACCTCAAAATAATCATAGTGGTGTAAAATTCAAGAATGATCAAAACATGGATACAATCAAAGCTAGTATCCGTAATAGATATTTTGGAGAAAAGAAGAAATTTCATTTTTCTATGAATAGTCATTATCATCGTGAATAGTATCGTATACGTGAATAGTAACTCACACCAAAAGATAGAAATTTCCCAAAAAAACATCTTCACGCTTCATGAATAGTACTCGTGAATAGTAACTCGTGAATAAGAACTCATGAATAATAACTTCGTGAATAAGAACTCATGAATAAGTAACCCCGACATGAAAAAGTTCCAAATTTGATAAAAGTTCCAACTAATATTTCAAAGATAATGATATTGTAGAAATAATATCATTTGAGAAGAAAATAACATCCCTTACCTCGAAAGATTAGTACTTCTAGTTGGAATACCGTATAGTCTTTGAAGGAACTTGCAGACCGCCTAACAATACTCAAAGTATACTCAAAATACTCACAAGAATACGCTTTCGATAATATAGAGAGTAAACTTCAGCTCTGGTGTGATTTTCAATTCTAACCTAAGCACCCTATTTATAGGAAAATGCTTAGAACACCAAAGCGAAAAATTTAATAAAATATTAATATATATTATAAATTTCCTTAGCCCATCTTTGAAGATCTGATTTCAGCAATTAATATCACATGTTAGCCCACTTAAATGCAAAAAACGCTTTTCTTTAAAATAATAATTAAAACTTCCAAAAATTAATTATTTTGAGCTTGAACTTCAATAATTCACAATAAATAGCCCTTTTATCGAAAATTTGAATCTCACGAGTTTTATAGGAAATTCAATTCTCTACAACTTTATGAAGAAAGTTTTTCAATTCCAAGCGTAAATTGACCAAATCCACAAACAAGCGATTTTACAAAATGCTATAATCAAATTTCACCGATAAATGGGGTTCAATGACATGTTTAACATGTTTTAAACATTTATTACAACAAAAATACTCTTCCTCCTCAGATACTCATATATCCCACATTCGTTGTAAAAATATCACCATTATTATATTATTAAAATATAATAATATATTTAAATGAATTATTTTATCGTAAAAAGATAAAATTTCAATTTTCAACAATTGTCACATTAAAATTTTTTCCATCTATATCCACATAAAATCAATATTTTCCTCATCATATGAATCAATAATTAATTATTCACAAATAATATTACAGAATCACAATATCGACAACCAGATAGCCTCCTGTGAGGAGAGGGGCTTTCCAATAAGAATTTCTCCTTACTAAAGCAGCAATTAGGTGACCAAACCTCTCCTGTATGTAACTTTCTAGACATTGCCAATAATGTTATCTAATAATATTATTCAGATAATATGAATTATTGCTTCGATAATGAAAAATACCGTAATGACAATTATTGAAACAACAAAGAATATAAAATATCAACGCAAACAATTATTAAATCAATAAAATATTTGAACAAAGAATTATCATAAACCATTATTGAGTAGTGCCTTCTTATGTAAGAATCAATAATTGGTGCAATACCGCAGTGCTTCTTGTGTTTTAACCACCGAGTATTTTAACAAAGATTAACTTGAATAACCACTACCGTTATTTTTAAACAACTTATATTTGTCATTTTTTCATCCAATCGCTTTTTTAAGTTATGGGGCCCACACATGGTCATTTACTAGTCGCATTTAATATTCCCCGATAGTTGAATATTCCACAACCAAACGAATATTCCCCGACAACAATGAATATTTTATAACCACTTGCTTATTTTGAAATATTTGCGTATTTTACCCATAACTATCCACATTAATCAAATCAACCCTTACTATTTCAAAATAATAAATAGAGAAAATTAAATTTCATTAATAATAAGTTGGGGTCTTACATCTTACAGCTAGTATACCAACTCTACAAGCCTTAAATCCAATATAAAGTCTTCTGAATTCAGGTGCACCAGTATGAAATACTTGATACAAGTCAATTGTAATCCCAGAATTTGATCTTCTTAACTAATCAATATATCTATACAACTTGGCATAATGTTCTTTCATGTTCACTATCAACTCTTGTAAAGCAAACTGTCTAGCCCTATAACATTTGTCTATTGACACAGAAACTAGAAAGGTCCTTTTCACATAAGACTGGATATCAACCAATCTCCAATTCTTGAATTCTTTAAGTTTTGTATTCAAATTTTTTGCTAACCACTTAGCATTAACCTGCCTACTCACTAAAGTCTTTGAACATCTGTGCTTTTTCCTCAATGTTCTAAGTTGAAAAGTTGGTTGAAACTGAACTTTACTTCCCCATACTTTAACAGGACAATTTTTGGAATTCATACACCTCCCTTTCACCTTATGTCTTTCACTTTTCATAAATTTTAAATCAAAACCTTTTGTTAATGACCAATTAATGACTGCAAATTTGAATTCTTTTTTGTTTGTAAATAACATATCTAGCTTTAAGTTTGCCCCCATGATTTTAGTGTTGGGTTTATACACTGGGAAAGGGTTTTGCCTCCTCACAATTGTATCATCCTCAAAGTCAGCTTCCTCAGGGCTATCATTTTCTACTTGATTAAAGTCATAATATGTTTCATTGTCACTATCTGTTTCACTATCATTAGAATAATCAGCATCACCCTCACTATCTTGTTCTTCTACAGTATTATCTCTCTCATCAGTATTATCACCCTCAGCATTGCCCTCACCCTCAACAGTATTGTAACCCTCAGCATTGCCCTCACCCTCAACAGTCTTGCCACCCTCAACAGTTGGTTGTTTTAATTTCTTCTTATGTTCTTTATATTCCCTTATTTTTTTCTTGCCTCAATTATTTCTTCATCATCAGTTAGAAACATTTCTTCTTCCTTCTCATCAAGAAGAATATCACTATCACTAGAAGAACTGGAGTCCTCATAGTTATTTTCTTCCATCAATATATCACCATCATGACTAATATCAGTTATCAAACTCACCTTCTTAGCCTTTATTTCCTATCACTTGTGACGCCCCCAAAATAGATATACATCACCTATTCTGAGTCGCCAAATACATGGTACAAAATACAAATACAACCATAAATATACAACATGAGCTGTGAGTTTTAATACAAATATTATCTTCTAGACAATATTCAAACTCAAAATAAGTCATCAATACATTTATTATCACACTATTTCATAGAATAGTGAGGACTACTAATGCTATCATCTGGACCGTCACTCTGTTCCCCGACTAGTCCCATCTATATTCTCATTTCACAAGAGAACAAAGAAAAGAAATGGTGAGCTCAACTAGCCCAGTAAGAAATATTATGACTAAGATAATGCAGAATAAATTATAGTTAGCCTTCAACAGTGTTAAACTGATACAATATAATAAACATCAAGTTTAACTGCAGCGGAACAAGCAATTCATTAGAAGAGTTAAGTAGAGAATAAAATCTACCATCTTCTATGATTTAAAAGTTTTTTCATCACTTTTATCGTTGAGACTCAGCTTAATAAATAATCCACATCATCCCTGCACTACGATCAAGGATATTTATTAGTATCACGACCACAAATTATCCATGCACTACGGGCCAAAGATAATCGTGTTTTCATCAACGGTCCTGATCATGCCATAAAACAATTCATCTTTACTCCCTTGGCCAAAGAGAATCCATAGCCATAATAATACCAAAAGCTGTCCATTAATGCACTACGGGCCAATGAGGACTTTTTCCACATCATTTGTAATATTACGGTCATGATTATACCGAATAATCCCTGGTTATAATCATGCCAAGTCCATCTATGCACTACAGGCCACAAATAACTTTCAACATAATATTAACATGAGGATGATGACAATAACATAATAATTCAATAAAACAAGTTCAAGAATAAATTCTAAAAATTTATAAGTTAATTTATCCTGAACTCAATAATGTCCAAATTGCCAACATGATACTGCTTTGTGGAGTAAAATTCAAGAATGCTCAGAAGAATATTTCCATGAAAAGATACTGGATGAAGTGCAAATATCCAGGATATTCTACTAATTTCATGGAGTATAGAAGCCAAAACTTTAACCAACTGAGTATAATAGAATATATGAAACTGTAAATGGATTTTCGCCCACCATGCGGTAATCCACATAGACAGATCATTTCCACAAGTTAATAAGGAATGAATACAAAGGATCATTCACCATGCATGCGATAATCCACATAGACAGGTTATTCCAACAGAGCAATAAAGAATGGAACCAGTCACATGCGTCCTCAATGCATGTGATATTCCAACAGAATAATAAAGAATGGAACCAGGTCATGCATAATTCGCACAGACAGTGTAAGACCCCAACTTATTATTAATGAAATTTAATTTTCTCTATTTATTATTTTGAAATAGTAAGGGTTGATTTGATTAATGTGGATAGTTAGGGGTAAAATACGCAAATATTTCAAAATAAGCAAGTGGTTATAAAATATTCATTGTTGTCGGGAATATTCATTTGGTCGTGGAATATTCGTCTGCTTCGGGAATATTCGCATCGACACGATGCAAACCATGTGTGGGCCCCATAACTAAAAGCGATTGGATAAAAAAAAACGACAAATATAAGTTGTTTAAAAATAACAAAATTAGTTGTTACCAAGTATTATCTTGTTAAAATACTCTCTTGGGTTAAAACACGTAGAAGATTACCAGATTGCACCAATTATTGATTCTTACGTAAGAAGGCATTACTAAATAATGGTTACGTAATTACTTGTTCAAGATTTTATTGATTTAATAATTCTTTGCGTTGATATTTTATATTGTTGTTGTTTCAATAATTGTCATTACACAAGATTTTTTCATTATCGAAGCAATAATTCTTATTATCCTAATAATATTATTAGATAACATTATTGGCAATGTCTAGAAAGTTCTCGCCTAAGGAGAGGTTTGGTCACCTAATTGCTTGCGCCAAGAAGAAGAAATTCTTATTGAAAGCCCCTCTTTCCTGAACCGCACGGTTCATCAATATTGTGATTCTCAGAATATTATTTGTGAATAATTAATTATTGATTCATATGATGAGGAAAATATTGATTTTATGTGGATATAGATGGAGAAAATTTTAATGTGACAATTGTTGAAAATTGAAATTTTATCTTTTTCTCGATAAAATAATTCATTTAAATATATTATTATATTTTAATAATATAATAATGGTGATATTTTTACAACGAATGTGGGATATATGAGTATACGAGGAGGAAAAGTATTTTTGTTGCAATAAATGTTTAAAACATGTTAAACATGTCGTAGGACCCCATTTATTAGATCGAAATTTGATTATAGCTGTAAAATCGCCTGCTTGTGGATTTCTTCAATTTCATTTGGAATTTGGAAAACTTTCTTCCGCAAAAGTTGTAGAGAATTGAATTTCCTATAAAAATTCGTGAGATTCAATTTTCCGATAAAAGGGATATTTATTGTGAATTATTGAAGTTCAAGTCTCAAATAATTGATTTTTGGAAGTTTTAATTATTATTTTAAAGAAAATGTTTTTTGCATTTAAGTGGGCTAACATGTGATATTGATTGCTGAAATCAGATCTTCAAAGATGGGCTAAGGAAATTTATAATATATATTAATATTTTATTAAATTTTCTCGCTTTGAATGTTCTAAGCATTTTCCTATAAATAGGGTGCTTAGGTTAGAATTGAAAATCACACCGTAAACTCAAGTTTTCTCTCTCTATATTATCGAGCGTATTCTTGTGAGTATTTTGAGTATACTTTGAGTATTGTTAGACTATCATACAAGTTCCCTTCAAAGATTATACCCAGATTCCAAATTTAAAGTACTAATCTTTCGAGGTAAGGGATGTTATTTTCTTCTCAAATGATATTATTTCTTCAATATCATTATCTTTGAAATATTGGTTGGAACTTTTATCAAATTTGGAACTTTTTCATGCTCTGGGTTACTATTCATGAGTTACTATTCACGATTTTACTATTCACGAGTACTATTCATGAAGCGTGAAGATGTTTTTTGGGAAATTTCTATCTTTTGGTGTTTGAGTTATTATTCACGATATCTACGGAACTATTCACGATACTCAAGACTATTCATTCATAAAAAATGAAATTTCTTCTTTTTGTCCAAAATATCTATTCGGATACTAGCTTTGATTGTATCCATGTTTTGATCATTCTTGAATTTTACACCACTATGATTATTTTTGAGGTATTTTTGAACATGGATAAAACAAAAGTACTAATCCTTAATCCTTAATCCTTGTCATTTTGTTTCACCGGATTCGCTTTCTTTAAAAATATTTTTCATCATCCTCGCCTTAAATGATGATATTATTGAATATCTTTGGCCCAGAGTGCAAAGATGAATGATTTCTCAAGAATATCTTTGGCCCAGAGTGCAAAGATGAAATGATGTTTAGATGAACACGACTTAATCGATGAATATCTTTGGCCTCAGTAGTGCAAAGATGAATATTTGATTCCGTATATATATTGATTGATGTTACAGGGATAAAAGATAGATTTATGAACTTTTAAATTCATACATAGAAGATAGTAGTTTGCATTCTCTTAACTCTTCTAATGAATTATTATTTCTAACTGCGAATATTGATTTAAAATTTGTTGTCTATTGTATTCTATTAGATTTTTCCTCGTTGAAGACTAACGATAATTTGTTGTATATTATCTTAGTCATAATATTCTTTATCGGGCTAGTTGAACTCACCCTTTTCCTTTTTGTTCCATTTTTCTTCTCGTGAGGCGAGAATATAAGCGAGTGCGAGCCTGGGTATGGAATGAAGGTTCTAGAGAGAGTTGTTTAGTAGTCCTCACCATTTTTGTAAAATAATGTATCAATAAATGTGATGAGGATTTATTTGAGTATAGATATTGTCTAGAAGATAATATTTGTATTCAAACTCACAGTTTCTTCGTTGTAATAATAAAGTTGTAGTTGTTTACGCACCATGTATTGACAACCCGTAATGGGTGATGTATACCTATTTTGGGGGCGCCATGCATGGATGTTCCAATGTAATAATAATGAATGGAATAACAACAAAATTCACCAGGCATGCGATAGACTGCATAGATAGGTTATTCCAACATAATAATAAATAATGGAACCAAAGTATGCGTGTATGGCATGTACATGATATTCCAAATGAATAATAAAGAATGGAATAACATAAGAATTTCACCACGTATGCGGTATTGGCATGACGTGTTATTCCAACATAATAATAAAGAATGGAATAACAGAAGAATTTCACTATGTATGCGGTACTTCTCATAGACAGTTTATTCCAACATAATAATAAAGAATGGAATAACAGAAGAATTTCACCATGTATGCGGTATTGGCGTGACAAAGTTATTCCAACATAATAATAAAGAATGGAATAACAGAAGCTATCTTCATGAATACGAAAGAATTAATACCCCTTACCTTAGAAAGAAGAGTATTCCGACTGGTAGGGCGATGATATTCTTGAAGAAAACTTATAATATTTTCTACGCCAAAGCTTCTTAAAACTCTAAAGAAATACGCTCAAGATTATGTAGAAAGAATTCTCCAATTTCGGTGTGTTTTCAATTCTAACTAAGCATCCTATTTATAGGAGAATGGAAAAGATACTATGCAATAAAATATAATATATTTTATTTATAATATATATATATATATATATATTTTATTATTTAAAATCTAATAAAACAAATAACTTTATAAAAGTATTTTGTTTTATATAAAAGATTTTACTATGCAAACACTATGCATGTACTATTCAAACACTATGCATAATATAATATATTCTATTTATAATCTAATAAAACAAATAACTTTATGAAAATATTCTATTTTATATAAAAAGTTTTTCTATGAAAATACTATGTAGGCACTATGCAAACACTATGCATAATAAAATATATTCTATTTATAATCTAATAAAACAAATAACTTTATAAAAGTATTCTCGCTTTATATAAAAAGATTTTACTATGCAAACATTATGCATACACTATGCAAACACTATGCATAATAAAATATAATATATTCTATTTATAATCTAATAAAACAAATAACTTTATAAAAATATTCTATTTTATATAAAAAGATTTTACTATCGCAAACACTATCGCAGCACTTATGCAAACACTATGCATAATAAAATATATTATATTCTATTTATAATCAAATAAAACAAAACTTTGTAAAAGTATTACTTTTATATAAAAAGTTTTCTGTTTTATTACATTTATAATAATAATAAAACAAAACTCATCATAATTATTATAATTCACACTACTAATCGACTGTGTCGCTCCTGTGAAAGAGGGGGCTTTCAATAAAGATTTCTCCCTATCATGCATAATTAGATGACCAAACCTCTCCTTGATGTAACTTCTATACATCGTTAATATTGCAAATAATAATATTAATAACTTTGTTATCTCAATTATTGATTTAATAATATATAAAATATCGACAATAATTGAATCAAATAACGTGAGATACTATGCAACAATTACTGTAGCAATAATTGAACAAAACTGAGTGACTTCTCATGTAAGCATCAATAATCAATACCGTGTGCTACTATCCAACCACGCTTATTACTGTACTTTTAACACTGGGTGTTTCAATAGTTAACGCTAAAACTTCCGCCGTTATTTTCATAAAAATATTTTGTCGTTTTCTCAATCCGACAATAATTTCATTGTGGAGTCCACCAATAATTGTGTCGTTATACTAATATTCCCTGTTAAAATGAATATTCCCCGACCAATCGAATATTATATAACAACTTGCGTACTTTGCAAAATTTATAAATACTACCCACAATTATAACATTATCTCAAATTCACACCATAATATTCAAAAAAATATTTCGAGAAATTTAAATCTTTATTCGTAAAATTTGGGATTTTACAATCTCCCCTCCTTATGAAATTTCGTCCTCAAAATTTACGTGCGTACCTGGTATGCCGAACAAATGAGGATACCTTAACTTCATTTCAGATTCTAACTCTTGAGGTATAACCTTTAAGTGTTGAATATGATCCTTCTTATCCAAGATTTTAACACGTATCTCATCATATGTTAAATCTTCCGCTATCTTGTCTAGTTCTAATTCAATAATGTGGTTCAGGTCATCCACATAATTACGTAACACCGATACGTGAAAAACGTTATGAACACGCAACATACTTGGTGGTAAAGCGAGTCTATAGGCCACAGTTCCTACTTGATCGAGAATTTCAAATCGGCCAATTAAATCGAGAGTTGAGATTTCCTCTCTTCATCGATTCTTGCTTCTAGAATAACGCCCTCTTGAACCTTCTTCTTCACATTCATCAGCTCTGAGTATGTAGCTTGAGCGGCTTTAACTTTATCGATTAAAGTCAATTTTAGTCGTATATTCGCTATCTTCACGTGGGTTTCTAGAGTCTTTAACTCTATCTTCATCATTTGTAAGTTATACGAAATGGGTTTTTATGTTAACAACATCGCACTCGTAAACGCATACGGTCTTTTACTCAACGTGTCAGCTACCACGTTCGCTCTTCCACAATGATATTGAATGGTATAGTCATAGTCTTCAACAGCTCGAGCCAACATCTTCAGCGCATTAGACGTTCGTTTTGGTTGAAAATATATTTAAGGGTTTTAGAAATGGGTTTTGTACTGGGGTCAATACAAAATTTGATTTCACGCTCTAGGTTTAGGCTAAGAAGTCTTCAAGAATACGTCAGGAAATTTATTAACAATAGAAATATCATTCAAAACTGTGACTCTTATCCAAGACTTAGATAGTACGTCACATTGATACCTATCAACTTGTCATCGTCATTCACGACATCGCCTACAGAAATTCTGGCTTCGGTGCATTCCACATAAGGAAGTCAACAACGAAAGGATCGGGGTTCTTTACTTATGGCTTGATATAATAGTGATTAAATTTAGTGGTTTGGTTGCTTCAATTCGCATAATAGGTTGGTTATGAATATGAAAGCTAACAACCTTACGAAAATCATGATGAGTAGTTAACCAATCGATTCCTAAAATCACATCAAATGCAAGTATTTTCAAAGAAATAAGATCGATAGGTAATGTGCGGGTGCCAATTTGAATTAAATAAGACTTATAAACAGTGGATGTAATGAAGGTTTCTCCCAACGGAGTTTCAACAGATAAATCAAAGTCTAATCTCTCCGGAGTCAAATTTAAACGTTGAGCGCAAGCAAAAGAGATAAAAGAATGGGTAGAATCGGTATCTAATAAGGTATAGACTTCGCAAGAATTTATAATTAACTAACCCATGCTAACTTCGTTCGGGTTCCTCGACAAATGCTCTCACTTAAACTACCGGCTTTGACTTGTCTGAGACATCATTTGGCATCACTATCCCAGCTGAACTTGACTTCACTACACGACAAAATCGAGCTAGGTGACCTTCTCTTCTGTAATGAAAACACACTTTGGATTGATGCGTACAGTTTGGACGGATGTGTCCCTCCTGTTCGCATTTGAAACATACGACCGGTGGTCGTTCTTCTTCCTTTGAAACGGGTGCTGATGTTGCTGTCTTTCCATCATTATTAAACCTCCTCTTCTTGAAATTTCCACTTCTATTATCTTGGCCATGATTACCACCGAAGTGGTTACCATTCTTGGCATGATAATTTCCCCTACGATGGTTATCATTGTTCCGATGGCCATTGCCACCGGTACGATTATTATTGTGTTGTTGGTCGTTGCCTTTTGGTTGTGCTGACTCATTATCGCGCTCCAATAACTGAGCCCTATTCACAACATTTAAATATAAACAAAGTTTGTGAGAAATGAGGTATTGATGTATATCGGGTTTTAAACTTCTTAGAAACATTCGCGTCATTCGCTCCTCATTATCGACCAAATGGGATGCAAACCGGGATAACTCCGCAAATTTAGCCTCGACAACAACACGGTCCATATTGTTTTGCTCCAACTTGATAAACTCCACCTCCTTCATGTGACAAATACTTTCGAAAGTACTTGTCGTTGAATGACTCTTGAACTTCTCCCAAGACATCTTGAGTCCGGTCAGTCAAGTACGCGCGTTCTGATTCCCACCAAAGAATCTTTCTCTTCACGTAACATAAAGGTGGCGAAGAAAACCTTTTGCTCCTCTGAGCATTCCAAGACATCAAATATCTTGGTAATCTGCTTTATCCACGCCTCCGCCTTTAAGTGGTTCTCGACTTTCCCAAAAACTCCGCTGGTCCCAGCTCCTTGAACTGCTTAGCGGTGACCGACCGTGGGTTACTATTATTTCCACCTACATTATGAACAGGAGTCTCTCTCGTTTGGTGTTGCATGAATTCTAAAAAGCTCCTAAACGTATCGTCGTCATCATTCGACTAAAGTTGTTGTTGTTCTGGGAGGATTATCGCCTCGTGTTGCACATTGTCCTCGATTATTGATCCGTGGGAGACCGAATCTCTCTCTCGTGCTCCATTGCTATTCTCAACATTCTCGGATGTCATTTTCAAATACTGCCACAAAACAAGGGTTAATTAACATATCACATATTATCCCTATACTCTGACCGACCAATTAAATACCAAATAAACTTAGGTAGGTCATACTAGCGAAGGAATTCCCCATCTCTCCCTTCCTAGTTCTTGTCTCACATCTCAGCCAGGGATCATATCCCTAAGCTTTGATACCAATTGTGACGCCCCCAAAATAAGTTTACATCACCTATTCTAAGTCGCCAAATACATGGTACAAAATACAAATACAACTTTAAATATACAACATGAGTTGTGAGTTTTAATACAAATATTGTCTTCTAGATAGTATTCAAACTCAAAATAAGTCCTCAATACATTTATTATCACACTATTTCATAGAATAGTGAGGACTACTAATGTTATCATCCTCGACCGCCACTCTTCTCGACTAGTCCCATCTATATTCTCATTTCAAGAGAACAAAGAAAAGAAAGGGTGAGCTCAACTAGCCCAAGAAGAAATATTATGACTAAGATAATGCGTAATAAATTATCGTTAGCCTTCAACAAAGGTTAAACCGATACAATATAACAATCATCAAGTTTAACTCAATGAACAAGCAATCCATTAGAAGAGTCAAGTAGAGAATAAAATCTACTATCTTCTATGATTTAAAAGGTTTTTCATCACTTTTATCACCGAGACTCACAATAAATAAATAATCCACATCATCCATGCACTACTACCAAGGATATTCATTAAGATATCACGACCACAAATTATCCATGCACTACGGGCCAAGGATATTCGTGTATTCATTAATGGTCATGATCATGCCAACACCTGTCCATCAATGCACTACGGGCCAATGAGGACTTTACCATATCATTTGTAACATTACGGTTATGATTATACCGAATAATCCCTGGTTATAATCATACTAAGTCCATCTATGCACTACAGGCCATAGATGACTTTCTACATAATATAAACATGAGGATGATGACAATGACATAATAATTCAATAAAACAAGTTCAAGAATAAATTTTAAAAATTTATAAGTTAATTTATCTTTAACTCAATAATGTCCAAATTGTCAACATGATACTACTTTGTGGAGTAAAATTCAAGAATGCTCGTAAGAATATTTCCATGAAAAGATCATCGGATGAAGCGCAAATATCCGTGATATTCTACTAATTTCATGGAGTATAGAAGCCAAAACTTTAACCAACCGAGTATAATAGAATATATGAAACTATGAAATGGATTTTCATTTACGCATGCGGAATCCACGTGAGCATGATCATTTCCACAAGTTAATAAGGAATGAATACAAAGGATCATTCACTACGTACATGCGAATCCACATGACAAGTAATTCCAACATAGTAATAAAGAATGGAACCAGTCATGTAATCTGCATGCATACGATATTCTAATTGAATAATAAAGAATGGAACCAGTCATGCGTGAATCCGCAAAGATGTGATGTTCCAATAGAATAATAAAGAATGGAATAACAAATGTAATTCACCGTAAATGCGATAGACCACCACACGCATGCAGTTATTCCAATAGAATAATAAATAATGGAACCGAATCAAATGCGTAATACGCATGACCACAACCATGATATTCCAACAAAATAATAAAGAATGAAATAACAGAAGAATTTCACCATGTATGTGGTACTTTGCATAAACAAAAGTTATTCTAACATAATAATAAAGAATGGAATAATGTAAGAATTTTACCACGTATGCGGTATTTGATGTATATGTTATTCCAACATAATAATAAAGAATGGAATAATGTAAGAATTTCACCATGTATGCGTATTTCAGATGACAAAGTTATTCCAACATAATACTAAAGAATGTAATAACAGAAGCTCTCTTCATGAATACGAAAGAAATAATACCCCTTACCTTAGAAAGAAGAGTATTCCAAATTTGTAGTAGGCGAGGATATTTTTGAAGAAAACTTATACTATTTTCTATGCTCAAAGCTTCTTAAAACTCTAAAGAAATACGCTCAAGATTATAGAAGAAGAATTCTCTAAATTTCTGGTGTGTTTTCAATTCTAACTAAGCCTCCTATTTATAGGAGAATGGAAAAGATACTATGCAATAAAATATAATATATTCTATTTATAATATATATATATATATATATATATTATTTAAAAAATCTAATAAAATAAATAACTTTATAAAAGTATTCTGCTTTTTATATAAAAAGGTTTTACTATGCAAACACTATGTAAACACTATATGCATAATATAATATATTCTATTTATAATCTAATAAAACAAATAACTTTATAAAAGTATTCGCTTTATATAAAAAGATTTTACTATGCAAACAATATGCAGTACTTATGCATAATAAAATATAATATATTCTATTTATAATCTAATAAAACAATAACTTTATAAAAGTATTATGTTTTATATAAAAAGATTTTACCATGCAATTACTATGCATGCACTATGCAAAATACTACATGATAATAAAATATATTATATTCTATTTATAATCAAACAAAACAAAACTTTATAAAAATTATTCTGCTTTTATATAAAAAAATCTATTTTATTACATTTATAATAATAATAAAACAAAACTCATCGTCATTATTATAATTCACACTATTAATCGACCAAAGTTGTTCTCAGAGAAGGGGGCTTTCCAATAAGGATATCTCCCTATTGCCGCAATTAGGTGACCAAACCTCTCCTCGATGTAACTTCTAGACATCGTTAATATTGTAAATAATAATATTAATAACTTTGTTATCTCAATTATTGATTTAATAATATATAAAATATCGACAATAATCAATCAAATAACGTGAGATACTATGCAACAATTATCAGATCAATAATTGAACAAAACCGAGTGACTTCCCACGTAAGCATCAAAAATCAATACCGTGCTACTATGCAACCACGCCATTCATCGCATTTTAAACACCGGTGTTTCAACAGCTAATCTGTAAAACTTCCGCCGTTATTTTCATAAAAATATTTTTGTCGTTTTCTCAATCCGACAATAATTTGGTTGTGGGTCCACCAATGATTGTGCCGTTGTATGAATATTCCCTGTTAAAACGAATATTCTCCGACCAATCGAAGATTATATAACAACTTGCGTACTTTGCAAAATTTATAAATACTACCCACAATTATAACATTATCTCAAATTCACACCATAATATTCATAAAATATTTTGAGAAATTTAAAGCTTTATTCGTTAAATTTAGGATTTTACATCACTAGCATGTTCAGTTTGTGTAGGTTATTTAGCATGTTTACCTCCTTCACAATCATGCTCAAGATAAATCTCAACATATTTATAATCTACAACAACATCTAACATCATATTTAGGTCATCATCATCTTTAATATTTAAAAATTGCCCACAAAATATAGTTTCAGGCATTCTATAATATAATCCAATTACATCTGTGTGCCCAAAACTCTCACACATTGTCTTCAGCTTCTTAAAATTCAATTCAAAATAAAGGATTTGAAACATATCAATTTTCCCATAATCATAATGAAAAACAGGATGTAACCCAAATAAACCCCCATGATGGAGTTCCACTTCCAAGTTTCTACAATAAAAATACCATTAACATAAATTAAAAAAAATATTTCTCTCCAACACATGATAGACAAACAAAACTACAATATAACAGGAAATACAAAACTTTAAATCTCATGTCAAACAAAACTACAGTATAACAGGACAAACAAACTTTATTTCTCTTCAGCACATGATAGACAAAAGTTTATTGGTGGAGTTCCACTACCAATAAACTATAGTAGAAATCTCATGATGGACTATGGAACACAAAGACAGACCACAGATACAGACGAGACTATATAATTATTACCTAACAATATTAGGACCATAACATAAGGACCACAATATAATAACCAATCAAGTTAATATTTATATAATAACAACCAATTTTAGTAAAGAGCCAACAACACACAAGGAAAGGGGATTAAGTTACAAACAATAGACATGTGAAGGTAAATAAAGGGGCCACATTAGACAGATAAAGGGGAATAGAATAAAGGGATAAATCAATAAAGAGGGATTTCGAGACACTTACACCATCTCCCCCACCACAAAGCACTTTCAGATCTTTCGAATAACTTTAGTATCCCCAATACAAACCCTTGATTTGACAAAATTTTGAAACCCTAGCTTTTCTCTGTGCATGCGAGAGTTGGATGAGAGAGAGAAAGACAGAGAACGAAATAGATGCTTAGACTTGTCTGAAGAACGAAATGAATGTTGTTTGTAAATCTGTAAAGTGTTTTAATTGTTTTGGGAGAAATCTCATGTTTTGATATAAAGATTATCCTTTGCAAATTACTAACACCTAGGCCCGTGGTGCTCGGGTGGTCATATGACCAAAGTTCCAAACGGGAGGTTGCAAGTTCAAATCTGTGGAGAGACAATTTTTTGGGAAAAATTCAAAAGACGCCACGTCAACAGCAGACACATGTCAAATTACAATATTAAATACCACGTAAGACCTGCCATGTATGCCACGTCAGCAGGTCAACGCACATGTGGCGCCTGGGGGTTCAAAGTTCAAATTTTTGAATAGAAAGGGGCTCAGTTTGCGTTGACCGGAAGAAAGGGGCTCAATACCCAAATATCACAAAAGTTCAGTGATCGACTTTGTATTTAACCCTTAAATTATTATGTGGACAATTATGACTTTGAAAATGATGATAATTAATGTACCCACTAAACATAAATGTGTATATTTTGATTTTTATTTAACTTGATGTAATTAATTAAATTATAAATTTGTGTATTAAATAAAGATAAATGTCATACATTAAAAGTATTCATTTTATGAAGAAAAGAAATTTATAGTATACTTTTTAATAATTAGATTTCTCAAAGATTAAATTTACATTTTGACATAATTTTTTGTTATTAAAAAGAAAAATCTCAATACCCTAAAAACTAAAAATTAACCCAAAAAAAACCATTTTTTTAATATTATTTTTCACATACATTAAAGTTTACACAAACTTAGACAAAAAAATTTGAATTTCACTATTCAGATAAAACATTCAACTAAAAAGTATGTTAAAAAATATTTTCTAAATTATTAAATTAACAAATAAATCACACTTTAGGCATAATTTTTAAAAATAAAAATGAAAATGTTGATTTTAATCCCAAAAAATTTTAAAAGAGAAAAAAAAATTTATTTACAAGATGAAGGTGTAATTTAACAAAATGTATCAAATCAAAATTAACATTACAAATTTGAAACAATTACATATTCTAGTACATTTTTAGGAAAAATTACAACAACAGTGCATCTATAAAATAATTACAAAATAAAAACATTTTTCATTGTTTATTTACAAAATTAATGTAATTATTATTCCTTTAATTTAGGTGATTAATAATGAAGTGCTGACAAGGCAAATCAGTGTTCCAATTAAAAAAATGTTCCCGTATTTTTGGTTCGGATCGATTTTTTTGAATTGCACGATAACCGCCCTTATCATTTACGTGTTTGTTTTAATGTAGGACTCTAGTTGGAAACTCTTATTCTGTAATTTGGGAACACTTGTTCTTTTCTTCTATCTTTGCTTTCTGCTTTTATATTTCTTGTTGATTTCTTCTTCTTTGTCGTCTTCACTCGTTGTCACCGTCGGTGGTCTGTAGGGAAGGAGTGTTCGAATTCTCATATACTCACTACAGGTGAGTATTTGACTCACTAGTTTAATGTATAATGTATTAAATTAGTGTATTAACATAATAGAATTTTGATTGTTTCGGTTTGTTTTTTATTTATGTTTTGTATAGGATGGTTGATAAAAGGAAGAAAGATGGCAAGAGGAAAAGAATCACGAAGGATGATTATGTTAAGAATTTGAAGAATTTTTTTATGGTGAAGGCTGTTGTGGTCAAGTCCCCAAGGAAGGGGAAGAATGGAGGTGACAAATCGCCTATGAAGGGTAATAAGTTGGTGATACATGGTGATATCAAGTCTAAGGAAGGGCAGCAGTTGGAGACTGATTTTGAAGTTTCGACAATTAAATTTGGGAATGAAGGTGAAAATGATGTTCATAGCCAGAATATTATTCCCAGACAAAAACTTCTAAAGGTGTGCAAATTTAAATGTTTTTAAGATTTTTGGAATTATTAGTTGTTTTGGTTACTGATATATTATGTTCTGGTTACAATTATTTTATGGTTTAATTATTGCTATATTATGTTCTGGTTACTGTTATATTATGTTTTGGTTACTATTAATGTGCCCTCAATGCGTGATTTTGGGATTTTGGTTAATTTTATATTATGTTTTGGTTACTATGTGTGTAATAACCTGATATTTTCTATATAATTAAATCAAAAATTTTGCATATAATTTTTTTTTTATTTTTAAAGATGAGAATGCGCAAGGTAATGTGTATGTATTTATGTGATGAATATAAAATATATTTATTACATGAATGATTACAAATAATTTTATTTTAGAATTATTGATCATTATAAAGTATTTTCTTATAATAATTAATTTTATAGTAGAAATGATTTTATTATTTATTTTCATGAAAATATGATTATAATATTATTTAAATAATATATGAAATGATTATAAAATTACTATAATAACTATTTTATTATATGAATTTATTTCATTATTAATCAAGTTAATTATTTAACTTAATTAATAATGTTATATATGCAAGGTAAATCAGATATGGAATCCAAACCCTAATTCTGGCTTTGGAACAAGGGATGATGATAATAATATAATATTAATTATATTTCAGTGTTATAAATATGTATTGTATGTATAAACTGTTAATAATTGGTCAATTATACTGTGACAGTAGAAAACCTCGTATTACTGTGCTAAACCCTAATTTGAGATCCAAATTATAGTATAAGATTGTTTTGTAATTGTGATATGTGATTTATGACATTTATTATAAATATCAGTGCTAATTAGGTAAATTCTAATTATTAAAAACCCTAATTTAGTAATTAGAAACCTTAATTACTAACTTAGAACCCTAAGTGCTAAAAATAGAAATCCTAATTTACTAATCGGTGCCCTAATTGCTAAATTAGCGAGGTTAATTATAATTAGTAAATTCTTAAATTAATTTTCAAGTTTATATAATTAGAAACCTAATCTAATTAAGGAAACCCTAATTTTATTTTTAGAAACTAAATTTTTAGTACAAACCCTAATTAGAAATCCTACCTATTTTTGTGCCAAACCTTAGGGTTAAACCCTAAGGATCAAACCCTAAGGGTTTGACAAGTTACAAAATTGCCATTAAATTTTCTAGTCAAATAACATTACTACTCTTTTTGGCCATTCTTTATTAGATTACTTGTGGATCTTGTCAAGATATGGAGTGGATGACCTAATAGATCAGCCATGTTGTGAGACCCCGAATTTTATGAAATGAAAGTATTCAATTTTCTTATAATTATTCTATTTAGTAAATGGTTAAATTGATAAAAGGTTAAAGTTAAGGGTGATATGTGAAAAATTTTCAAAGTAAACAAGTTGTCATAAAATAATCCAAGTGATAAAGTACAAAGAATACGCTGGTCAGATAAAGAAGACATGGTATTGATTATTGATGCTTATGTGAGAAGTCACTCAGTTATACTTAATTATTGCTAAGTATACCTCTCATATTATTGATTCAATTATTGTCACATTATCATCTGCATAATATTTATTATTATTAAATCAATAATTGAGACGACAAAGTTATTCAGACAATGTCTAGAAAGTTCTGTCGAGGAGAGGTTTGGTCACCTAATTGCGCGCCAATAGGGAGAAATCCTTATCGGAAAGCCCCCTCTTTCCTGGGAACGACCTGATTGTTAAATATTGTGAGTTAAATATTGATAGTTCCATTGTGTTGGAATTATTATTTTTAGTGGAAATCGACATTTATTTCGATAATAATTGAAGTCTGAAAGTTATATTGACAATCGGGTAATTAATCGAATAAATGAGCGATTAATTGCTATTAATTCACATGATTATAACTATTTGTTCACATTTGTGTACTATTGATTCACATGCATGTACTATTAGGGTAGGTGGTGCAAGATTGATAATACTTGCATGACTAAATTAAAAATGAAGGTATAGATGAAGGTACTATACTGTAATTATTTTTTTCACATGTATAGAACTATTAAGTCACATGATTGTACTATTAATTCACATGATATACTATTAGGGGAGGTGGTGCAAGTTTGATAATACTTGCAGGACTAAATTAAAAATGAATGAAAAGATGAAGGTATTATATTGTAATATTTCGAGCCCCAAAACGTGCAATTATCGAAACTATATTTTCCTATAAATAGAAGCTCATTCTTCCTTCATTCTCACCAATTCACTAAGACTCATAAGAGCAATTATAGAGAGAGAAGCTATAGAGAGAAAGAAGAAGAGAAGTCTGCTACTTCACTATTCCAGTATCCAGTCTTCTTCTGAGGTAAGGGGTATTATTTATTTCATATTCTGAAGAGATATTATTTTTCGTATTCGTATGAATATTATTTTCGTTCAATATTCGTAAGGAATGTCATCTTCATTCAATATTCGTAGGAATATTATTTTCATTCAACAGTCGTAAGGGGTATTAATTATTTCATATTCTGAAGAGATATTATTTTTCGTATTCGTATGAATATTATTTTCGTTCAATATTCGTAAGGAATATCATTTCGTTCAATATTCGTAGGAATATTATTTTCATTCAACAGTCGTAAGGGGTATTATTTATTTCATATTTTGAAGAGATATTATTTTTCATATTCGTTTGAATTTTATTTTCGTTCAATATTCGTAAGGAATATCATCTTCGTTCAATATTCGTATGAATATTATTTTCGTTCAACAGTCGTAAGGGGTATTATTTCTTTCGTATTCATGAAGAGTGTTATTTTCTTTCAATACTCGAAAGGGTTGTTGTTCCATTCTTTATTATTCTGTTGGAATAACCTGTCTACGCGAACTACCGCATGCATGGTGAAATTCTTCTGTTGTTCCATTCTTTATTATTCTGTTGGAATAACCTGCCTACGCGGACTACCATATGCATGGTGAAATTCTTCTGTTGTTCCATTCTTTATTATTCTCGTTGAATAACTCGCTCACGCAGAGACTACTGCATGCATGGTGAATGACCCTTCGTATTCATTCTTTATTAAATTATGGAAATGATCTGTCTACGTAGATTACCGCATGGCGGGTGAAAATCCATTTGCAGTTTTGTATATTCTATTATACTCGTATGAGATATCATTTCTTTTGTACTCGTCATTGAATATCATTTTCTTTGGTATTTTCTTTTATGAGTTACTATTCACAAGTTACTATTCACCCAATTACTATTCACTCTAGTATTATTCACTCGAGTATTCGGGACACTTTTCATGCTAGGGTACTATTCATGAGGTACTATTCCCAAAGTACTATTCATAGGGCACTATTTACGGGGTACTATTCACCCAAAAAATATATTTCTTTTCTGTCCAAATTATTTTTGATACATGAATATTATTCTTGAATTTTACTCCACAAAGCAAAGATCGTGTTGACAATTTGATATTTTAAACTCGATAAATTTAAAGTCTTTAATATTTATCCTTGATTTCGCTTGATTAATACTTATATCATTGTCATCATCCTCATGCTTATATTGTGATAAAAGTCATCTTTGGCTTACGTGCAAAGATGGACTGATGATTATTGGTTTTACAGTTGTAAATCTTTGCTTACGTGCAAAGATGGACCGTTGATTATTGGTTTTACAAATTGTATATCTTTGCTTACGTGCAAAGTCGACTCATTGATTATTAGTTTTACAAATTGTATATCTTTGGCTTACGTGCAAAGACGAACTGTTGATTGATAGCTTTGGCCCGTAGTGCATGAATAATTCGATGATGTGATTGGCAGGATCATGACCATTAGTTAATAGTTGAATGTCTTTGGCCGTAGTGCACTGACAGACAATTGATTGGTATGATCATGACCATTGGTTTTATAGTTGAATATCTTTGGCCCGTAGTGCAAAGGTAGACAACTAATTGGTATGATCATTGTTATTACATTTGAATATCTTTAGCCTTTGGGGTAAGGATATTGAGTAAACATTCTATTAAGCCTTTGTGGCAAGGAGAAACTGTTGATTTACATGATTATAAATATGAATTGTGGATTTAACTATAATCTTTGGTGGTTCAGGTGAATACAAGTGATGAGAGTTCTTTTTGTCTTGGGTATAACAAAGAACTGTTGATGAGTATTATAGGAATAAAATATTAACGATGGACTTTTAATCTAGAGGAGATAGTAGACATTATGTTCTACTTGACTCTTCTAATGGATTGCTTATTCCGCTGCAGTTGTTGATCTAAAACTTGTTGTCTATTGTATTCTATCAGTTGTTATACTGTTGAAGGCTAAGGATAATTTATTCTGCATTATCTTAGTCATAATATTTCTTACTGGGATAGTTGAGCTCACCCTTTTCTTTCACTGTTCTCTTTAGGAAATGAGAATATAGCTGGGACGAGTCGGGGAATGGAGTGATGGTCCGAGATGGTTGTTTTAGCAGTCCTCACTACTTAGTGTGATAATAAAATGAGGACTCCATTGAGTGTGGATATTTTCTAGAAGGCAATATTCATGTTTAAACTCTCAGCTATGTTTGGTCGTATTTTGCACAACAGTTGTATAATTAAGTTTGTAATTGATTTATGTACCATGTATTTGGCGACTCAGAATGGGTGATGTATACCTATTTTGGGGGCGTCACACATGTGCTAAAAATCTACACATATCAGCCATCTATCACCACCATATACATTGTATACAAGCACTATATATAGATTGGGAGAGAGAAAATAATATTTGTTAGCTCATTTTGCACAAACACTCAACCAAAATCCTCTCAACTCCAAACCTCCAAAATTAACTTGCTAGATCAGTTATAAATCAAGCCCCACCACCTTCATTAACAACTCAGAAGCTCGGAATCAAAATTATTCAAAGTGAGGTATAAAGCTAATCCTAGAATCTAATCTAGTTAAATGTTAGTTTTTTGTGTTAAACATGTTGAATATAGTGTTATTAGTTGATCTGGGTTGGTATCTAATAGATCCATCACATCTAGGTACTCGAAATTAAAGTTTTTGAAAATCTGGAAAAAGTTTAAACTATGGTCTGACAACGAATGTCAGTGGCCACAAATCTTTCTCTGTTTGTGATTTTTCTTGTTTTAAGTTTTGGATCTATAGTTTGACACGAGGTCTTTGATCTGGAAGTGGAATCAAAGTTATTCCATATACAGATTTCAAGATATCCTTGGTCAAAACCCATTGACCGGGCATGACCAATCAATTTCTGGGTAACCTAGAAAGTATGAACCATTGATTCGACAACGCTTTTGCAATGCTTATATCCGCTCACAAAAGTTATGTGATATGTTTATGTTATGATATCCAGTTTGTAGCCTGATATATGTACTTTATATTTAGACCTTTAGATCTTTTAAACAACAAACATATTGAATGAAATTGATGGTCAAACTAGGCCATCCGGTCACGAAGCTGTGTTCTGGAAATTCCAGAAATTGTTAGATCAAGCCTCCGGCGTGGTTCAATCGAACCATAACTTGTAATTCTGTTAACTTTGGACTGCGATCTTGATAATTAGTTGTTTCTTGTCATGTGTACTACAAGTAACAACCAAAAAAACATTTAAAGGATTACCAGAACTGGGATAGAATCGAGCTACAAAGTGAGCATGCAGTCGAAGCTGTCTGGGTTTCTGGGTAACCCAGAAAGCCCAGAAAGCTTCTGACAGCCACTTTGAAGATTTTGATCGTGCAGTTATGATATGGTATGACCTAGATGATGATTGTTTTGTGTAGTGCTACATAAACACTACATGATCAATGATTAACATGACCCAGAACATGCCTGACCTAAGAATAAACGTTGGTCAAACCGAGGCCCTTGAACACTAGCCTGTCAGTGTTCTTGAGCTCAAGAACACCAACCGCGACAGAAACCGTCGCTAAAGTCTTTAGCGACGGATTTAATTATTTTAGTTTTCTAATTTCCGAAAAATTCATTAAAAATAGAAAATAAATTCTAAAAATTACAAAAATTATTTTAAAAATTATTTTAAGTTATAAAAAAATTAACTTTTAATAATTTGACATATTTTTTATAAATATTAGTATTTATTTAAATATTATTGGTATTTAATTTATTTAATAAATACATTAAATAAATTAAATAAAAAGATTTTATTATATTAAAAATTATTTTAAATGATAATAATGTATTTAAAAATATTTTAAGTTATAAAATATAACTTTTAATATTTTAAATCAAAATTAATTAATTATTTAATATTAATGATAATGGATTTATTTAATAATTGTATTAAATAAATTAATTTAAAAATGATTTTAATATTAGAAAATCATTTAAAATGAAAATAAAGAGTTTAAAAATATTTTAAGTTATAAAATATAACTTTCAATATTTAAAAGTAAATTTCATTAATTATTTAATATTAATGATATTAGAATTATTTAATAATTATATTAAATAAATTAATTTAAAATTGATTTTAATATTAGAAAAGTAATTTTAAATGAAAATAAAGTGTTTAAAGATATTTTAAGTTATAAAATATAACTTTTAATATTTAAAGGATAATTTCATTAATAATTTAATATTAATGATATTAAATTTATTTAATAATTATATTAAATAAATAGTTTTAAAATGATTTTATTAATTTAAAATCATTTAAAAGGATATAAATGAATTAAAATATTTTTATAATTATAATTAATTACTTTGATAATATTTTATCAAAATATTAATGGTAATTATTTAAAATGATTTTAATTGTTTTAAAAATTATTTAAGGGTAATATTAATACTTTAAAAGTATTTTAAGTTATTATAAATAACTTTAATATTTTGGCAATGGTTTCATTAATAGTTTAATATTAATTAAATATTAATAATAATAAAATTATTTAATATTTAAATTATTTAATAATGATTCCGGTGTTTGAAAAATCATGATAAATTATAATAATTATTTAAAATTATTATAAGTCAATTAAAAATAATATGACTGATATTTTCAGTTATTGAACTACAGGATAGAGTCTTAGACTCGATAATTACCCGATAAAGTCATCGGTACACCGACATATTTTAGAAATTGATCTGGACTTAGATAATTAGACTAGATACGTGTTTGTTTGTGATTCAATGACTGGTAAATATGTATGACAATGTGATTAGGTTATGTGTTGACTGCAAATAGCAGTACTATGTGTTATAGTATGTTATTCTAATCGATCAAATAATCTTATTAATGATAGGTTGCTATATAAAAGATAAAACTAAATTACGTATTGTAAAACAGCAGACCAGGCAAGTATCATACCTTTGCATTTACTTTATGCAATGGACATAAGTAAGAAAGTTTCAGAATTATATTATCATTGTGCCAGAATATTAACACTATTGTTATCGATTATGTACCCGATCATTATTTATTAGTACAATATTATTGTATAATTCAGATATTTATTCTGTTCGTTAATTTCTAAATATGGTTATACAAGTGTCCCCATTTGGATAATCATTATATTTAATCACATGTTGATATATACTTATTGATCTCCAGTATGTATACATTAATTAAAAGCTATCTAAGCTATTTGACCCAGCTAGACACAGATTTAGATATATCTTTGAACATGATAAAACTTTATTGTATCCAACCGAATTGTTTTGGTTCGGATTCCCGACTAAGTATGAACATCCCGAACATGGGAAAACGTTTATGCGCCTAAGGCGAAAAGATGAGCGATAATATCGTTCTTGTATGTAGTATTGATCAATACAGGGCACATTGGGCAGATCACCCTCCTGTCCGTAAGTTATGACGATTTGCGGATGAAGTTCTGCTAAACCTTATTGAAAATTGAAAACAAAGTTCATAGTCTGTCGACTAGTCTTCAATTATAGTCAATAAGTAGTTTTAAAAAATTTGATATAGAATTGTTATGTTATTATTATTGGTTCATCTTACTTCACAACTGTTGATTCGTTGTAGAAGTGTCGTACAAAGAAAATATTTACTTATTTCAGCTTATATTTATAATTATTATTACTTGCTGGGCACTCAAATGCTCATCCTTGCTTAATTTAAATGTTTTCAGCTAAGTGTGAACAACTAGAAGGTTCGACCAAGAATAAGGAAAAAGGAAAACAAACAGAATAAGTGTTATGGTATTCTATGTAATAGTATGATTATATTTAGACCATAATATTTATTATCTATCATGTATTGTAATGAATGTAGTAAAGGTTACGTACTTGGGATTAGACTCTGATATATGTAAATTAAGTTTGGTATTCATATTATTGTTATTAGTATTAGTATTATTCCGCTCATAGAAATGTTATCATAAAGCACCGAGTTCGGGTTTTAAGTACATGAATTTGAGGGCGTTACAATATGGTATCAGAGCTTTAGGGTTAGAAACCGTAGGTGGGATAGACCTTAGGCTATAACCTTAGGACAGAGGGAAATGTTGAAAATACAATTAACTCATATAGAGTTTATAAGGAGATGAATTGAATAAATTCATCGTCAAATCAAATAAAAGATAACTTATATAAAAAGTATTATTTGTTGTGTGCATATACTATATACTAATTTAGATAATATATGTTTGTAGATGTCAGATAGAAAAGAATTAGGATACCCTCAGATCGTAAAGAAGGAGTCAACCTCCATAACTGAGCCAATGTCAAAACCAATAGCTGAAATAGAGGCTCACAATGAAAGCAACCCTAATGAGGTGGATATTATGGAACAGTGTAGTACCGGACCCAGAATCGATAGTATAACTGATAGGTAGTGTGACGCCCCCAAAATAGGTATACATCACCCATCATGAGTCGCCAAATACATAGTACAAAATTCAAATACAACTTAATAATACAACTGTTTTGTAAAATACGACAAAACATAAACTGAGATATTTAATTCGAATATTATCATCTAGACAATATCCACACTCAATAGAGTCCTCATTACATTTATTATCACACTATTTTATAGAATAGTGAGGACTACTATGACACCATCTCAGACCATTACTCCGTTCCCCGACTAGTCCCTGCTACGTTCTCATTTCCTGAAGAGAACAATGAAAGCAAAAGGGTGAGCTCAACTAGCCCAGTAAGAAATATTATGACTAAGATAATGCAGAATAATTTATCGTTAGCCTTCAATAGTGTTAAACTGATAAAATATAACAAACATCAAGTTTAACTGCAGCGGAACAAGCAATTCATTAGAAGAGTCAAGTAGAGAATAAAATCTACCATCTTCTATGATTTAAAAGGTTTTTTCATCACTTTTATCGCTGAGACTCAGCTTAATAAATAATCCACATCATCCCTGCACTACGGCCAAGGATATTCATTAGTATCATGACCACAAATTATCCATGCACTACAGGCCAAGGATATTCGTGTATTCATTAATGGTCATGATCATGCCAACAACTGTCCATCAATGCACTACGGGCCAATGAGGGCTTTCACCACATCATTTGTAACATTACGGTCATGATTATACCGAATAATCCCTGGTCATAATCATACCAAGTCCATCTATGCACTACAGGCCACAGATGACTTTCAACATAATATAAACATGAGGATGATGACAATGATATAAGAATTCAATAAAATAAGTTCAAGGATAAATTTTAAAAGAATTTATAATTAAATTTATCCAGAAATCAATAACGTTCAAATTGTCAATATGATACTGCTTTATAGAGTAAAATTCAAGAATGCTCAGAATAATATTCTCATGAAAAGATACTGGATGAAGCGCAAATATCAAGGATATTCTACTAATTTCATGGAGTATAGAAACCAAAACTCTAACAAAACGAGTATAGAATTCGAAAACTGAAATGAAATAATGTTACTTGCATACTACAGAGAATGGAAGAAAATATTATTTCAAGCGAATATTGAACAAAAATAACATTCCTTACGAATATCAAACAAAAATAATATTCCTTATGAATATTAAACGAAAATAATATTCATTATGAATATTAAACGAAAATAAATATTCATTACGAACATTGAACGAAATAAATATTCATTATGAATATTGAACGAAATAAAATTTCTTATGAATACGAAAAATAATATCTATTCAGAATGTAAAATAAATAATACCCCTTACCTTGAAAAGAAGATTATTCCGACTGGTAGGGCGGGGATATTCTTGAAGAAAACTTATATTGTTTTCTACGCTCAAAACTTTCTAAAACTCTAAAGAAATACACTCAAGATTATAGAAGAAGAATTCACTGATTCTGGTGTAATTTTTAATTCTAATTAAGCATCCTATTTATAGGAGAATTGAAGGGATACTGTTTAATACGTGTACACCGAATGATTTCACGGATGAATTATTTAGCAGTAGCTTTTGGATGCTAGGCCATGAATTTCAAAGTATTATCAATAAAAAACAAAATAAGGTACAATAATATATATATATATATATATACACACACAAATATATATATATATATATATATATAATTGATCACATGATATAATCACACACCCACACCAATATTATATATATATCAACATATAATAATAGTACTCTTTCTATATAACATCACCCGTGGCTAGACTTTGCTTCCCCCATCCATTACAATACTCCACCAAAATCCACTAACATATATATATATATATATATATATATATATATATATACTCCATCCCGTGCCACCAAAATAACCATCCACCTTTCAAGACTTTCTCCACATGTGGGCCCCACCCGTGAGCCCCCTATTGGCGCGCAATTAGGTGACCAAACCTCTCCTTGACAGAACTTCTAGACATCGTTAATGTGACGCCCCCAAAAATAGGTATACATCATCCAACTTGAGTCGCCAAATACATGGTACATAAATCAAATACAACTTAATTATACAACTGTCGTGTAAAATACGACAAAACATAAACTGAGAGTTTTAATAAAAATATTGTCATCAAGACAATATCCACACTCAAAGGAGTCCTCATTACATTTATTGTCACACTATTTAACAGAATAATGAGGACTACTAATACTATCATCTGGACTATCACTCCGTTCCCCGACTAGTCCCGCCACGCTTCTCATTTCCTCAAGAGAACAAAGAAAGAAAGGGTGAGCTCAACTAGCCCAAAGAAGAAATATTATGACTAAGACAATGCGTAATAAATTATCATTAGTCTTCAACAATGTTAAACTGATAAAATACAATAGACATCAAGTTTAACTGCAGCGGAATAAGCAATCCACTAGAAGAGTCAAGTAGAGAATAAAATCTACTATCTTCTATGGTATAAAATGTTTTCATCAATTTTTATCATTTGAGACTCACTAATAAATAAAACACATCATCTAATCATCCCTGTACTACGGGCCAAGGATATTCATTAAATCATCAATGGTAATGACTATACCGAACAATCCCTGGTCATAATCATACCAAAAACTGTCCACCAATGCATTACAAAGACCCATCGAGGACTTTTACCATATCATTTATAACATTATAGGTCATGATTATACCGAATAATCCCTAGTCATAATCATACTAAGTCCATCTATGCACGTAAGCCAAAGATGACTTTCATTACAATATAAGCATGAGGATGATGACAATGACATAATAATTCAATAAAATAAGTTCAAGAATTAATTTATCCAGAGCTCAACAACGTCCAAATTATCAACATGATACTGCTTTGTGGAGTAAAATTCAAGAATGCTCAGAAGAATATTTCTATGAAAAGATACTGGATGAAGCGCAAATATCAAGGATATTCCACTAATTTCATGGAGTATAGAAGTCAAAGCTTTAACCAACTGAGTATAAGAGAATATATGAAACTACAAATAGATTTCCGTCCGCCATGCGGTAATCCACTTAGACAGTTCATTTCCACAATTTTATAAGAAATGAATACAAAGGATCATTCACCATGCATGTGGTAATCCACATAGACAGGTTATTCCAATAGAATAATAAAGAATGGAATAACAGAAGGATTCACCATGCGTGCGATAGACTGCACAGATAGGTTATTCCCAACAGAATAATAAATAATAGAACCAGGTCATGTGTAAACGCATAGACAAGATATTCTGACAGAATAATAAATAATGGAACCAGTCCCACAGAACGCATGAGAAATAGGATATTCGATGTAATAATAAAAAATGGAACTAGGTCGGGCATAAACGCACAGACAGGATATTCTGACAGAATAATAAAGAATGAAATAATAGAAGAATTTCACCATGTATGCGGTGCTTAGCGAAAAACAAAGTTATTCCAACATAATAATAAAGAATGGAATAATGTAAGAATTTCACCATGTATGCGATGATTAAGCATAAACAAAGTTATTCCAACATAATAATGAAGAATGGAATAATGTAAGAATTTCACCATGTATGCGGTACTTGACAAAAGCAGAGTTATTCCAACATAATAATGAAGAATAGAATAACAACTCTTACGAGTATTGAAAGAAAATAATTCTCTTCATGAATAAGAAAGAATAATACCCCTTAGCTTAGAAGAACTGGATATTGGAAAAGTGAAGTAGCATAATACTTTTCTTCTTTCTCTCTATATTTTCTCTCTCTAGAGTTTCAGTGAATTCGTAAGAAATAATGAAGGAATGAGCTTCTATTTATAGAAGAACTGAGAGTGGCTCTTCGTCTTAACGAAGGGTCAAAATGACTCTTGGTAATATTGAAGGGACAACTACTATTTGCGAAGGGGCAATTAACTCATAAAACACCGAAGAGAGAAATAACTCTTAGAAAACTGAAGGGACAAGTTACTATTAAAACTTTAAATCAACGATCCATATTGATTTACTATTATAATTTCAACCAACGGTCTGAAAAATTAGCACATCTCCTTATGGAATAATATTGTACCTAAAAATGATTTGGACCAAAAAGAAATATATTTTTTGGGTGAATAGTACCCCGTGAATAGTAACTCATGAATAGTAAGTCGTGAATAGTAACTCGTGAATAGTATTCCAACACAAAAAGTGCCCCGAATACCCGATTGAACAATATAACCTCCAGACATCAATTATTATCGAAATAAATATCGATTTCCACTAACACAAATAATTTCAACACAATGGAACTATCAAATACATCTTTAATCAACACGAACTTATTCATCATTGATATTATAACTCACAATATTTAACAATCAGATCGTTCCAAAGAAAGAGGGGGCTTTCCAATAAGGATTTCTCCCTATTGGTGCACAATTAGATGACCAAACCTCTCCCTGATAGAACTTCTAGACATTGTAAATATTGCAATTTAAAAATATGAACAACTTTGTCATCTCAATTATTGATTTAATAATATATCATATTATGCAGATGATACTGTGACAATAATCAAATCAATAATATGAGAGACATGATGTAGCAATTACTGTAGCAATAATTGAGTATAACTGAGTGACTTCTCACGTAAGCATTAATAACCAATACCGCAGGTACTACGCAACTATGCAACCATCGTATTCTTTTACTTTTACTAGTTAGTAGTTCAACAGTTTTAACGGTAACACTTCCGCCGTTATTTTTATAAAAAGAAAATTCTATCATTTTCTTACTACGACAATACTTCCGTTGTGGGATCCACTTAATGATTGTGCTTCATCGCATTTAATATTTCTGTTTAAAACGAATATTCCCCGACCAATCGAATATTATATAACCACTTGCTTACTTTGCAAATTTTGTAAATATTACCCACAACTATAACATTATATCATATCCAAACCATAATATTCAAAAATATATTTCGAGAGAAATTAATCTTTATTCATAAAAGTTGGGGTCTTACAACCTCCCCTTCTTATGAAATTTCGTCCTCAAAATTAGGGTACGTACCTGGTATATCGAAGAGGTGAGGATATCTTGACTTCATCTCAGATTTTAACTCCCAGGTCATTTCTTCCACATCGTGGTTTCTCCACAAAACTTTGACTTGAGGTATAACCTTGGAGCGTAGAATATGATCCTTCTTATCCAAGATTTTAACAGGTAACTCTTCATACGTTAAATCTTCCTCTATCTTGTCCGGTTCTAATTCAATAATGTGGTTCGGGTCTTTCACATATTTACGTAACATAGATATGTGAAATACATTATGAACACGAGACATACTTAGCGGTAAGGCGAGTCTATAGGCCACAGTTCCTACTCGATCGAGGATTATAAATAAGCCAATGAATCGAGGATTGAGATTTTCTCTCTTTCCAAATCTTGTAACTCCTTTCCATGGAGAAACACGTAACAACACATGATCTCCAATATCGAATTCCACGTCCTTTCGATGAAGATCAGCATAACTCTTTTGTCGATCTTGTGAGGTTTTTATACGTTGTTGGATCGTTTGAATCTTTTTCGTAGTCATACGTACCAAATTTGGTCCCAACAACGTTGCTTCACCCACCTCATCCCAGCATACTGGCGAACGACACTTTCTTCCATACAACGCCTCAAATGGAGTCATGCCAATACTTGCTTGATAACTATTATTATAGGAAAACTCCACCAATGGTAAGAACTTGTCCCAACTTCCCTTGAAGTCAAGGACACAGATTCTTAATAAATCTTCAAGAGTTTGAATAGTCCTTTCTGACTGTCCATCCGTTTGAGGATGATATGCCGAACTAAATCGTAAATCCGTGCCCATAGCTTTTTGTAAACTAAACCAAAATCTTGAAGTGAATCTTGGATCTCGATTAGAAACTATGAATACTGGCATACCATGCAATCTTACAATCTCGTTTATATACATACTAGCAAGACATTCAAGTGTATAAGTTTCTCGTATTGGTAAGAAATGAGCAGACTTGGTTAATCTATCAACAATGACCCAAATCGCATCTATGTCTTGAGAAACCTTGGGAAGACCAATAACGAAATCCATGGTAATGTGCTCCCACTTCCATTCTAGAATTTCAAGTGCTTGTAATGGACCTTTTGGCACTTGATGCTCCGCCTTGACTCGTTGACAAGTTAGACACCTTGAGATAAACCCCGCTATCTCTCTCTTTATATTGCTCCACCAAAATGTATGTCGAAGATCATGATACATTTTGGTACTCCCTGGATGGATTGTAAACGATGTGTTGTGCGCCTCCATCATGATTTTATACTTCAGGTCAAAATCGTTAGGAACACAAAGTCTGGAGTTGACTCGAAATGTTCCTTCTTCATCAATTCTTGCTTCCAGAATAGCACCTTCTTCCACTTTCTTCTTCATATGCATCAGCTCCAGGTCTGTAGCTTGAGCAGCTTTAACTTTATCGATTAAAGTCGGTTCTACTCGTATATTTGCCATCATCATATGGGTCCCTGGAGTCTTTAACTCTATCTCCATTCTTCATAAGTCATACATAATAGACCTTTGCATTGACAATATCGTACTCGTACCCGCATATGATCTTCTACTCAATGCGTTAGCTACTACATTCGCTTTTTTAGGATGGTATTGAATGGTATGATCATAATCTTTCAGCAGCTCAAGCCAACGTCGTTGCCGCATGTTGAGTTCCTTTTGAGTGAAGAAATATTTGAGGCTTTTATGATCCGTATAGATTTCCACCTTTTCTCCATACAAGTAATGCCTCCAGATCTTAAGCGCAAAAACAATAGCTGCCAACTCTAGATCATGAGTAGGATAATTCCTCTCATATTCTTTGAGTTATCGTGAGGCATAGGCTATAACTTTCCCATGTTGTATTAGAACACATCCTAACCCTTTGCCTGAAGCATCACTATAAATGACAAATCCCTCCGTGCTAGATGGTATTGTCAGAACAAGTGCTAAAATGAGTCAACTCTTGAGTTCTTGAAAACTCTTCTCACATTCCTCGTTCCAACCGAATTTTATATCTTTTTGAGTCAGCTGCGTTAATGGAGTAACGATTCGAGAAAACTCTTCTACGAATCTCCGATAATAACCAGCTAAGCCGAGAAAGCTACGTACTTCGGTCACTGACTTAGGTTGCTCCCAGCTTTGAATTGCTTCAATCTTTGTCGGGTTAACAGATATTCCATGATTTGATATCACGTGCCCAAGGAATACAACTTCCTCAAGCCAGAACTCACATTTCTTCAACTTGGTATATAGCTTATTTTCAAGAAGCTTTTGAAGTATCAGCCTCAAGTGTTGCTCATGGTCTTCACGGGTTTTGGAGTATATGAGGATGTCATCAATAAAGAAGACCACAAAGTGATCCAAATATTCCTTGAATACTCGGTTCATCATGTCCATGAAGGCAGCAGGAGCATTAGTCAATCCAAAAGACATGACAAGGAATTCATAATGCCTGTACCGAGTTCTGAAAGCAGTCTTTAGAATGTCATCAGTTTTAATCTTCAACTGATGATATCTAGAACGAAAATCTATCTGTGAAAAGAATTTGGCGCCTTGCAACTGGTCAAACAGATCATCAATACGAGGTAACGGGTACCTATTTTTGATGGTGACATGATTCAACTCCCGATAATCAATACAAAGTCGCATACTTCCATCTTTCTTCTTCATGAATAGAACATGAGCACCACAAGGAGACGTACTAAGACGAATGAAACCTATGTCTAATAATTCCTGTAGTTGTGTTTTTAACTCCTGAAGTTCAATAGGAGCCATTCGATATGGGGCTTTGGAAATGGGTTTTGTCTTTATTCAAGGTCGATACAAAATTCAATTTCACGCCTGGGGTAGGCCGAAGTTCTTGAGTGGAATACGTCAAGAAATTTATTAACAATAGAAATATCATTCAAATCTGACGTATTTTTATTCAAATCGGTGACATGGGCTAAAAAAGCTTGACATCCATTTTTCAATAAACGAATAGCTTTATGGCTTGATATGATAGTGATTGATTTTAGTAGTTTGGTTGCTTGAATTCGTATAATAGGTTGGTTAGGAATATGAAAGCTAACAACCTTACGAAAAAAATTAATTTTAACATGATGAGTAGTTAACCAATCAATCCCTAAAATCACATCAAATGCAAGTATTTTCAAAGAAATAAGATCGACAAGTAATGTGCGGTTACCGATTTGAATCAAACAGGACTTATAAACCGTGGATGTAATGAAGGTTTCTCCCAACGGAGTTTCAACAGATAAATAAAAGTCTAATTTCTCCGGAGTAAAATTTAAAGGTTGAGCGCAAGTAGGAGAAATAAAGGAATGGGTAGAACCGGTATCAAATAAAGAATAAACTTCGCTAGAAATTATGGTTAGCTTACCCGTGATCACCTCGTTCGGATTCCTCGCTTTTTGGGAGGTTACGACAAATGCTATCCCTTGAACTACTGGTTTTGTCTTGTCTGGGACACCCTTTGATACCTCCATTCCAGCTGGACTTGACTTTGGTGCACGACAAAATTGGGCTAGGCGGCTTTCTTTTCCATAATTATAACATGCTTTGGACTGCATCGTGCAGTTTGGACTTATGTGTCCTTCCCCTCCACATTTGTAACATACGACCGGCGGTCGTTCTCCTTCCTTAACAACGGTGTCTTTGGTCTTGACATCTTTCCATCTTTATCGAACCTTCTCTTGAACTTTCCACTCCTATTGTCTTGGCCATGATTACCACCAAAGTGGTTATCATTTACGCATGTTGAATCCCTCCACGTTTGTTGTCACCGCTTGATGATCGCTACCACCGGTATTATCGACTTGCATTTTGCTCTCTTTGGTTGGGTTGACTCATTATCGCGCTCCAATAATCGAGCCCTATTCACAACATCTGAATACAAACACAGTTTATGAGAGATAAGGTATTGACGTATCTCAGGTTTCAAACCTCTTAGAAACATCCACATCATTCTTTCTTCATTATCAACTAAGTGGGACGCAAACCGAGATAACTCGGAAAACTTAGCTTCGTACTGCGCCACGGTCATATTGTTTTGCTCAAGCTTGATGAACTCTACCTCCTTCATGTGATGAATACTTTCAGGAATGTACTTGTCGTTGAACAGCTCTTGGAACTTCTCCCAAGACATCTTCTGTGCGGCAGGTTGAGTACGCTTTACAGATTCCCACCAGTAATCTGCCTCTGCACGCAACATGAAGGTGGCAAAGGGAACCTTTTGCTCCTCGGAGCATCCCAAGACATCAAATATCTTGTTGATCTGCTTTATCCACGTCTCCGCCTTAAGTGGTTTTGGCTCTCCAAAAAACTCTGGTGGTCCCAGCTCCTTGAACTGCTTAGCGGTGACCGACCGTGAGTTGTCAGTGTTTCCACCTGCATTTTGGACAGGAGCCGCTTTTACCTGATGTTGCATGAATTGCATAAAGCCTCTAACCATCCCATCGTTCACCATTTCATCGGTGTTATTATTTTCATGAGGATTATTGTCTTCCTGTTGCACATTACCCTGAGCATTGATCGTTGGTGACTCAACGGTCTCACGTGCTTCATTGCTTATCTTAACATTTTCGGATTCCATTTTCAAATACTGCAACAAAACAAGGGTTAATTAACATATCATATATTATCCATATACTTTAACCGATCAATTAAATACCAAATAAACTTAGGTAGGTCATACTAGCGAAGGAATTCCCCATCTCTCCCCTCCTACTTCTTGTCTCACATCTCAGCCAGGGATCATATCCCTAAGCTTTGATACCAACTGTGACGCCCCCAAAAATAGGTATACATCACCCATCTTGAGTCGCCAAATACATGGTACATAAATCAAATACAACTTAATTATACAACTGCTGTAATAATATACAAAAAACATAAACCGAGAGTTTTATAAGAATATTGTCATCTAGATAATATCCACACTCAAAGGAGTCCTCATTACATTTATTGTCACACTATTTAACGTAATAGTGAGGACTACTAATATCTTATCATCTGACCGTCACTCCTTTCCCCCCGACTAGTCCCGCTATATTCTCATTTCAAGAGAACAAAAGGTGAAAGAAAGGGTGAGCTTAACTAGCCCAAGAAGAAATATTATGACTAAGATAATGCAGAATAAATTATCATTAGTCTTCAACAATGTTAAACTGATAAAATACAATAGACATCATGTTTAACTGCAGTGGAATAAGCAATCCATTAGAAGAGTCAAGTAGAGAATAAAATCTACTATCTTTTATGGTATAAATATTTTCATCAATTTTTATCGCTGAGACTTAGCTTAATAAATAAAAAACATCATCTAATCATCCATGTACTACGGGCCAAGGATATTCTTTAAATCATCAATGATCATGACTATACCGAACAATCCCTGGTCATAATCATACCAAAAACTGTCCACCAATGCATTACAGGCCACTGAAGACTTTTACCATATCATTTATAACATTACAGGTCATGATTATACTGAATGATCCCTGGTCATAATCATACTAAGTCCATCTATGCACGTAAGCCAAAGATGACTTTCATTACAATATAAACATGAGGATGATGACAATGACATAATAATTCAATAAAACAAGTTCAAGAATTAATTTATCCAGAACTCAATAACGTCCAAATTATCAACATGATATTGCTTTGTGGAGTAAAATTCAAGAATGCTCAAAAGAATATTTCCATGAAAGATACTGGATGAAGCGCAAATATCAAGGATATTCCACTAATTTCATGGAGTGTAGAAGTCAAAGCTTTAACCAACAGAGTATAAGAGAATATATGAAACTACAAATGGATTTTCGTCCGCCATGCGATAATCCACTTAGACAGTTCATTTCCACAATTTAATAAGGAATGAATACAAAGGATCATTCACCATGCATGTGGTAATCCACATATACAGGTTATTCTAACAGAATAATAAAGAATGGAATAACAGAAGGATTCACCATGCATGCGATAGATCGCATGCATACGAGTTATTCCCAATGAAATAATAAATAATGGAACCGAGTCAAGCGTAAACGCACGTACGTGATATTCTACGAGAATAATAAATAATGGAACCAGTGTCGGCATAAATGCATGTATGAGATATTCGACGTAATAAATAAATAATGGAACCAGTCCGCGTAAAAGCGCCTGAGGCGGGATATTCCGACAGAATAATAAAAAACGGAATAATAGAAGAATTTCACTATATATGATGTACTTCGCATAAACAGGTTATTCCAATATAATAATAAAGAATGGAATAACAGAAGAATTTCACTATGTATGCGGTACTTCGCATAAACAGGTTATTCCAACATAATAATGAAGAATGGAATAACAGAAGATTTTCACCACATATGCGCGGTACTTAGCAAACCAAGTTATTCCAACATAATAATGAAGAATGGAATAACAACTCTTACGAGTATTGAAAGAAAATAATTCTCTTCATGAATACAAAAGAATAATACCCCTTACCTTAGAAGAACTGGATATTGGAAAAGTGAAGTAGCATAATACTTTTCTTCTTTCTCTCTATAGTTTCTCTCTCTAGAGTTTCAGTGAATTTGTAAGAAATAATGAAGGAATGAGCTTCTATTTATAAAAGAACTGAGAGTGGTTCTTCGTCTTAACGAAGGGTCAAAATGACTCTTGGTAATATTGAAGAGACAACAACTATTTGCGAAGGGGCAATTAACTCTTGAAACACCGAAGAGGCAAATAACTCTTGGAAAACTGAAGGGACAAATAACTCTTGGAAAACTGAAGGGACAAGTTACTATTAAAACTTTAAATCAACGATCCATATTGATTTACTATTATAATTTCAACCAACGGTCTGAAAAATTAGCACATCTCCTCATGGAATAATATTGTACCCAAAAATGATTTGGACCAAAAAGAAATATATTTTTCGGGTGAATAGTACCCCGTGAATAGTAACTCGTGAATATTACTCTGACACAAAAAGTGCCCCGAATACTCGATTGAACAATATAACCTCCAGATATCAATTATTATCGAAATAATTATCGATTTCCACTAACACAAATAATTTCAACACAATGGAACTATCAAATACATCTTTAATCAACACGAACTTATTCATCATTGATATTATAACTCACAATATTTAACAACCAGTTCGTTCCCAGGAAAGAGGGGGCTTTCCAATAAGGATTTCTCCCTATTGACGCGCAATTAGGTGACCAAACCTCTCCTTGACAGAACTTCTAGACATTGTAAATATTGCAATTTAATAATATGAACAACTTTGTCGTCTCAATTATTGATTTAATAATATATCATATTATGCAGATGATACTGTGACAATAATCGAATCAATAATATGAGAGATATGATGCAGTAATTATTGTAGCAATAATTGAGTATAACTGAGTGACTTCTCACGTAAGCATCAATAACCAATATCGTGTGCTACTATGCAACCACGCGTATTACTGTACTTTTACTACCGGGTAGTTCAACAGTTTTAACGGTAACACTTCTGCCGTTATTTTTATAAAAAGATAATTCTATCGTTTTCTTACTACGACAATACTTCCGTTGTGGGATCCACCAATGATAGTGTCGTCGTATGAATATTCCCTGTTAAAACGAATATTCCCCGACCAATCGAATATTATATAACCACTTGCTTACTTTGCAAATTTTGTAAATATTACCCACAACTATAACATTATATCATATCCAGACCATAATATTCAAAAATATATTTCGAGAGAAATTAATCTTTATTCATAAAAGTTGGGGTCTTACAGTTAATATTGCAAATAATAATATTAAGAAATTTGTTGTCTCAATTATTGATTTACTAATATATAAAATATCGACAATAATTGAATCAAATAACGTGAGATACTATCAAAGAATTACGTAGTAATAATTAAACAAAAGCTGAGTGACTTCTCACGTAAGCATCAATAATCAATCTTGTGTGCTACTTATCGCAACCACGCCAGACATCTTGTACTTTTAACAAGGGTGTTTCAATAGTTAATTCAGTAAAACTTTAGTCATTATTTTCATAAAAAATTTTGTCATTTTCTCGATCCGAAATAATAATTACATTGTGGGGACCACCAATGATTGTGTCGTCGTCAGCATTTAATATTCCCTGTTAAAACGAATATTCCTCGACCAATCGAATATTATATAACAACTTGCGTACTTTGCAAAATTTATAAATATTACCCACAATTATAACATTATATCAAATTTACTCCATAATATTCAAAAATGATATTTACAGAAAATTCATCTTTATTCATAAAAGTTGGTGTCTTACAACCTCTCCTTCTTATGAAATTTTTCCCTTGAAATTAGGGTACATACCTGGTATATCGAAGAGGTAAGGATACCTTGATTTTATTTCAGATTCTAACTCCCAGGTCATTTCTTCAAAATCGTGGTTTCTCCACAAAACTTTGACTTGAGGTATAACCTTGGAGCGTAGAATATGTTCCTTCTTATCCAAGATTTGAACAAGTACCTCTTCATACGTTAAATCTTCCGCTATTTCGTCCGGTTCTAACTCAATAATGTTGTTCGGGTCTTCCACATATTTACGTAACATGGATATATAAAAAACGTTATGAACACGAGACATACTTAGCGGTAAAGCAAGTCTATAGGCCACAGTTCTTACTCGATCAAGGATTAAAAATGGGCCAATGAATCGAGGATTGAGCTTTCCTCTCTTTCCAAATCTCGTAACTCCTTTCCATGGAGCAACACGTAACAACACATGATCTCTAATATCGAATTCCACTTCCTTTCGATGAAGATCAGCATAACTTTTTTTTCAATCTTGTGAGGTTTTTATACGTTGTCGGATCATTTGAATCTTTTATGTAGTTAAACGTACCAACTTTGGTCCCAACAACGTTGCTTCACCCACCTCATCCCAGCATACTGGCGAACGACACTTGCGTCCATACAATGCCTCGAATGGAGCCATGCCAATACTTTCTTGATAACTGTTGTTGTAGGAAAACTCCACCAATGGTAAGAACTTATCCCAACTTCCCTTGAAGTCAAGGACACAGAGTCTTAATAAATCTTCCAGAGTTTGAATAGTCCTCTCTGATTGTCCGTCCGTCTGAGGATGATATGCCGAACTAAATCGTAAATCCGTGCCCATAGCTTTTTGCAAACTAACCCCAAATCGTGAAGTGAATCTTGGGTCTCGATCGAAAACTATGGATATTGGCATACCATGCAGTCTTACAATCTCGTTTATGTACATACGAGCAAGACGTTCAAGTGTATAAGTTTCTCGTATTGGTAAGAAATGAGCAGACTTGGTTAATTTATCAACAATGACCCAAATTGCATCTATGCCTTGAGAAACCTTGGGAAGAGGTAAGACCCCAACTTTTTTTTAATACAGATGATTTTTCTATAAATATCATTTCTAAATATTATGGAATGAATTTGATATAATGTTATAGTTGTGGGTAATATTTATAAATTTTGCAAAGTACGCAAGTTGTTATATAATATTCGATTGGTCGGGGAATATTCGATTTAACATGGATTATTCGTACGACAGCACAATCATTGGTGGACCCCACAACAGAATTATTATCGGATTGAGAAAACGACAAAAATATTTTATGAAAATAATGGCGGAAGTTTTACCGTTAACTGTTGAAACACCCTTGTTAAAAGTATGTGAATCTGGCATGGTTGCATAAGTAGCACATGGTATTGATTATTGATGCTTATATGAGAAGTCACTAAGTTTTGTTCAATTATTACTTCAATAATTGTTGCATAGTATCTCACGTTATTTGATTCAATTATTGTCGATATTTTATATATTATTAAATCAATAATTGAAATGACAAAGTTATTAATATTATTATTTGCAATATTAACGATGTCTAAAAGTTCTGCCAAGGAGAGGTTTGGTCACCTAATTGCGCGCCAATAGGGAGAAAACCTTATTGGAAAGCTCCCTCTTTATGAATTAGTTATTGTAAATTTTGCTTATTTTATGGATCCCTTTTACCATTTTTTCAAAATAATCGGTAGAAAGTTATTTAATATAATAAAAGTGGGGCCCACTGGAAGAAAAATGATTTATGGGGAGGTGCAATTGTAGTGTCACGGGTGGGAGAAATGAATTGATGGTGGTGGGTGATTTTGGTACTTATAGTTATATATATATATATATATATATGTGTGTGTGTGTGTGTGTGTGTGTGTGTGACGCCACCAAAATTAGGTATACATCACCCATCTTGGGTCGTCGGATACATGGTGCGTAATTTAAATACAACTTACTAATATAATCTGCGTAGGTATGCAATACTGACATAAAGCGTGAGTTTGAATACAAATATTGTCTACTAGAGATCATACAAACTCAAAAGGAGTCCTCATTACAATTATTATCACACTATTTCACGAGAATAGTGAGGACTACTAATCTTATCCTCCCACCATTACTCCGCTTCCCAGACTCGTCCCCATTATATTCTCATTTCTTGAAGAGAACGGTGAAAAAGAAAGGGTGAGCTCAACTAGCCCGAAGAAGAAATATTATGACTAAGATAATGCGAATAAATTATCATTAGCCTCTGACAATGTTAAACTAATAAAATATAATGAACATCAAGTTTAACTACAGTGATGGAACCAATGAATCCATTAAAAGAGTCAGTAGAAAATAAAATCTACTATCTTTTATGATTTAAAAGGTTTTCATCAACATTATATAATTTGAGACTCGACTTTAATAAATATTCCACATCATCGAATCACCCTCGCACTTTTCTGACGAGGATATTCATTAGTATCACGACCACAATTATTCATGCACTACGGGCCAAGAATAGTTGTGTATTCATTAATAGTCATGATCATGCCAACAAGCATCCATCAATGCACTACTACTAATGAGGATTTTTACCACATCATTTGTAACATTACGATTGATGATTATTACAATCGAATAGTCCACGGTCATAATCATACCAAGTCCATCTATGCACTACAGAATACACGGATGACTTTCAACATAATATAAACATGAGGATGATGACAATGTTATTCAATAAAACAAGTTCAAGAATTAATTTATCTAGGAACCAATAACATCCAAATCGACGACATGATCTTGCTTTGTAGAGTAAAATTCAAGAATCTTTGAGAAGAATATTTCCATGAAAGGATCTTTGGATGAAGCCTTGAATATCAAGGATATTCCACTAATTTCATGGAGTATAGAAGTTAATGTTTTAACCAATTTGGGTATAATAAAGAATGGAATAACAAAAGAAATCACCATGCATGCGGTGCCAGCGCCATGCAAAGTTATTCCAACAGAATAATAATAACGGAACCGTCGTCGTGAAATTCACAATCGACAGGATGTTCCAACGAGAATAATAAAGATGGAACCCGGATCCGGTGTAAAACACGATAGGATATTCCAATGAGAATGATAAAGAGCGGAACCAGGTCCGTAAAACACACATGAGCGTGATGTTCCAATGAGAATAATAAAGATTTTAACCCGGTCCGTGTAAAACACATGAGCATGGATGTTCCAACTGAATAATAAAGACGGAATAATAGAAGAATGTCACCAAGTATAGGGTAAACCACGTATACATGTTATTCCAATAGAATAAATAAGAATGGAATAACATAAGGATTTCACCAAGTATAGGGTATGCCGCATATACAAGTTATGTATAGGGTATGCCACTTTTACAAAGTTATTCAATAGAATAATAAAGAATAGAATAACGAAGTTCTCTTCATGAATAAGAAAGAATAACACCCTTTACGAGCATGCAACAAAAATAATATTCCTACCTTAGAAGAACCTAATATTAGAAAAGTGAAGTAGCAGAATACTTTTCTTCTTTCTCTCTATAGTTTACTCTCTCTGAGAGTTTGATGAATTAAGTAAGAAATAATGAAGGAATGAGCTTTCTATTTATAGAAAAAGCGAGGGTGGCTCTTGGTCTTAACGAAGAGGTCAAAATGACTCTTGGTAATATTGAAGAGACAACTACTATTTGCATGAAGGGTAATTAACCTTTGGAACAATCAAGAGGCGCTTAACTCTTGGTAATATTGAAGGGACAACTACTATTGAAGAAGGTAATTACTATTGACGAAGGTAAATACTATTGACGAAGGTAAATACTATTGACGAAGGTAATTACTATTGACGAAGGTAAATACTATTGACGAAGGTAATTACTATTCACAAAGGTAAATACTATTGACGAAGGTAATTACTATTCACAAAGGTAATTACTATTGACGAAGGTAATTACTATTCACAAAGGTAATTACTATTGACGAAGGTAATTACTATTAACGAAGAGACTCTTAGATGATGACATATGGGCCCCCCATAAAATAATCAAATATACCACAAACTTCTCATAACAGACTCTTTATATACATCAAGAATTGAATAAATATTACCACAAATCTTTTTATTTTTAATCAACACATTTTTAATCTTTCAACAATTATTAATCATTTATAACTTGTCGTCTCAATTAATAATATAACATATTATACGAGATGATAATCTGTGATAATAATTGAATCAATAATATAAGAGATATGATCGCAAGAATTCTCGTGAGTGATAATTGAGTATAGCTAAGTGACTTCTCACGTAAGCATCAATAATCAATCTGTGTGCTACTTATGCAACCACGCCAGATTCTCGTACTTTTACCACCGGGTAGTTCAACGGTTTTAACGGTAACACCTCTGCTAGTTATTTTTATAGAAAGATAATTTTGTGGATTTTAACTACGACAATACTTACATTAATGGGGTCCACCAATGATTGAGTAGTCGTCACGAATATTCCCAGACCAAACGAATATTTTATAACAACTTGCTTACTTTGCAAAATTTATAAATATTACCCATAACTATAACATTATATCAAATTTATTCCATAATATTCAAAAATAATATTTATAGAAAATTCATCTTTATTTATAAAAGTTGGGTCTTATATATATATATATATATATATATATATATATATATATATATATATATATATATATATATATATATATATATATACATGTGGGAAAATAAAGTGGTGGTGGTGGATAAAGTTTGGCAGGATATGTGATGTTTTTCAAAGTTTGCACTTTATTGGTTGATAATCCCATAATGCTACCAAATTTATGAGTGAGGCCATTTTTCTCATTGGTTAATGTCCTCAAGTGGTCATGTGATAGTTTGTTTGTTTTTTTCTTCTATTGGCCAGCACCGAATATTGATAAACCCGTGAACTTCGTTCGAATATTTTCCTGTGCAGTCCGTGATTTTTTTTTAAATAGTATCCTTCCTTTCTCCTATAAATAGGATGCTTAGTTAGAATTGAAAACACACCAGAAATTCAAAGAATTCTTCTTCTATAATCTTGAGCGTATTTCTTTAGAGTTTTAAGAAGCTTTGAGCGTAGTGCAAGTTTTCTTCAAGTATATCTTCGCCCTACCGTCTGATTACTCTTCTTTATAAGGTAAGGGTATTATTTCTTTCGTATTCATGAAGAGAACTTCTGTTATTCCATTCTTTATTATTCTGTTGGAATAACCTGTATACGCGGACTTCCCTATACTTGGTGAAATTCTTCTATTATTCCATTCTTTATTATTATGTTAGAATAACCTGTCTATGCGAAGTACCGCATACTTGGTGAAATTCTTCTACTTTTCCATTCTTTATTATTATGTTGGAATAACCTGTCTATTCGAAGTACCGCATATATAGTGAAATTCTTCTGTTATTTCATTCTTTATTATTCTGTTGGAACATCCCGCTTTGGTGCAATTTAACGACTCGTCCCATTATTTATTATTACATTGGAGCATCCTCAGTGAGTGCGAATTTACTTTGACACAGTTCCGTTATTTATTATTACATTGGAATATCCTCGTCATGCAATGCGTTTATGCATGACCTGGTTCCGTTATTTATTATTCTGTTGGAATAACTTGTCTATGCGGTCTATCGCATGCCTGGTGATTTCTTTTGTTATGCCATTCTTTATTATACTCGGTTGGTTAAAGTTTTGGCTTTTATACTCCATGAAATTAGTGGAATATCCTTGATATTTACGCTTCATCCAGTATCTTTTCATGGAAATATTCTTCTGAGCATTCTTGAGTTTTACCCCACAAAGAAGATTCATGTTGACAATTTGGACATTATTGGTTCCTGGATAAATTAATTCTTGAACTTGTTTTATTGAATTCATATATCATTGTCATCATCCTCATGTTTATATTATGTTGAAAGTCATCTGTGGCCTGTAGTGCATAGATGGACTTGGTATGATTATGACCAGGGATTATTTGGTATAATCATGACTGTAATGTTACAAATGATGTGGTAAAAGTCCTCATTGGCCCGTAGTGCATTGATGGACAGTTGTTGGCATGATCATGACCATTGATGAATACACGAATATCATTGGCATGTAGTGCATGGATAATTTGTGGTTGTGATACTAATGAATATCCTCGGTCAGTAGTGTGAGGATGATGTGGATTATTTATTAAAATCGAGTCTCAAATGATAAAAGTGATGAAAACCTTTTAAATCATAAAAGATAGTAGATTTTATTCTCTACTTGACTCTTTTAATGGATTACTTGTTCCGCTGCAGTTAAACTTGATGTTTGTTATATTTTATCAATTTAACACTGTTGAAGGCTAACGATAATTTTTCTGCATTATCTTAGTCATAATATTTCTTATTGGACTAATTGAGCTCACCCTTTTGCTTTCATTATTCTCTTCGTGAAATGAGAACGTAGCGAGGGACTAGTCGGGGAACCAGTGAGTGATCCCTGATGATAGTATTAGTAGTCCTCACTATTCTATGAAATAGTGTGATAATAATTGTAATGAGGACTTATTACGAGAGTGGATATTGTCAGAAGACAATATCCGTATTAAAACTCACGCCTCTTGTTGTATATTTAAGATTGTATTTGGATTACATACCATGTATTTGGCGACTTCGAAATAGGTGATGTATACCTATTTTGGGGCGTCACAATTAGTATCAAAGCTTAGGGATATGATCCTTGGTGAGATGTTAGACAAGAACTAGGAGGGGAGAGACGGGGAATTCCTTCGCTAGTATGACCTACCTAAATTTATTTGGTATTTAATTGGTCGGTCAGAGTATAGGGATAATATGTGATATGTTAATTAACAATTATTTTGTGGTAGTATTTGAAAATGGCATCCGAGAATGTTGAGATTAGCAATGGAGCACAGGAGACCGTTGAGTCTCTACAGATCAATAATCAGGATAATGTGCATCAGAAAGGCGACAATCCTCATGCAAACAACAACATTGACCAAATAATGAATGATAGAATGTTCAGAGGCTTTCTGCAATTCATGCAGCATCAGGCAAGAGAGACTCCTGTCCGAAATGCAGGTGGAAACACTGGAAACTCTCGGACGGTCACTACTAAACAGTTCAAGGAGCTGGGACCACCGGAGTTTTTTGGAGAGCCAAAACCACTTAAGGCGGAGACATGGATAAAGCAGGTCTGCAAGATATTTGATGTCTTGGGATGCTCCGAGGAGCAAAAGGTTCCCTTTGCCACCTTCATGTTGCGAGCAGAGGCAGATTACTGGTAGGAATCTGTAAAGCGTACTCAACCTATCGAACTAAAGATGACTTGGGAGAAGTTCCAAGAATTGTTCAACGACAAGTACTTTCCCGAAAGTATTCGTCACATGAAAGAGGTAGAATTCATCAAGCTGGAGCAAAACAACATGACCAGTATCGCGAGACGGAAGCCAAGTTTGCCGAGTTGTCCCGTTTATATCCCATTTGGTTGATAATGAGGAGAGAATGACACGATTGTTTCTAAGAGGTTTGAAACCCGAGATACGTCAATATCTTATCTCTCATAAACTATGTTTGTATTCAGATGTTGTTAATAGGGCTCAGTTATTGGAGCGCGATAATGAGTCAACCCAACCAAAAGAGAGCAACCGACAAAATGATAATACCAGTGAGAGCAGTAATCGAAGCGTTGACAACAAGCGTGGAGGGAATCAACAGGCCAGAAATGGTAACCACTTCGGTGGTAATCAGGGCCAAAACAATAAGAATGGACATTTCAAGAAGAGGAGATTCAACAATGATGGAAAGACGCGTCAAGATCAAAGACCCGTCGTTAAGGAAGGAGAACGACCACCTATCATATGCTTCAAATGTGGAGGGGAGGGACACATCAGTCCAAACTGCGCGATGTCGTCCAGAGCATGTTATAATTGTAGAAGAGAAGGTCACCTAGCCCGATTTTGTCTTTCACCGAAGACAAGCTCAGCTAGGATGAAGGCACCAAAGGCCATCCCAGAAAAGTCAAAGTCGGTAGTTCAAGGGAGAGCGTTTGTTGTGACCTCCCAGAAAGCAAGGAACCCGAACGAGGTCATCATGGGTAAGCTTATCATAAACTCTAGCGAAGTATGTACCTTATTCGATACCGGTTCTACCCATTCTTTTATTTCTCCTACTTGCGCTCAACGTTTAAATTTGACTCCGGAGAAATTAGACTTTGACTTATCTGTTGAAACTCCGTTGAGAGAAACCTTCATTACATCCATTGTTTATAAGTCTTGTTTGGTTCAAATCGGTACCCTCACATTACCTGTCGATCTTATTTCATTGAAAATACTTGCATTTGACGTAATTTTAAGGATTGATTGGTTAACTACTCATCATGCAAAAATTGATTATTTTCGTAAGGTTGTTAGCTTTGATATTCCTAACCAACCTATTATGCGAATTCAAGCAACCAAACCATTAAAATCAATCACTGTCATCTCAAGCCATAAAGCTATTCATTTATTGAAAAACGAATGTCAAGCTTTCTTAGCTCATGTCACGGATCTTAACAAAAATACGTCAGTTTTGAATGATATTTCTATTATTAATGAATTTCCTGACGTATTCCCTGAAGAACTTCCTGGCCTACCCCCAGACCGTGAAATTGAATTTTATATCGACCTTGAACCTGGTACAAAACCTATTTCTAAAGCCCCATATCGAATGGCTCCTATTGAACTTCAGGAGTTAAAGACCCAACTGCAGGAATTGTTAGACATCGGTTTCATTCGTCCCAGTACTTTTCTTTGGGGTGCTCCTGTTCTATTCATGAAGAAGAAAGATGGGAGTATGCAAATTTGTATTAATTATTGGGAGTTGAATCATGTCACCATCAAAAATAGGTACCCATTGCCACGTATTGATGACTTGTTTGACCAGTTGCAAGGCGCCAAATTCTTTTTAAAGATTGATCTTCATTTCGGATATCACCAATTGAAGATTAGAACCGATGACATTCCAAAGACGGATTTCAGAACTCGGTACGGGCATTATGAAATCCTAGTCATGTTTTTCGGATTGACTAATGCTCCTGCTGCCTTCATGGATATGATGAACCGAGTATTCAAGGAATATTTGGATCACTTTGTGGTCGTCTTTATTGATGACATCTTCATATATTCCAAAAGACGTGAAGATCATGAGCAACACTTGAGGCTGATACTCCAAAAGCTTCGTGAAAACAAGCTTTATGCCAAGTTGAAGAAATGTGAGTTCTGGCTTGAAGAAGTAGCATTCCTTGGGCACGTGGTATCAAGTCATGGAATATCTGTTGACCCGGCAAAGATTGAAGCTATTCAAAGCTAAACCTAAATCAGTGACCGAAGTACGTAGCTTTCTTGGCTTAGCTGGTTATTATCGGAGATTCGTAGAAGGGTTTTCTTGAATCGATACTCCATTAATTCAGCTGACTCGAAAAGATAAAAAAATCAATTGGAGTGAGGAATGCGAGAAGAGTTTTTAAGAACTCAAGAGGAGACTTATTTCAAAGACTGCTTACGGCAATACCATCCGCTCGGAGGATTTGTCATCTCTGATGATGCTTCGGGCAAAGGGTTAGAATGTTTTCTCATGCAATATGGGAAAGTCATAGCCTATGCCTCTCGACAACTCAAAGAATATGAGAGGAATTATCCTACTCATGATCTAGAGTTGGCAGCAGTCGTTTTTGCACTAAAGATTTAGAGGCATTACTTGTATGGGGAGAAAGTGGAGATTTTTATGGATCATAAAAGCCTCAAATATTTCTTCACTCAAAAGGAACTCAACATGCGACAGCGACGTTGGCTTTAACTGTTGAAAGATTATGATCATACCATCCAATACCATCCTGGAAAAGCGAACGTCGTGGTGACGCGAAAGAGTAAATATCATATGTGGAATGCGAGTGCGATATTGTCAACGCAAAGGCCCATTTTGTATGACTTGCAAAGGATGGAGATAGAGATAAAGACTCCAAGGACCCACGTGATGATTGTGAATATACGAGTAGAACCGACTTTAATCGATAAAGTTAAAGCTGCTCAAGCTACAAACCTTGAACTGATGCGTATGAGGAAGAAAGTACAAGAAGGTGCTATGCCGGAAGCAAGAATCAATGAAGAAGGAATACTTCGAGTCAACTCCAGACTTTGTTTTCCTAACGACCCTGATTTAAAGTATAAAATCATGATGGAGGCGCACAACACACTGTTTGCAATCCATCTTGGGAGTACCAAAATATATCGTGATCTTCATCATACATTTTGGTGGAGAAATATGAAGAGAGAGATAGCAGTGTTTATCTCAAGGTGTCTAACTTGTCAACGAGTCAAGGAGAAGCATCAAGTACCAAAAGGTCCATTGCAACCACTTGAAATTCTAGAATGGAAGTGGGAGCACATTACCATGGATTTCGTTACTGGTCTTCCCAAGGTTTCTCAAGGCATAGATGCAATTTGGGTCATTGTTGATAGATTGACCAAGTCTGCTCATTTCTTACCTATACGAGAAACTTATACACTTGAATGTCTTCTTCGTATGTATATAAACGAGGTTGTAAGATTGCATGGTATGCCAGTATCCATAGTTTTTGATCAAGACCCAAGATTCACTTCACGATTTTGGGTAAGTTTGTAAAAAGCTATGGGCACGGATTTGTGATTTAGTTCGGCATATCATCCTCAGATGGACGAAAAATCAGAGAGGACTATTCAAACTCTTGAAGATTTATTAAGACTTTGTGTCCTTGACTTCAAGGGAAGTTGGGACAAGTTCTTACCATTGGTGGAGTTTTCCTACAACAACAGTTATCAAGCAAGTATTGGCATGGCTCCATTCGAAGTGTTGTATGGAAGAAAGTGTCATTCTCCAGTATGCTGGGATGAGGTGGGTGAAGCAACGTTGTTGGGACCGAAGTTAGTATGTATGACTAAGGAAAAGATACAAACGATCCGGCAACGTATAAAAACCTAACAAGATCGACAAAAGAGTTATGCTGATCTTCATCGAAAGAACGTGGAATTCGATATTGGAGATCATGTACTGTTACGTGTTGCTCCATGGAAAGGAGTTACGAGATTTGGAAAGAGATGAAAGCTCAATCCTCGATTCATTGGCCCATTTTTAATCCTCGATCGAGTAGGAGCTGTAGCGTATAGACTCGTTTTACCGCCAAGTATGTCTCGTGTTCATAATGTTTTTCATATATCCATGTTACGTAAATATGTGGAAGACCCGAACCACATTATTTAGTTAGAACCAAACGAAATAGCGGAAGATTTAATGTATGAAGAGGTTCCTGTTCAAATCTTGGATAAGAAGGAACATATTCTACACTCCAAGGTTATACCTCAAGTCAAAGTTTTGTGGAGAAACCACGATGTTGAGGAAATGACCTGGGAGTTAGAATCTGAAATGAAATCAAGGTATCCTTACCTCTTCGACATACCAAGAATGTACCCTAATTTTGAGGGCGAAATTTCATAAGAAGGGGAGGTTGTAAGACCCCAACTTTTTTTAATAAAGATGATTTTTCTATAAATATCATTTTTAAATATTATGGAATGAATTTGATATAATGTTATAGTTGTGGGTAATATTTATAAATTTTGCAAAGTACGCAAGTTGTTATATAGTATTCGATTGGTCGGGGAATATTCGTTTTAACAGGGAATATTCGTACGACGGCACAATCATTGATGGACCCCATAACGGAATTATTGTCGGATTGAGAAAATGAAAAAAATATTTTATGAAAATAATGGCGGAAGTTTTACCGTTAACTGTTGAAACACCCGGTGTTAAAAGTACAGGAATACGCGTGGTTGCATAGTAGCACACGGTATTAATTATTGATGCTTACATGATAAGTCACTCAATTTTGTTCAATTATTGTTTCAGTAATTGTTGCATAGTATCTCACGTTATTTGATTCAATTATTGTCAATATTTTATATATTATTAAATCAATAATTGAGATGAGAGAGTTAGTAATATTATTATTTGCAATATTAACGATGTCTAGAAGTTCTGTCAAGGAGAGGTTTGGTCACCTAATTGCGCGCCAATAAGGAGAAATCCTTATTGGAAAGTCCCCTCTTTCCTAGGAATGACCCGGTCGATTAATATTGTGAATTATAATAATGATGATAAATGTTGTTAAAAATATTGAGAGGATTTTTATGATGTAGTTATTGTAAATTTTGCTTATTTTATGGATCCCTTTTACCCATTTTTTTCAAAATAATCGGTAGAAAGTTATTTAATATAATAAAAGTGGGGCCCACTGGAAGAAAAATGATTTATGGGGAGGTGAAATTGTAGTGTCACGGGTGGGAGAGATGAATTGATGGTGGTGGGTGATTTTGGTACTTATAGTTATATATATATATATATATATATATATATATATATATATATATATATATATAACATGTTGGAAAATAAAGTGGTGGTGGTGGATAAAGTTTGGAAGGATATGTGATGTTTTTCAAAGTTTGCACTTTATTGGTTGATAATCCCATAATGCTACCAAATTTATGAGTGAGGCCATTTTTCTCATTGGTTAATGTCCTCAAGTGGTCATGTGATAGTTTGTTTGTTTTTCTCTTCTATTGGCCAGCACCGAATATTGATAAACCCGTGAACTTTCTTCGAATATTTTCCTGTGCAGTCCGTGAATTTTTTTTCTAAATAGTATCCTTCCTTTCTCTTATAAATCGGATGCTTAGTTAGAATTGAAAACACACCAGAAATTCAGAGAATTCTTCTTCTATAATCTTGAGCGTATTTCTTTAGAGTTTTAAGAAGCTTTGAGCGTAGTGCAAGTTTTCTTCAAGTATATCCCCACCCTACCGTCGGAGTACTCTTCTTTATCATGAAGAGAACATCTGTTATTCCATTCTTTATTATTCTGTTGGAATAACATGTATACGCGGACTTCCCTATACTTGGTGAAATTCTTCTATTATTCCATTCTTTATTATTATGTTAGAATAACCTGTCTATGCGAAGTACCGCATACTTGGTGAATTTCTTCTACTTTTCCATTCTTTATTATTATGTTGGAATAACATGTCTATGCGAAGTACCGCATACATGGTGAAATTCTTCTGTTATTTCATTCTTTATTATTCTGTTGGAACATCCTGTCGATGTGAATTTCGCCTGACCTGGTTCCATTATTTATTATTCTGTTGAAACATCCTGTCGGTGCGAATTTTGCCTGACCTGGTTCTGTTATTTATTATTCTGTTGGAATATCCTGTCTGTGCGTTAACGCATGACCTGGTTCCGTTATTTATTATTCTATTGAATAACTCGCCTACGCGGCCTATCGTATCGCGTCGGTGATTTCTTTTGTTATTTCATTCTTTATTATACTCAATTGGTTAAAGTTTTAGCTTTTATACTCCATGAAATTAGTGGAATATCCTTGATATTTGCGCTTCATCCAGTATCTTTTCATGAAAATATTCTTCTGAGCATTCTTGAGTTTTACCCCACAAAGCAGATTCATGTTGACAATTTGGACGTTATTGGTTTCTGGATAAATTAATTCTTGAACTTGTTTTATTGAATTCTTATATCATTGTCATCATCCTCATGTTTATATTATGTTGAAAGTCATCTGTGGCATGTAGTGCATAGATGGACTTGGTATGATTATGACCAAGGATTATTCGGTATAATCATGACTGTAATGTTACAAATGATGTGGTAAAAGTCCTCATTGGTCCGTAGTGCATTGATGGACAGTTATTGCCATGATCATGACCATTGATGAATACACGAATATCATTGGCTTTAGTAGTACATGGATAATTTGTGGTTGTGATACTAATGAATATCCTCGGCGTAGTCTTGGGGATGATGTGGATTATTTATTAAGTCGAGTCTCAAATGATAAAAGTGGTGAAAACCTTTTAAACCATAAAAGATAGTAGATTTTATTCTCTACTTTACTCTTTTAATGGATTGCTTGTTCACCGCAGCTTAAACTTGATGTTTGTTATATTTTATCGGTTTAACATCATTGAAAGGCTAACGATAATTTTTCTGCATTATCTTAGTCATAATATTTCTTACTGGGCTAGTTGAGCTCACCCTTTTGCTTTCATTGTTCTCTTCAGTAAATGAGAACGTAGCAGGGACTAGTCAGGGAACGGAGTGACGGTCCGGATGATAGTATTAGTAGTCCTCACTATTCTATGAAATAGTGTGATAATAATTGTAATGAGGACTTATTCTGAGAGTGGATATTGTCTAGAAGACAATATTTATATTAAAACTCACAGCTCTTGTGTATATTTAAGATTATATTTGTATTCTGTACCATGTATTTGGCGACTCAGAATAGGTGATGTATACCTATTTTGGGGGCATCATAGAAGACCAGTAATGAAATCCATGGTAATGTGCTCCCACTTCCATTCTGGAATTTCAAGTGGTTGCAATGGACCTTTTTGCACTTGATGCTCTGCCTTGGCTCGTTGACAAGTTAGACACCTTGAGATAAATAGCGCTATCTCTCTCTTCATATTTCTCCACCAAAATGTATGACGAAGATCACGATACATTTTGGTACTCCCAGGATGGATTACAAACGGTGTGTTGTGCGCCTCCATCATGATTTTATACTTTAAATCAGGGTTGTTAGGAACACAAAGTCCGAGTTGACTCAAGTATTCCTTCTTCATCGATTCTTGCTTCCTAAGATAAAGATCTTCTTGTACTTTCTCTCCTCATACGTGATCGACTTCTGTGTCCAGTAGTAAGCTTGGCGCCTTTAACTTTATCGATTAAAGTCGGTTCTACTCGTATATTCGCCATCATCACATGGGTCCCTGGAGTCTTTAAATCTATCTCCATCCTTTGCAAGTCACACAAAATGGGCCTTTACGTTGACAATATCGCACTCGTACCCGCATATGATCTTCTACTCAATGCGTCAGCTACCACGTTCGCTTTTTCAGGATGGTATTGAATGGTATGATCATAATCTTTCAACAATTCAAGCCAACGTCGTTGTCGCATGTTGAGTTCCTTTTGAGTGAAGAAATATTTGAGGCTTTTATGATCCGTAAAAATCTTCACTTTCTCCCCATACAAGTAATGCCTCCAAATTTTAAGTGCGAAGACAACAGCTACCAACTCTAGATCATGAGTAGGATAATTCTTCTCATATTCTTTGAGTTGTCGAGAGGCATAGGCTATGACTTTCCCATGTTGCATGAGAACACATCCTAACCCTTTGCACGAAGCATCATCAGAGATGATAAATCCTCCGAGCCAGTTGGTATTGTCGTAATGTCTTTGAAATGAGTCTCTTCTTGAGTTCTTGAAAACTCTTTTCACATTCCTCGCTCCAACCGAATTTTGTATCTTTCTGAGTCAGTTGAGTTAATGGAGTAGCGATTCGAGAAAATCCTTCTACGAATCTCCGATAATAACCAGCTAAGCCGAGAAAGTAACGTGATTTCTCATCATCGATTTAGGTTGCTCCCCTAATTAATTGCTTCAATCTTTGCCGGGTCAACAGATATTCCATGACTTGATACTACGTGCCCAAGAAATGCCACTTCCTCAAGACAGAACTCAAATTTCTTCAACTTGGCATAAAGCTTGTTTTCACGAAGCTTTTGGAGTATCAGCCTCAAGTGTTGTTCATGATCTTCACGGCTTTTGGAATAAATGAGGATGTCATCAATAAATACGACCACAAAGTGATCCAAATATTCCTTGAATACTCGGTTCATCATATCCATGAAGGCAGCATGAGCATTAGTCAATCCAAAAGACATGACTAGGAATTCATAATGCCCGTCATCAGGAGTTCTCGAAGTCATTTTTGGAATGTCCTCGGTTCTAATCTTTAACTGATGATATCCGGAACGAAGATCGATCTTTGAAAAGAATTTTGCGCCTTGTAACTGGTCAAACAGGTCATCAATGTGAGGCAACAGATATCTATTTTTGACAATGACATGGTTCAACTCCCAATAATCAATACAAAGTCGCATACTCCCATCTTTCTTCTTCACGAATACAACAGCAGCACCCCAAGGAGATGTACTAGGACGAATGAAACCGATGTCTAACAATTCTTGCAGTTGGGTCTTTAACTCTAGAAGTTCAATAGGAGCCATTCGATATTGGGGTTTGGAAATGGGTTTTGTACCGGGTTCAAGGTCGATACAAAATTCAATTTCACGTTCTGGGTAGGCCGGGAAGTTCTTCGTGAATACGTCGAGAAATTTATTAACAATAGAAATATCATTCAAAACTGACGTATTTTTGTTTAGATCCGTGACATGAGCAAAGAAAGCTTGACATCCGTTTTTCAATAAACGAATAGCTTTATGGCTTGAGATGACACTGATTGATTTTAATGGATTGGTTGCTTGAATTCGCATAATAGGTTGGTTAGGAATATGGAAGCTAACAACCTTACGAAAACAATCAATTTTTGCATGATGAGTAGTTAAACAATCAATCCCTAGAATCACATCAAATGCAGTTATTTACAAAGAAATAAGATCGACGGGTAATGTGCGGGTGCCGATTTGAACTAAACAAGACTTATAAACAGTGGATGTAATGAAGGCTTCTCCCAACGAAGTTTCAACAGATAAGTCAAAGTCTAATTTCTCCGGAGTCAAATTTAAACGTTGAGCGCAAGTAGGAGAAATAAAAGAATGGGTAGAACCGGTATCAAATAAGGTATAGACTTCGCTAGAGTTTATGATAAGCTTACCCGTGATGACCTCGTTCGGGTTCCTTGCTTTCTGGGAGGTTACGAAAAACGCTCTCCCTTGAACTACCGGCTTTGACTTTTCTGGGACGGCCTTTGGTGCCTCCATCCCAGGTGGACTTGTCTTTGGTGCACGATAAAATCAGGCCAGGTGACCTTCTCTTCCACAATTGTAACATGCTTTAGACTGCATCGCGCAGTTTGGACTGATGTGTCCCTCCCCTCCGCATTTGAAGTATATGATAGGTAGTCGTTCTCCTTCCTTAACAACGGGTGCTAATGCTGACGTCTTTCCATCATTGTTGAATCTCCTCTTCTTAAAATGTCCACTCTTATTATTTTAGCCATGATTACCATCGAAGTGGTTACCATTTCTGGCATGTTGATTCCCTCCACGCTTTTTGTCACCGTTTCGATGATTGGTATCACTGGTATTATCATTTTGTCGGCTGCTCTCTTTTAGTTGAGTTGACTCATTATCGCGCTCCAATAACTGAGCCATATTAACAACATCTGAATACAAGCAAAGTTTATGAGAGATAAGGTATTGACTTATCTTGAGTTTCAAACCTCTTAGAAACATCCGCGTCATTCTCTCCTCATTATCAACTAAGTGAGACGCAAACCGGGACAGCTCGGCAAACTTGGCTTCGTACTGCGACACGGTCATGTTGTTTTGCTCCAGTTTAATGAACTCTACCTCTTTCATGTGACGAATACTTTCAGGAAAGTACTTGTCGTTGAATAATTCCTAGAACTTCTCCTAAGTCAACTTCAGTGTGGCAGGTTGAGTACGCTTTACATATTCCCACCAGTAATCTGCCTCTGCTCGCAACATGAAGGTGGCAAAGGGAACTTTTTGCTCCTCGGAGCTTTCTAAGACATCAAATATCTTGCAGATCTGCTTTATCCACGTCTCCGCCTTAAGTGGTTTTGTCTCTCCAAAAACTCCTAGTCCAGCTCCTTGAATCTGCTTCACGGTGTCAGTCAAGAGAGTTACCAGTGTTTTCACCTGCATTTAGGATAGGAGCCGCTCTCGCCTGATGTTGCATGAATTGCATAAAGCCTCTAAACATTCCATCGTTCATCATTTGGTCAGTGTTGTCGTTTACATGAGGATTGTCGCCTTCCTGATGCACATTATCCTGATTATTGATCTGTGGAGACTCAACACTCTCCTGTGCTCCATTGCTATTCTCAACATTCTCGGATGTCATTTTCAAATACTGCCACAAAACAAGGGTTAATTGACATATGACATATTATCCCTATACTCTGACCGACCAATTAAATACCAAATAACTTAGGTAGGTCATACTAGCGAAGAAATTCCCCGTCTCTCCCCTCCTAGTTCTTGTCTCACATCTCAACCAGGGATCATATCCCTAATCTTTGATACCAACGGTGACGCCCCCAAAATAGGTATACATCACCCATCTTGAGTCGTCAAATACATGGTACAAAATTCAAATACAACTTAATAATACAACTATTTTGTAAAATACGACAAAACATAAACTGAGAGTTTTAATAAGAATATTATCATCTAGAAAATATCCACACTCAATGGAGTCCTCATTATATTTATTATCACACTATTTTATAGAATAGTGAGGACTACTATGACACCATCTCGGACCATTACTCCGTTCCCCGACTAGTCCCTGCTACGTTCTCATTTCCTGAAGAGAACAATGAAAGCAAAAGGGTGAGCTCAACTAGCCCAAGAAGAAATATTATGACTAAGATAATGCGAATAATAATTTATTGTTAGCCTTCAACAATAAGTTAAACCGATAAAATATAACAAACATCAAGTTTAATCACAGCTTGAACAAGCAATCCATTAGAAGAGTCAAGTAGAGAATAAAATCTACCATCTTCTATGATTTAAAAGGTTTTTTCATCACTTTTATCGCTGAGACTCAGCTTAATAAATAATCCACATCATCCCTACACTACGGCCAAGGATATTCATTAGTATCACGACCACAAATTATCCATGCACTACGGGCCAAGGATATTCGTGTATTCATTAATGGTCATGATCATGCCAACAACTGTCCATCAATGCACTACGGGCCAATGAGGACTTTTACCACATCATTTGTAACATTACGGTTATGATTATACCGAATAATCCCTGGTCATAATCATACCAAGTCCATCTATGCACTACAGGCCACAGATAACTTTTAAGATAATATAAACATGAGGATGATGACAATGATATAAGAATTCAATAAAACAAGTTCAAGGATAAATTTTAAAAGAATTTATAATTAAATTTATCCAGAAATCAATAACGTTCAAATTGTCAACATGATACTGCTTTGTAAAGTAAAATTCAAGAATGCTCGTAATAATATTCCCATGAAAAGATATTTGGATGAAGCCTTGAATATCAAGGATATTCTACTAATTTCATGGAGTATAGAAACCAAAACTCTAACAAAACGAGTATAGAATTCGAATCAAACGAAATAATATTACTTACATACTACAGTATGGAAGAAAATATTATTTCAAGCTTAATATTAAACAAAAATAACATTTCTTACTTAATATCAAACGAAAATAATATTCCTTTTGAATATTAAACAAAAATAATATTCATTATGAATATTAAACGAAAATAAATATTCATTACGAACATTGAATGAAATAAATATTCATTATGAATATTGAACGAAATAAAATTTCTTATGAATACAAAAAATAATATCTCTTCAGAATATAAAATAAATAATACCCCTTACCTTGAAAAGAAGATTATTCCGACTAGTAGGGCGAGGATATTCTTAAAGAAAACTTATACTGTTTTCTACGCTCAAAGCTTTCTAAAACTCTAAAGAAATACGCTCAAGATTATAGAAGAAGAATTCTCTGATTCTGGTGTGATTTTCAATTCTAATTAAGCATCCTATTTATAGGAGAATTGAAGGATATCTTTATTTAATCCGTGCACCAATGATTTCACTTGATGAATTATTTAGCAAAGAGCTTTTGGATGCTAGGCCATGAATTTCAAAGTATTATCAATAAAAAACAAAACAAGGTACAATAATATATATATATATATATAATTGATCACATGATATAATCACACACCCACACCAATATTATATATATATCAACATATAATAATAGTACTCTTTCCATATAACACCACCCGTGGCTAGACTTTTCTTCCCCCATCCATTTTAATACTCCACCAAAATCCACTACCATATATATATATATATATATATATATATATATATATATATATATATATATATATAGTACTCCATCCCGTGCCACCAAAATAATCATCCACCTTCCAAGACTTTCCTCCACATGTGGGCCCCACCCGTGGGCCCCCCCTAAAAAAAACTTTCTATCGATTATTTGAAAAATGGGTAAATGGGGGTCCATAAAATAAGTAAAATTTACATCAAATACTTCATAAAAATCCTCTCAATATTTTTAACAACATTTATCATCATTATTATAATTCACAATATTAATCGACCAGGTCGTTCCCAGGAAAGAGGGGGCTTTCCAATAAGGATTTCTCCCTATCACGCACAATTAGGTGATCAAACCTCTCCTCGATGTAACTTCTGAACATCGTTAATATTGCAAATAATAATATTAATAACTTTTTTGTCTCAATTATTGATTTACTAATATATAAAATATCGACAATAATTGAATCAAATAACGTGAGATACTATATCAGTGAATTATCGTAGCAATAATTGAACAAAACCGAGTGACTTCTCACGTAAGCATTAATAATCAATATCGTGCTACTACTATGCAACCACGCCAGACATTATACTTTTTAACACCGGGTGTTTCAACAGCTTAACGGTAAAACATACGCCGTTATTTTCATAAAAAAATATTTTTGTCGCTTTCTCAATCCGACAATAATTACATTGTGGGGTCCACTAATGATTGTGTCGTCGCATTTAATATTCCTGTTAAAACGAATATCCCCACCAATCGAATATTATATAACAACTTCACAGTACTTTGCAAAATTTATAAATATTACCCACAACTATAACATTATATCAAATTTACTCCATAATATTCAAAAATGATATTTATAGAAAATTCATCTTTATTCATAAAAGTTGGGGCCTTACAGGTAGAGTATAGTTAAAGAATATATGGTCAAGCTCGAGTTCTTAAACTCATATGTTTGTGGTGAGTTCTTAAACTCATAATGTGTGGTAAGTTTGACGAACTTGGTATAGTTATGTGTGAATGGATTATTGAGGATAATAGGAATATATAGAACGCTAAGCAATTGATCCTTAGAGAAGGCGTAAGAAATAAGTAGTATTAGTGTTACTTGAATATGTATGATTCTATGATGCGTATACGATAAGTATGTCAGTGTAATGTAATATTTTTTATAAGTTGTGGCAGCGAATCCCGACTTTTGAGTCACAAAAGGGATAACAGATGTTTAAAGCAGTATGTGTTATGTTATGTCAAGTGCTATGAATCTATGTTGGATTAATGAAATAAGTTGGTATAAAGATAGTAATTATTTATCTGAGCACTGGTTAATACAGTAAACCAAAATTTCAAAATCTTATATTTTGAGTACATGATTATATGAATAGAGAATTTCGCGTTATATGTTAAACATATACGATACGGCTTAGAATGTAAGTTAATAAGGAATAATTTATGATAATGTTGCCAAGACGAAAATGAAACCAAAGGGCAGAAGAACCTGTCAACAAAGCTGGAGAACAACCAGACCATATGCAGAATTTTGTGAATATAGTCGCTCAAGCTATGCAGAACGGAATACCAGCCGCGGGAAATCAGCCAAATAATCGATTAGCTAACTTCAAAGACCTCAAGGCAGTTGGAACGCCAGGATTTAGAGGATCAACTGACCCTGTAGAAGAGTTTGTGATAGCTTGGGTAATGGAGGGGCAAAAGACAACTTTTGCCACCTATACGATGAAAAGGGAGGCGAATTTTTGTTGGGAGGCAAATCAAGCTAGAGCCAAAGAAGGGAGTAGTGATAGTAGGACTGGAAAAAGAGAAAGGAGATAATTTCGGGAATACAAAAAAATAGTCCAGGACGTGGAAAGAATCGGGTTGTGCGGTGTAGAAATTGCGGAAGGAATCACTCGGGAGAGTGTCTTAAAGGTAAGTTTGTGTGTTATAAGTGTGGGCAGAAGGGACATATCTCTCCCAACTGCCCCAGTCCAAGAATGTATAGTGGGTGTTTTATTTGTGGATCAATGGAGCATAAGGTGAAAGACTGTCCAAAGAGTAAAAGGGAGACAAGGAATGCGAATACGGAAAAGACAGCAAGACATTGGCGACAACAAGACCAACAGAATCAATCTAAGAGTCTTCAAAGATGACTGTTTTCGTGAATCCAGAAGCGACCGTGGATGCAACTCCAGGTATTATTCGAATAAATTTTATTTTCTTATATATGATATTCTTATATATATAGTAAATTATTTTATAAAGATATTTTGAAGGAGGAAATTGAGTTCTATTAGAAATTAATTTTTCTTTTAATCAGATAGACAAGTTTTATGCTGAATAGTTAAAGATCGGTTCGATCAATTATGATCGAGATCTACTTGCAATGACTGTGTATGCTATGTACCCATGTATGTATAAGTTTTAAAATGGTGATTCCGAGGACGGAATCTTTATAAGGGAGGGTGAATGTAATAACCCGATATTTTCTATATAATTAAATCGGAAATTTTGCATATAGTTTTCTTATTTTTATTTTTAAAGATGAGAATGCGTGCAAGGTAATGTGTATGTATTTATGTGATGAATATAAAATATATTTATTACATGAATGATTACAAATAAATTTATTTTAGAATTATTGATCATTATAAAGTATATTCTTATAATAATTAATTTTATAGTAAAATGATTTTATTATTTATTTTCATGAAAATATGATTATAATATTATTTAAATAATATATGAAATGATTATAGAATTATTATAATAACTATTTTATTATATGAATTTATTCCAGATTAATTAAATTAATTATTTAACTTAATTAATAATGTTATATATGGAAGGTAAGTCAGATATGGAATCCAAACCCTAATTCTGGCTTTGAAACAAGGGATGATGATAATAATATAATATTAATTATATTTCAGTGTTATAAATATGTACTGTATGTATAAACTGTTAATAATTGGTCAATTATAGTGTGACAGTAGAAAACTTCGTATTACTGTGCTAAACCCTAATTTGAAATTCAAATTAGAGTACAAGATTGTTTTGTAATTGTGATATGTGATTTATGATATTTATTATAAATATCAGTGCTAATTAGGTAAACCCTAATTATTAAAAACCCTAATTTAGTAATTAGAAACCTTAATTACTAACTTAGAACCCTAAGTGCTAAAAATAGAAACCCTAATTTGCTAATCGGTGCCCTAATTGCTAAATTAGCAAGGTTAATTATAATTAGTAAATTCTTAAATTAATTTTCAAGTTTATATAATTAGAAACCTAATCTAATTAAGGAGACCCTAATTTTATTTTTAGAAACTAAATTTTTGGTACAAACCCTAATTAGAAATCATACCTATTTTTGAGCCAAACCTTAGGGTTAAACCCTAAGGGTTTGACAAGTTACAAAATTGCCATTAAATTTTCAAGTCAAATGATATTACTACCCTTTTTGGCCATTCTTTATTAGATTACTTGTGGACCTTGCCAAGATATGGAGTGGGTGACCTAATAGATCAGCCATGTGCTGAAAATCTACACATATCAGCCATCTATCACCACCATATACATTGTATACAAGCACTATATATAGATTGGGAGAGAGAAAATAATATTTGTTAGCTCATTTTGCACAAACACTCAACCAAAATCCTCTCAACTCCAAACCTCCGAAATTAACTTGCTAGATCAGTCATAAATCAAGCCCCACCACCTTCATTAATCAACAACTCAGAAGCTCAGAATCAAAATTGTTCAAAGTAAGGTATAAAGCTAATCCTAGAATCTGATCTAGGTAGATATGTTAGATGTTAGTTTTTTTGTGTTAAACATGTTGAATATAGTGTTATTAGTTGATCTGGGTTGGTATCTTGTAGATCCATAACATCTAGGTACTCGAAATTAAATTTTTTGAAAATCTGAAAAAAGTTTAAACTGTGGTCTGACAACGATTGTCAGTAGCCACAAATCTTTCTCTGTTTGTGATTTTTCTTGTTTTAAGTTTTGGATCTGTAGTTTGACATGAGGTCTTTGATCTGGAAGTGGAATCAAAGTTATTCCATGTACAGATTTCAAGATATCCTTGGTCAAAACCCATTGACCGGGCATGACCAGTCAATTTCTGGGTAACCCAGAAAGTATGAACTAGCGTCTGACAACGTTTTGCAATGCTTATATCTTTCAGGTGTTATGTGATATGTTTATGTTATGATATCCAGTTTGTAGCCTGATATATGGACTTTATATTTAGACCTTTAGATCTCTTAAACAACAAACATATTGAATGTAATGGATGGTCAAACTAGGCCATCAAGTCACGAAGCTGTGTTCTGGAAATTCTAGAAATTGTTAGATCAAGCCCTCTGACAGGGTTTAACTGAACCATAACTCGTAATTCTGTTAACTTTGGACTGCGATCTTGATAATTAGTTGTTTCTTGTCATGTGTACTACAAGTAAGAACCAAGAAAACATTTAAAGGATTACCGTAATCGATATAATCGAAGCTTTCTGAAAGTGAGCGATAAGTCGTCTGGGTTTCTGGGTAACCCAGAAAGCTTCTGACAGCCACTTTGAAGCTTTTGATCGTGCAATTATGATATGGTATGACCTAGATGATGAATGTTTTGTGTAGTGCTACATAAACACTACATGATCAATGATTAACATGGCCCAGAACATGCCTGACCTGAGAATAAACGTTGGTCAAACCGAGGCCCTTGAACACTGGTCTGTCAGTGTTCTTGAGCTCAAAAACACCAACCGCGACAGAAACCGTCGCTAAAGCCTTTAGCGGCGGATTTAATTATTTTAGTTTTCTAATTTCTGAAAAATTCATTAAAAGTAGAAAATAAATTCTAAAAATTACAAAAAATATTTTAAATATTATTTTAAGTTATAAAAAAATTAACTTTTAATAATTTGACATATTTTTCATAAATATTAGTATTTATTTAAATATTATTAGTATTTAATTTATTTAATAAATGTATTAAATAAATTAAATAAAAATGATTTTATTATATTAAAAATTATTGTAAATGATAATAATGTATTTAAAAATATTTTAAGATATAAAATATAAATTTTAATATTTTAAAGCAAAATTAATTAATTATTTAATATTAATGATAATGGATTTATTTAATAATTATATTAAATAAATTAATTAAAAATGATTTTAATATTAGAAAAATCATTTAAAATGAAAATAAAGAGTTTAAAAATATTTTAAGTTATAAAATATAACTTTCAATATTTAAAAGTAAATTTCGTTAATTATTTAATATTAATAATATTAGAATTATTTAATAATTATATTAAATTAATTAATTTAAAATTAATTTTAATATTAGAAAATTATTTTAAATAAAAATAAAGTGTTTAAAGATATTTTAAGTTATAAAATATAACTTTTAATATTTAAAGGATAATTTCATTAATAATTTAATATTAATGATATTAATTTTATTTAATAATTATATTAAATAAATAGTTTGGAAATGGTTTTATTAATTTAAAATCATTTAAAAACGATATAATTGAATTAAAAATATTTTAAGTTATAATTAATGACTTTTAATATTTTGATAAATAGTACATTAATATTTAAATATTATTGGTGATTATTTAAAAATAATTTTAAATGTTTTAAAAATCATTTAAGGGTATTATTAATACTTTAAAAGTATTTTAAGTTATTATAAATAACTTTAATATTTTGGCAATGGTTTTATTAATAGTTTAATATTAATTAAATATTAATGATAATAGAATTATTTAATATTTAAATCATTTAATAATGATTCCGGTGTTTGAAAAATCATGATAAATTATAATAATTATTTAAAAATTATTATAGGTCAATTAAAAATAATATGACTGATATTTTCAGTTATTAAACTATAGGATAGAGTTTTAGACTCGATAATTATCCGATAAAGCCATCGGTACACCGACATGTTTCAGAAATTGATCTGGACTTAGATAATTTGACTAAATACGTGTTTGTTTGTGATTCAATGACAATTAAATATGTGTGACAATGTGATTAGGTTATGTGTTGACTGCAAATAGCAGTACTATGTGTTATAGTATGTTATTCTAATCGATCAAATGATCTTATTAATGATAGGTTGCTATATAAAAGATAAAACTAAGTTGCGTATTGTAAAGCAGCAGACCAGGCAAGTATCCTACCTTTGCATTTACTTTATGTAATGGACATAAGTAAGAAAGTTTCAGAATTATATTATCATTGTGCCAGAATATTAACACTATTGTTATCAATTATGTAGCCGATCATTATTTATTAGTACAATATTATTGTATAATTCAGATATTTATTATGTTCGTTAATTTCTAAATATGGTTATACAAGTGTCCCCATTTGGATAATCATTGTATTTAATCACATGTTGATATATACCTATTGATCTACAGTATGTATACATTAATTAAAAGTAGTCTAAGCTTTTTGACCCAGCTAGACACAGATTTAGATATATCGTTGAACATGATAAAACTTTATTGTATCCAACCGAATTGTTTTAGTTCGGATTCCCGACTAAGTATGAACATCCCGAACATGGAAAAACTTTTATGCGCCTAAGGCATAAAAGATGAGTGATAATATCATTCTTGTATGTAGTATTGATCAATACAGGGCACATTGGGCAAATCACCCTCGTATCCGTAAGTTATGACGGTTTGCAGATGAAGTTCTGCTAAACCTTATCGAAAATTGAAAACAAAGTTCATAGTCTGTCGAATAGTCTTCAATTATAGTCAATACGTAGTTTAAAAAAAATTGATATAGAATTGTTATGTTATTATTATTGGTTCAGCTTACTTCACAAATTTGATATAGAATTGTTATGATATTGTTTTAGTGACGAAAATATGTTACTCTATCTAAATCATTTAATTTTAATAACGAAAATATTGTCATATTTATGATTATTCTTTCGTCATGTTATTGTGTTTATCGTCACCAAAAATAAAAAAATAAATGACAACAGAACCATTCGTCACCTAATAATATATTTAACATGACAATTATATCGTTGTCATTTCATATTTTAGATAATATTACAAAATAATTTGTCACCAAAGTGTTATTTTTTGGAACACATTTTTCAATGTCACTAATTGAATACTTATGATGACGATACATCTCGTCACAAAAGAGTTACTAATAGTGACAAAATTAGTTGTTGTGTCTAAATAAATATATAACAGTAACGATATAGTTTGTCACCAAAGAGTTAATTTCTATGACACATTTTTCTCCGTCGCTAATTGAATACTTATGGTGACGATAAAACTCATCACATAAAGAGCTATTAATATTTACAAAATTAAAAGTCATCATATAGTGACGACATAACTTGTCACAAAATAGTTAATATTAGTGACAAGATCAATTTTCATAACTAAATGAATATATATACTAACAATACTATTAATTCTAAAGATTTAAAATTATTCGTCATTAAATTTTAATTTTCATTGACCAAATATTATTTGTCAACAAATAATTATAAATCGTGATGATGTGCTAAACATATTAAATTGTTTTGACATTCAAAATGTATTGTTACATTAACAATTTTCAATTAAAAATTTATAATACATTTAGTGAGCTTTTTAAATCAACTTTACACCTGTATATAATATAAGAGACAAAAGGCAATAAACATTTAAAATAAAAAGTAATTATCTTATAAAAAAATAGTAGATTCATTGATTCAACAAAATACCCAACTAGCTGGGGCAATAAACAGTTGCTTAAATAATCTGAGTACCACAAAACCAAATTATATAATCCAAAAGGCTGAAATTCTGAAATTCATATCCTAAGAAAATGCTTAATTAAAACCTTCAACCTTGTGGTTATTGACCTTCCAGAAAAAACTCTTCTGCAAATCAAAAAAACATATAGACATAAATCAGTCAAATAGTTATTAAATTTAAAAAAAAAAAAATCTATATAAAGAAAGAAATGTTTAAATAATACATTGTGAATTTTCCATAATTATAACTATAACATTACTAAAAAAAACTTATGCTATCTTTTTAGGCCCATAAATATGGAACAATAATATTATTAGTTAAATGCAATCAAGCAACTAATGATCTTAAGCTCAAATTCACCAAACAGTTAACTTCGAACAATAAAATAAAATAAATAAACAAATAAAACCAAATTCATCAAAGTCATGTCCATATAAAAAGTTAAAAAAAACACTGCTTGAGTGCATGTTACAGAGAAAACTTGAAAGCATGTTATCTAGCATGGGCAACTTCTGCTTAATTCATTGATCATGTATTGAGTTCATATGAACATAAACCATAAACACAACCAGCCTCAAGATCCATTTAACATTAACAAACCTTTATAAGCATTTTTATTACTCAAAGTAATAAAGATCATGTTTGTCCCATATAGAGAAAAAGATATAAAATCATGTTTGTCTCATAAACAATGTAGCCTCAAATCATGCAGAACAAATCAAATCTAACTATAGCAGTATAAATCAAATTCATGGTTTTCCTAAATGGAAGAAAATAAATAAGAAAATCTAACAATTGTAGGAATTCAACACATCACACATCAAATTCAAAATATTAATAGAGAGTGAAGGAAACATTACCTAGAATAAAACTTTTAAGACTAACTGAACCAACAAAATAAATAAACTAAAAAAATACGAAAACCAAAAGAATGTGGAGGAAGGCTTCTAGCGACCACCTTATTTTATATTCAGATACAAGGACACACATCAAAGAATAAGATAAGAAGGCTTGATATATAATCTTCATGAGCTACTCAACTTATTGTCAGTTAATTTTAAGTCGGATGCAACTTTGATTATAAGCTTCCTGTCAGAATATAATTTGTCGGCTGGCCCTTTAGGTACTGGCCAACATACCCCCCCTATGAATGTGCAACTTCCCCACGAACTCAATGCGTATCAGGTTTTGCCAAACTGCAGAGAGGCTGCATTGATATTTTGGCATATGTAATTATGTATTTTATCTACTGCTAAATCTGACATTCTCTTTTGCTTAATGTTGCAGGACATTTTCAAGGAGTTCTACTTAAGCAAGTATAGTGGCAGGCGATTAATGTGGCAAAATTCATTGGGTCACTGTATATTAAAAGCAGAATTTCCCAAAGGTAAAAAGGATCAGGCAGTTTCCCTATTTCAGGTTGGTCTCTTTTTGGTTTAGGTTGGTTTAATTAACAATATTTTGTTGATGGCATTGTTGGTCTCCATAAGTACAAGCCCCAACATTAAGGGTTGTCCTACTTGTGTTTATGTATCTTAACAACAATAAAAGATGAATTTCCATGGGAAAAAAATTATGAATAGGTATAACATGTCGCTGAAGAAATTATAAGAGCAAATTTTATATTAAAAAGGGATGGATATATACTTTTCCAATTGCTACGGCTGAACAAGGTCAATTTTGAAACAACAACTTTTTCAGGTAATTAGGGGCAATTGGTGCAGCAAGTAAAAAAAATTGAATTTCAAAGACTCATTCTGCGCAATTGAATTTCAAAGACTAATTAAGATCGATGAAGATGAGCTGCGTAGAATGGCTTATTGTGGAGGGGTGCAGAACATGGCAGGGGCAAAGGTGCATGGGATCTTACCGTCTAGCAAGTAATAACTTCTCACTAATTCTCTGATTTATTGATCATTTTATAGTTGTAGTTATGCTAGACATGGGATATCCATATGAGCCATATTATTTCTTTGTTTCTTCACCAAAAAAAATAAAATTAACTGAGACATCATCATCTTAGCTTGATTCAAAAAGGGGAATGATAAATCAACTCCATAACCTAATTGAGTCAAAACGAAACAATCATTGATAAATTAAAAGGAGCAAAATGAAGAAGGTAAATATGCTAATACTCATATAGAAGTAGAGAGAATTAGGGTTTTTCTTACCGTATCTTGCCCATAATTGAGGCTTAGTACCGCTGCACTCACGGATCAAAATAGGGAATCTAGGGTTCAATTTCTTTAGATCCTTGTAATTCTTCTCAACAAATGATCTATCAATCAATACAACTGACCAAAAAAACTATAATAAAAGAAAACGACGGAGGGAATCTAAGTACAGAGAAGAGAGAGAAAAGACCTAGTTGATGAACTAGCAGGTGAGGTTTGACAGAAGAAAACTCGTAGCTCTTTTAGATTGCGAGACAGAGAGATGTGAAGATTGCCAATTTCTTTTCAATTTTTTAGAAAAAGGGTTGGCTAGCATTTTCAATTCTCTTTCACTTTCCTTCAACACCGTGACTAATTCGAAAGAAAGTTAGGCCTTTGTTAAGGTTGATCAACTTTTTGATCTGAAGGCTATGATAGTACTTGCTTCTGATTGGTGCTCGAGGATGGTGAAGGATAGTCGTCATCAACTTATTGAATCAATTTGTGTTTTTACCTCAAATGCTCATATTTATTTTAAGTATAAGTAATATAAAATTTTAATTCTACAAATTAAGACAATATTTTAAAACTAATTTTTTGTTTATTTATATAATTAATCATTTTACCAAATATTATCTTTGTACTACATTATTTAATTAGTATAACACATATATATATTTATAAAACTTATTATAGCATACAATATATTATTTTATAAAAAATTATATACCTTTGCTATTTAAAAATATTTCTAGTAAACTAATGTATATACCAATATATTAACTACAATTATGTAAAATATTAATATTTTTTAAAAAAATATTTCAATTCATAATATACATTATTATAAAAATGGTATATTTAAAAATTATTTCTACAAATTATTATACAGCAAAAAAATACATTTGCAATCTTTGACTTTTAATCAGTGAAGTATTCATCCTCTAATACGACAAGTTTAAATACCCAATATGCCTACAACCCAATCTAACTAGATCGAAAAATAAAAAATAATAAAATATTATATATATTTAAAGAAAATTAGTTTAAATATAACTCTAACAAATCGCCACAAAATTCATCCAAATTAATTGACTTTTAACGACAAAAAAATAAAAATAAAATTGTTCAATTATCCACGTGTACATGCCAGAAAATACTTGGGGCTCTACCAAACTAGTAAATTATATGTTAAAATAATTATAATGTCAAAAAAATATTTCGATTATTTGGATAATTTCGATTATAACCAAATTTTATTTCTGGTTTTCAGATTCGGTTTTGGATAGGAAAATTCTACTATTTGATTAACCAATTAACTCAATAGTAGAATTTTTTTAAAAAAAATTTTTAATTGCCAACTCATAGAAGAACACATTGTTGTTGCACTTAAGCTAAGACGACATCATTACTCGTTAAACACTTAAAGCTAAGTTGCAAATCATCTCATCTAAATAACATGTACGTTTAAAGCTAGAGACTAGCGGCAGTGAATAATTGAATGGAAGAACAATACTTCAATAGTTTAAAAAAAAATTGATTAAAATAAGAAAATAAATAATTTTAAAATATATATTTATAAAAAAAATCCTACAGAGATGATACTAAATTTTTCTATTTTCATTTTCTTAATAACCTATTTGTCATCTTCAAAATTAATTCTTAGAGGTAGAGACCAACAAATAGAATTAGTATTGAATTCCAACACCAAACATCCCAAATTCCCAATATTATAAAATAATTACCATGACTAATCATGAGATTTTCAAAATCAATTCCATTTGAATTTCATAATCGATTTACTATCGGGCACACACTCACCAAGAGCCTATTCGTGAATGAGTTATTTTAAAAAGACTTATAAGTTCAAATATAAGTTAACTTATAATTTGTTTTAAATTACGATTTATAAGTAAAAACGTTCGACATCAATTTGACTTATAAGTAAAAAGAAAGTGTTTGATTCATAATGACTTATAAGTTAAAATCAAATGTAAAGATTACTAAAAATGACATTAATAAAAAGAGGGACAAAATAAAATATGAGCAAAATAGACATTACATTTAGTCAAACTAGCTTATTTAAAATGACTTATAAGTCACAAATAATTACTTTTTTTTTTACTTGAAACTCAACTTACAAGTCAAAAAATAAGTGATTGTCAAACACCTAAATAATGAAAAACAACTCTTACTTAACATGTGTTAGTGACATGTGTTAAATAATTATTTCGTATCTCTGAATTAGAACATGAAAATGCACCGGTGCTAAATAAATTAGTATTTCATGATTTTTTAATTATCTAAATAATACTAATTATTTAATAATAATAATTATTATCTAATACGTTAAAAACATTGTTGTTCTGTATTTTTTATAAATCAATATTGGGTATTAAACAAGTCAAAAGAAAAAAAAAATGATAATTTCCATCTCTAATATTCTTAAAGACAAGAAGTGTATATTGTTAAATTTTCCTTCAATTATATTTACTCGAGACACTATTATTCCTTTTTTTTCCCTATTCACTTCAATTATATTTCCCTCTCTATTTTTTTCTTTCCTGTTTTTCAGTTCCCCGCCGTTTGAATATCTGGTAACCATCCCCACAATTGTTAACAGTCAGAATAATATGTCACCGCCGCATTGTGGGCTACACCTCAATTGTATGTTTCAAACCCAATCCCTAAAACTTGAATCCCCAATTTATGTCTCTAATTCAAGTCAAATCCCCAAATATTTATCCCCAATTTCAGTTACAGATACAGAGAGAGTGAGAGAGCAATTTGAAGCAATCGTAATTCGGAAATTGTCTAGTATTGCCAATCGAGCTACTAGAGCAAGATAGAAGAAGCAAGGAAGGGGCTTTTGATTGTTGGGACGTTGCACAGAGAGAGCAATTCGGAGCAATAGCAATTCGAAAATTGTCTAGTATTGTCAATCGAGCTACCGAAGCAATCGCAATTCGGAACCACCGTTTAGGTAAGTAATATGATTAAATTTCAGCAGATTTTTGGTTTATGTTTGGTGACTTTGGTAGATGCGAATTATAGGAGGGATGCTAGTTAGCCGATGTTGATATTCTACTATGAATATATCTTCCAAGCATGCGTATTCATATAATATAATATCATATATTATTTTGAGTTGTGTTGTATTTCAATGGGGAAATTGTCTATAGTATTATTTTGAGTTATTTTGTATTTCAATGGGGAAATTGTCTACTGTAATATTTGTAAGTTCTCTTTTTCTCATCAAATTCAACAAATTTTGCGAACAACGTTGCTAAGAATTTTGACAAGTACGTATACTACACCAACATACATATAAAAGCTACATAACCAAACAACCAAAACTATAAAAAAATTTACTACTTCATTTGGCACAATAAGAAAATTCCATGAAATATTACTCTCTTAATCTGTTTTTGTATTGCAAGTAATAGATAACAACCTGAAGGGAATTATGTCTTCATATTATAAATTTGGTTCACCATATTATAAATTATGTCTTCATATTATAAATTTGGCTCAAGCTGTTCAAAACCAGATGGTAAGAAGATAGTTCATGGTGTTTACAGAAAGTATTATTGCTAATAACCTTATGAATCTAATTATATTTTTATTGTTATCATCTTTTTAGTATTAAAATTTTGGAGTGAATAAAATATGACAACACAAAGCCTCCTCCTATACCTGAACTTAGTTAGACATACAAATCCCCCCCCCCCCCCCCCACCCCCACCCCCACCCCCAAAAAAAATAACTCTCCCTCTCTCTCTCTCCTGTATGATGAAGGTAGTTTATTTTTCTTGTTTGTCTTTTATCAGAGGTTTCAAATAATGTAATCTTAAGTCAGTTTTGTAATAACTAGTTCCTTTCATTTCAATGTGTTGAAATCACATTGAAATCGAGAATGCCACTGCATTGAAATGGAATGTGGAAGGGAAACAAAGCTTATGTATTCATCATGTCATGTTCTTTTTTTTTTTTCAAATAACAAATCTATTATTGTATATTGTGCAGTATGTACTCACTAGATATTAAGAATCAATAGTGTTTGTCTTTTTTATAATCATTATATACTATGAAATTTATGCGATTTTTTTTTAATTATTATTATTATTATGTGATTGATTCACTTAACATATATTTCTGTGCATTTTGTTCCCAGGATTTACAGGTCAAATCTTCGCTTCTTGTTCAGACTACAACACCTATATATAATGATCCTACTATCATACAGGTTAAAACATTTATCTTAATAGTTCATATATGGACCATTCTGCAATATAAGAATATATGGGCTTAATTTGTCCCTTAAATTTATAATCAATGTATGACATAATCAATGTATGACAGTGTAGTCTTGAAATAAGGTTTCCATCAACTTTGCAATATATGTAATCTGATGAAATTGAGAATCAACTTGAGTTTGATTCCATTTTACTAATTTTTAATATACTTAACAATCTGCTTTCCTGGATTACTTTATGAATTTTATGTTAGGTGTTGCCTAATTAGTTAAACTTTACTAACAGTAACTTAATATGTCTGCAGTCTCACTATCCACAAGATGCAGCAACATCTATGAGCTTGCCTTTTACTGAAACTAGATCTCAACGAGATCTTAGTTCCTACATTGCGCAGGTTGGATCCTTGAGTTGGCACCGTAAAGCAGTGTGCCCTTATATCAACCTGGTGAGAGTTCAGGGTCATGGGTTTCATTGCATCCTTCTCCAGCCACAAATAACGGTAGTTTGCCTTTGCAAATGTATTTGCAAGGATTTTGGTATAAAAATGATCATCATATTTTAGGGGATGAATTATCCAACTATTATATTGTAATGTTGTAATGTGAATGATTTTAAATGATGTATATAATATTTTTTATGTTTTATTTTATATTGTATTTGTGTTTGTTGAATAAATGTGTGACGGTCTTTTGGCCTATAGCGACGGTCTTTTGGCCTATAGATTATTTGTGACAATAAAAATGGTCATAAATTATTATTTTTTTGTCTTTACAAAATTTACCTCCAAAAGTTCTTAAAAAAAATTTGCCTCCAAATCAAATTGTGACGATATTACGTATTTTGTCACTAAATATAACAATTTATGACGAATCATTTTTGTCACTTATTCACGCAACTAATTAGTGACGCACTATTATCTCGTCATATAAAATTAAAGGTCGTCACAAAAACAAAAGTTTTAGTGACGATTATGAATTTCATAATTATTAAATAAAAAATTGTGACAAAATTTTGTGCGTGGCAAAAAAATCGTCATAAAATGTGTGATTTCTTGTAGTGTAAGTAAGAAAGTTTCAGAATTATATTATCATTGTGTCAGAATATTAACACTATTGTTATCGATTATGTAGTTGATCATTATTTATTAGTACAATATTATTGTATAATTCAGATATTTATTCTGTTCGTTAATTTCTAAATATGGTTATACAAGTGTCCCCATTTGGATAATCACTGTATTTAATCACATGTTGATATATACCTATTGATCTCCAGTATGTATACATTAATTAAAAACAGTCTAAGCTATTTGACACAGCTAGACACAGATTTAGATATATCGTTGAACATGATAAAACTTTATTATATCCAACCGAATTGTTTTGGTTCGGATTCCCGACTAAGTATGAACATCCCGAACATGGAAAAACTTTTATGCGCCTAAGACAGAAAAGATGAGCGATAATATCGTTCTTGTATGTAGTATTGATCAATACAGGGCACATTGGGCAGATCACCCTCGTGTTCATAAGTTATGACGGTTTGCGGATGAAGTTCTGCTAAACCCTATCGAAAATTGAAAACAAAGTTCATAGTCTGTCGACTACTCTTCAATTATAGTCAATATGTAGTTTTAAAAAAATTTAATATAGAAGTGTTATGTAATTATTATTGGTTCAACTTACTTCACAACTGTTGATTCGTTGTAGAAGTGTCGTACAAAAAAAACATTTACTTCTTTCAGCTTATATTTATAATTGCTATTACTTGCTGTGTGACGCCCCCAAAACAGGTATACATCACCCATCTTGAGTCGCCAAATACATGGTACAAAATTCAAATAAAACTTAATAATACAGCTGTCGTGTAAACAATACAAGAAAACATAAACTGAGAGTTTTAATAAGAATATTGTCATCTAGACAATATCCACACTTAAAAGAGTCCTCATTAAATTTATTGTCACACTATTTAACAGAATAATGAGGACTACTAATGCTATCATCTGGACCGTCACTCCGTTCCCCGACTCATCCCAGCTATATTCTCATTTCCTGAAGAGAATAGTGAAAGAAAGGATGAGTTCAACTAGCCCAGTAAGAAATATTATGATTAAGATAATGCAGAATAAATTATCATTAGTCTTCAACAATGTTAAACTGATAAAATATAACAAACATCAAGTTTAACTGCAGCGGAACAAGCAATCCATTAGAAGAGTCAAGTATAGAATAAAATCTACAATATTCTATGATTTAAAAAGTTTTTCATCACTTTTATCGTTGGGACTCAGCTTAATAAATAATCCACATTATCAATTCATCCCTGCACTACAGGCCAATGATATTATTTAGTATCACGACCACGAATTATCCATGCACTACGGGCCAAAGGTAATTGTGTTTTCATCAACGGTCCTGATCATGCCATAAAATAATTCATCTTTGCTCCCTTGGCTGAAGAGAATCTATAACCATAATCATACCAAAAACTATCCATCAATGCACTACGGGCCAATGAGGACTTTTTCCACATCATTTGTAACATTACTACCATAGTTATACCAATAATCCTCGGTCATAATCATACCAAGTCCATCTATGCACTACGACCACGTATGACTTTTCAACAAAATATAAACATGAGGATGATGACAATGATATAAGAATTCAATAAAACAAGTTCAAGAATTAAATTATCCAGGAACTAATAACGTCCAAATTGTCAACATGATACTTCTTTGTAGAGTAAAATTCAAGAATGCTTAGAAGAATATTTCCATGAAAAGATACTGGATGAAACGCAAATATAATTTTATGGAGTATAGAAGTCAAAACTTTAACCAACTGAGTATAATAAAGAATGGAATAACAAAAGAAATCACCATGCATGCGTGCGATTGATGTATAGATATAAAAGTTATTCTAACAATAATAATAAATAACGAAACCAAAGTCAAAGTAAATTACGCACCGATAGGATGTTCCAAAAGAATAATAAAGAATGGAATAACAACGTAAATCACCATGCATGCGGTACTTCCCATGTATGTGTTATTCCAATGAATAATAAATAACGAAACCAAGTCCCACAGAAAAGCGAATGCAGACGGGATATTCCAATGAATAATAAAGAATGTAATAACAATGTAAATCATCATGCATGCGGTAAATTCACATGTATGAGTTATTCCAATGTAATAATAAATAACGGAACCGTGTCCGACGTAGAATGCATGCATGCATGTGATATTCCAAATGTAATAATAAAGAATGGAATAATGTAAAATTTCACCAAGTATAGGGTGAATCACGTATATAAGTTATTCCAACAAGATAATAAATAATGGAATAATGTAAGTTCTCTTCATGAATATTAAAAAAATACCCCTTACCTTATAAAGAAGAGTACTCTCACCCGGTAGAAGCGAGGATATACTTGAAGAAACTTGCACTACGCTCAAAGCTTTCTTAAACGCTAAAGAAATACGCTTAAGATTATAGAAGAAGAATTCTCTCTACAGTTTCTCTCTCTAGAGTTTCAGTGAATTCGTTAGAAATACACTTAAGATTATAGAAGAATGGACTGAATAGTAACCAATTCATGAACGGTCTAGATTGATTTACTTTTAAACGGACGGTCTAGATTGGTTTATAATAAAATATAATATATTCTATTTATAATCTACTAAAACGAATAACTTTATAAAAGTATTCTGTTTTATATAAAAAGATTTTACTATGCAAACACTATGCAGGCACTATGCAAACACTATGCCTAATAAAATATAATATATTCTAATTATTGTTTAATAAAACAAATAACTTTATAAACGTATTCTTTTTATATAAAAAGTTTTTACTATTAGCCTAATAAAACGAATAACTTTATAAAAGTATTCATTTTTATATAAAAGTTTTTTCGCTTTTATTACATTAATAATACTAATAAAACAAAACTCATATATAATATATATATATATATATATATATATATATATATATATATATAACAATCGACAATAATTGAATCCAATAACGTGAGATACTATCTTGAACTCTCAGTAGCAATAATTGAACAAAACTGAGTGACTTCTTACGTAAGCATCAATAATCAATACCGTACTACTCTTACAACCACGTGTATTCTTTGTATTTTTACTACCGGGTAGTTCAACAGTTTTAACGGTAAAACTTCTGCCGTTATTTTCATAAATATATTTTTGTCGTTTTCTCATTCCGAAAATAATTTCATTGTGGGGTCCACCAATGATTGCGCCGTTGTACGAATATTCTCTGCTAAAACGAATATTCCACAACCAATCGAATATAATACAACAACTTGCATACTTTGCAAAATTTATAAATACTACCCACAACTATAACATTATCTCAAATCCATACCATAATATTAAAAAAAATATTTTGAGAAAATTAAATCTTTATTCGTAAAATTTGGTATTTTACATTCTGGGCACTCAAATGCTCATCATTGCTTAATTTAAATATTTTCAACTAAGCGTGAACAACCAGAAGGTTCGACCAAGAACAAGGAAAAAGGAAAGCAAACAGAATAAATGTTATGGTATTCTATGTAATAGTATGATTATATTTAGACCATAATATTTATTATCTATCATGTATTGTAATGAATGTAGTAAAGGTTGCGTACATGAGATTAGACTCTGATATATGTAAATTAAGTTTGGTATTCATATTATTTTTATTATTATTAGTATTATTCCGCTCATAGAAATGGTATCGTAAAGCATCGAGTTCGGATTTCAAGTACCTGAATTTGGGGGCGTTACAATGTGATTGTTTAGTACAAATGAGTTGCTTAAATTGGGTTTGATTACATGATGTTTTTGTTTTGGTTACTATTAAATTATGTTCTGGTTATTATTATTTTATGTTCTAGTTACTGCTATATTATGTTCTGGTCACTATTATATTATGTGTTGGTTACTATTAATATAAATAGGTTGCTTACATTGGATTTGATTACATGATGATTCTGTTTGGTTACCATTATATTGTGGCCTGGTTAATATCATATTATGTTTTGGTTACTGCTTTCTTATGTTTTGGTTACTATTCACTACAAGAAATCACACAAAAATTGACGCTAAAATTTATCACATAAAATTCATTTTTCGTCACTAAAACATTTAGTGACGAGTGTTAATCGTCACAGAGACCGTCACCGTATGAGCACGGTAAAAAGGTTTATTTAAAAATATTTGATGTCGTCACTAAATGTTTTAACTTATGGTGACGATCTACATCATTGTCACTATAATTAATTACTTTTATTGACGTTAATAGCGTCACTATTTGAATGAAACTTTTGTCACTCTATATTATGTTTCGTCATCAAAACTTGGTGCATTAAATGACGAAAATCTTTTTTCGTCATTAAATGATATTGTTTTAGTGACGAAAATATGTTATTCTATTTAAATCATCTAATTTTAATGATGACAATATTGTCATGTTTATGATTATTCTTTCGTCATGTTATTGTGTTTATCGTCACCAAAAATAAGAACATAAATGATGACATAACAATTTGTCACCTAATAATATATTTAACATGACAATTATGTCGTTGTCATTTCATATTTTAAATAATATTACAAAATAATTTGTCACCAAAGAGTTATTTTTTGGGACACAATTTTTAATGTCACTAATTGAATACTTATAGTGACGATACATCTAGTCATAGAAAGAGTTATTAATAGTGACAAAATTAGTTGTTGTGACTAAATGAATATATAATAGTGACGATATAGTTTGTCACCAAAGAGTTACTTTCTATGACATATTTTTCTTTGTCACTAATTGAATACTTATGGTGATGATAGAACGCGTCACATAAAGAGCTATTAATAGTTACAAAATTAAAGGTCATCACTAAATGAATATATAATAGTGACGACATAGCTTGTCACCAAATAATTAATATTAGCGACAAGATCAATTGTCATAACTAAATGAATATATATAATGACAATACTATTAATTCTAAAGAGTTAATATTATTCGTCATTAAATTTTAATTTTCATTGACCAAATATTATTTGTCAATAAATGATTATAAATCATGATGATGTGGTGGTTATATTAAGTTGTTTGACATTCAAAATGTATTGTTACATTAATAATTTTCAATTAAAATATAATACATTTAGTGAGCTTTTTAAATCAACTTTACACTTGTATATAATATAAGAGGCAAAAGACAATAAACATTTAAAATAAAAAGTAATTATCTTATAAAAAATAGTAGATTCAATTTGATTCAACAAAATACCCAACTAGTTAGGCAATAAACAGTTGTTTAAATAATCTAAGTACTACAAAACTAAATTATATAATCCAAAAAATTGAAATTCTGAAATCCATATCCTAAGAAAATGCTTAATTAAAACCTTCAACCTTGTGGTTATTGACAAATTCGTAAAAAACTCTATCTCGCAAATCAAAAAACACATGTACATAAATCACCAAATAGTTATGAAATTAAAAAAGAATGTATATAAAGAAAGAAATGTTTAAATAATAAATTGTGAATTTTCCAGAACTATAGCTATAACATTACTAAAAAACATGCTATCTTTTTAGGCCCATAAATATGGAATAATAATATTATTAGTCAAATGCAATCAAGAAACTATTTATCTTAAGCTCAAATTCACCAAATAGTTAACTTCGAACAATAAAATAAAATAAATAAACCAATAAAAGCAAATTCATCAAAGTCATGTCCATATAAAAAGTTCAAAAAAAAATACTGCTTGAGTGCATGTTACAGAAAAAACTTGAAAGCATGTTATTTAGCATGGGCAACTTCTGCTTTAATTATCATGAATAACAAGATTTAAAGGTTATAGAACCTGAGTATATAATAATAGGCTTCTAATAGTTAGTAATTACTTTCCTGTTAGATATATGTTAGAGTTAGTACCGTGAAACACCAGATCCGGAATTTAAAGGTACTCGGTGTAAAATCCCAATTTTATGAATAAAGATTTAATTTTCTCGAAATATTTTTTTTAATATTATGGTATGGATTTGAGATAATGTTATAGTTGTGGGTAGTATTTATAAATTTTGCAAAGTATGCAAGTTGTTGTATTATATTCGATTGGTCGGGAAATATTCGTTTTAGCAGAGAATATTTGTACAACTGGCAAGTAATCATCGGTGGACCCTAGCAAATCGAAATTATTGTCTTTAATGAGAAAACGACAAAAATATATTTATGAAAATAATGATGGAAGTTTTACCATTAAAAATGTTGAACTTCCCTGTAGTAAAAGTACAGTAATACACGTGGTTGCATAGTAGTACACGTTATTGATTATTGATGCTTACGTGAGAAGTCACTCAGTTTTGTTCAATTATTGCTACAATGAGTCACGATAAGATCTCACGTTATTGGATTCAATTATTGTCGATTGTTATATATATATATATATATATATATATATATATATGAGTTTTGTTTTATTAGTATTATTAATGTAATAAAAAAGAAAAAACTTTTTATATAAAACAAAATACTTTTATAAAGTTATTTATTTTATTAGACAATAATTAGAATATATTATATTTTATTATGCATAGTGTTTGCATAAGGCTCGCATAGTGTTTGCATAGTAAAATCTTTTTATATAAAAAATGTAATACTTTTATAAAGTTATTCATTTTATTAGATTATAAATAGAATATATTATATTTTATTATAAACCAATCTGGATCATCTGCTTTAAAGTAAATCAATCTGACCGCTCATGGATTGTTTACTATTCACCCATTCTTCTATAAATAAAGCTCATTCCTTCATTATTTCTTACGAATTCAATCGAAACTCTGAGAGAAACCGTAGAGAGAATTCTTCTTCTATAATCTTAAGCGTATTTCTTTAGCGCTTAAGAAAGCTTTGAGCGTGAGTGCAAGTTTCTTCAAGTATATTCTCGCCTCACCGGTTTGAGTACTCTTCTTTATATAAGGTAAGGGGTATTATTTTTTTCATATTCATGAAGAGAACTTCACATTACTCCATTCTTTATTATTCGTTGGAATAACTTTTGATAATGCTATCTCACCCTATACTTGGTGAAATTATTCTGTTATTCCATTATTTATTATTCGTTGGAATAACTCAGATACGCGTGAAATTACCCTATACTTGGTGAAATTCTTCCATTATTCCATTATTTATTATTCTATTGGAATAACTCAGTATACGTGGGCTACCCTATACTTGGTGAAATTCTTCCATTATTCCATTCTTTATTATTCATTGGAATATCCTCGCTCATATGCGCTTTTTACGCCGGACCTGGTTCCGTTATTTATTATTTTGTTAGAATAACCTGTCTATGTGAAGTACCACATTCATGGTGATTTCAGTTGTTATTACATTCTTTATTATTCTTCAATATCCTCGCATGCATGCGTTTCTGGCGGACTTGGTTCCGTTATTTATTATTCTATTGGAATAACCTATCTATGCGAAGTACCGCATGCATGGTGATTTCTTTTGTTATTCCATTCTTTATTATTCTCATTGGAACATCCCGTCCGGTTGTGAATTTCACTTTGACTGTTCCGTTATTTATTATTCTGCTGGAATAACTCGTTTATGTGAAGTACCGCATTTACACGGTGATTTCTTTTGTTATTCCATTCTTTATTATACTCAGGTTGGTTAAAGTTTTGACTTCTATACTCCATGAAATTAGTGGAATATCCTTGATATTTGCACTTTCATCCAATATCTTTTCATGGAAATATTCTCCGAGCATTCTTGAATTTTACTCTAAAGAAGTATCATGTTGACAATTTGGACGTTATTAGTTCTTTGGATAATTTAATTCTTGAACTTGTTTTATTGAATTCTTATATCATTGTCATCATCCTCATGTTTATATTTTGTTGAAAGTCATCTCATCATTCAGTAGGTATGCATAGATGGACTTGGTATGATTATGACACTGTGGATTATTCTTATAATCATGATCGTAATGTTACAAATGATGTGAAAAAATCCTCATCGGCTGTGAGTGCATTGATGTAGACGCTTTTGATATGATTATGGCTATAGATTCTCTTCGCCAAGGGAGCAAAGATGAATTGTTTTATGGCATGATCAGACTATCGATGAAAACACAATTATCTTTGGCCCGTAGTGCATGGATAATTCGTGGTCGTGATACTAAATAATATCCTCGGCCCAGTAGCGCAGGGATGAATTGATAATGTGGATTATTTATTAAGTTGAGTCCCAAAGAATAAAAGTGATGAAAAACTTTTAAATCATAGAAGATAGTAGATTTTATTCTCTACTTGACTCTTCTAATGGATTGCTTGTTCCGCTGCAGTTAAACTTGATGTTTGTTATATTTTATTAGTTTAACACTGTTGAAGGCTAACGATAATTTTTCTGCATTATCTTAGTCATAATATTTCTTACTGGGCTAATTGAGCTCACCCTTTTGCTTTCATTGTTCTCTTCAGGAAATGAGAACATTGCAGGGACTAGCTGGGGAACGGAGTGATGGTCCGGATGATAATATTAGTAGTCCTCACTATTCTATGAAATAGTGTGATAATAATTGTAATGAGGACTTATTCTGAGTGTGGATATTGTATAGAAGACAATATTCTTATTAAAACTCTCAGTTTATGTTTTGTCGTATTGTTTACACGACAGCTGTATTATTAAGTTGTATTTGAATTTTGTACCATGTATTTGGCGACTCAAGATGGGTGATGTATACCTTTTTTGGGGGCATCACACTCGGATTCAGATTTGGAGGTGTCACAAAGCCAACCCTATTAGTAGAATTTTTTTTGCTAGATATTAATATCTCATGTGAGCCTAGTTCACTTCCTAATGTTTTACTGAAAACACTCCCACAATATGAAATCAACCCTGTGGCTGTAGAGCCAGGTTTGACATGATGCTCAGAAAAAAATATTATTACTCCACAATGTTCTAGGTTGAAATAGAGTAATAGACTTACATTAATTTTCATTTTTCCACTCCCAGCTATGATGAATGACATTAAAAAAATGGGGAGAAACATATTCTAGAAATGTAACAATTGGCTTTATGAAGGGTTAAATAGTCTAACAGGTACTGTTTCCTGTTTGAACATAAATTATTATGCCATCTAAACTAGAAAGTCAATAAAAAAATATTGGCAAATCAAATGGACAAGCAACTCAAGTACCTGCTGCAATTTCTTAACCAAAGAACTTTACCTTGACTTTGCAAGCTCCATTCAAATATCTGAATACAAATTGCCAGTTTAGTTTCTTTGATAAAAAAACATCTTCTTAGCAGAAAAGTAAAAAATGAAAGGTTTAAAATTCACCAAGCAATTAAAATTTTGGTGAAACATAAGAGTATCAATCTGTAAATATAGAATAAAAACTTCAAGCCAAAATCAAAGCACTTACCTTTCCATCTAAACCCAAACAAAAAATACTTGTGACACCCCCAAATCCGGGTTACCTGACCCCCAAGTTTGGTGTTCACGATCCACAATATAATAACATCTAACTACCCATTCATATAGAAACAGTAATACATAAGTCATTAACAGAGATTGTTAATACACTAGTCCCAGGTCATCTAACCTTAACATTACACACATACCCTTTAGAAGTACAAAAATGGTTTACAAACATAACATAATAATAATATTATTCATAACTAATTTATAACTATGCCTTTGCCTTTATCCTTCGCAGCACCTCCTGCCACTTCGTCCCTAGCTAAAAAATTACATTTAACAAGGGTGAGCAACAAATATGCCCCACAAGTTAAGACATACAATAAATGTATAAGAATCAATAAGAACAGACTATCTATTTTGATAGAATGAAACCAAAGTTTGGGGAACTTTGAAATAGCTGAACAAATCATTATTCAATAACAAGTCTTTTCGCATTCTATGCAATACAATAATTTGATTTTTATAATATTAAAATAATTTTTCTCTAATTTATTTAATATAATAATTAAATAAATTAAATATAATTAATATTTAAATAATTATAAATATTAATGAAAAATATTCCAAATAGTCAAAAATTATTTTTCAAAATTTAAAATAATTTTTAAAACCATTTTTGATAATTTTTAGAATTTATTTCTATTTTTTAAATATTTTCCAGAAAATCAGAAATTAAAAATAATTAAACCGTCGTTGTAGCCCTTTAGCGACCCTAAGCGTCGTTGTTGGTGTTCTTGAGCTCAAGAACACTAACAGCTTAGCTATCAACATGCCTTGTTTGACTGCTTGTAATTCTCTGTTAAATTTGTTTCTGGGCTAACTTAGGGTTCAATCTTGTAGTGCACAGGTAATACTACAACTATCAATCATAAACTTAGTCATATCACATCTCAGATGCAAGATCCGAAGCTCCAAACTAGCTGTCAGAACAAATTCTGGGTTTTCTGGGCAACCCAGAAACTCAGCAACTTCGAGGGTCCATTTTTGGGCTCGATTATTTCTATGTTCTAGTCTTGATTCAAGTCATCTTAAGGTTCAAATATATAGTAGGTATGTCAAGGTACATGATTAAAACAACAGATCGGTCTAACAACAAAAGAATCACAAATTATCCTTCGGTCAAACTTTGACAGAAGCTTTGTTCCAACGGTTTTTGGAAATTCCAGAAACTGCCCATTGTGATCAACTGGTCAAGTTTGACTACTCACTACACTTGATCTACTGAATGTTTTAATGATCTAAAAGCATGCATATATAGTCCAGACAACAGGCTATAATCTAGATATAACAACATCACAAAATAACATAAAACCTGACAGATCTTAGGCTTCAAAAATCTTGTCAAACGCTAATCTACACTTTCTAGGTTACCCAGAAAGTTTCGGTCATGCCCGGTCAACGGGTTTTGACCGTTTATAACTCACAATCTGGACATCCAATTGCTATGATTCCTGTCCCAGATCAAAGACCACATACCAAACTATAGATCCAAAACATAAAACAACACAAAACACTAACAGACAAAGATTTACAGTCCCTGAAATTACGTTGTTAGACTACTTTTTGAGTTCAAGAACAGTTTTGAAAAACACCAATTTAAAGCCATTTGATGCTATGGATCCATAATGTATCATCATAGATCAACTAAAAACATCTTTTAACACTAATATAAACACAAAACACGAACTTTTTCTTGCTATATAAGATCAAAATAAAAGTTAGGGTTATACCTTCTAGCTTTAAATCTTAGAACTTAGCTTTCCAATCTGATCTTATGGTTGCTAGGGGCTGTTTAGGGGACTGAGTAACTTAATAATTTTGGAGGTTTTGAGAGAACAAAAGTTGGTGAGATCTTGGAAGAAAAATGAGCTAAGTTTAGTAACTTTCTCTCTCCCAAATGATTTATAATCTCTTGATGCAATGAATTTGCTGGCATATGTGTCAAAAGGGGGCTGAAATGCTGAGATATATGTAACGACCCCAAAATAGGTCCATTCCATCCAACCCATTTTGAGTCGCCAAATATATGGTACGAAAAACAACTACAACTTTATTACAACAATTGTCGTGCAAAATACAACAACACATATGTTTGTGAGTTTGGATACAAATATATACCAAATCAGAAGACGTCCACAATGACACCTTACATAAAGGTATAGTCAAAAACTGCTTTTAGAAATTACAATCTTTGGGAAGTGCTCAAGGAAACCTTCGTATACGGGGGAGGCCATGCTTTTAGGTTATGGTAGATATCATATGGCCACGTGTATTATCCTTGGTTGACCTAATAGACCCCAAAGAAAAAACAAGAAGATTACTATCGTATTCTTCCCAATGGTGAGTCTTCTCTTGACATATCATTATCTCCACTGCCTCTAATTGGGTATTATACTCCAAACAAACACCAAGATTATATAAGTAGTGCTTGTAAATATACTCGATGAAGTGGATGAGCACAACCATGTCTTATGATAACACGAGTTTGTATGTCATTAGACATCTTGTATGATAGTGACAAAACACCCTTCTAAGTTAAATTCACCTCACCTCAACATCTATAGACCACCACTCTATTCCTCGCTATCCCCGCCGACCCAAATTTACACTTTTATTACACGAAAGGAATTGTGAAACAAAAGGGTGAGCACAACTAGCTCAAGAAAGAATATTATGACTAAAGATAAATAAATTATCAATAGTCTTCATCAAGAATAAATCGAGATTTAGAACATATGGTAGATGATAAAACTTTTCAACCATAGTTGCAAATGAATGAGCAATCCATTAGAAGAGTCAAATAGACTATAAAGTCTATTGTCTTCTCCATGTTAAAAATCCACCAACAATATTTTATCCTCGTAACATCAATCAACAGCCTTTCCCACAATCATATGAATAACTCATAATCATAATTGTGATTCTAAATTCTCTTCTCATCCGGACGAAGATAATTTTCATCACTTGTCTTTACCCGAAACATCAAAGATCATGGTTATACCAAATCACGCTTCTATTCATAATCATACTAATAAATTCATCTTTTTTACCACGGGCCAAAAGATATTCATCAACAGCTTCATCTTTACACTACGGTGCTAAAGATATTCAACAACAAGTCATCTTTGCATTACGAGCCAAAGATATTCATCAATAATTCATCTTTGCACTACAAAGCAAAGATATTCAACAACAGTCATCTTTGCATTACGAGCCAAAGATATTCATCAATAATTCATCTTTGCACTACAAAGCAAAGATATTCAACAACAGTCATCTTTGCACAACGAGCCAAAGATATTCATCAATAATTCATCTTTGCACTACAAAGCAAAGATATTCAACAACAGTCATCTTTGCATTACAAGCCAAAGATATTCATCAATAATTCATCTTTGCACTACAAAGCAAAGATATTCAACAACAGTCATCTTTGCATTACGAGCCAAAGATATTCATCAATAATTCATCTTTGCACTCTGAAGCAAAGATATTCAACAACAGTCATCTTTGCACAACGAGCCAAAGATATTCATATATCAACGAAATACATAATCATTTCGTAAGTTATATAACAATAATTATAATACCATGTTGATCAATTCACCTTTACTTAAGCTAAAAATATTCAATTGTAAATTCAATGGTCATGATCATACCACCAACAATTCAACTTTTGCACTCATCGGCCAAAAAGAGAACCTATGGTCACGATCATACCAATAATCTACCCATCTTTACACTCAAGTCAAAGAGAAATATCATCATTAGGGTTATAAGAATGTTATATAAAATAATATAATCAAAACATGGTTTTAATTTCAAGAGTAAGATTCATAAATCAACGATAATTTGGTCGAGAAGAAACCAATTTGTTGTGAATAGTACCCGTATTCATCATAGTCCCAGTATCGTGCGTATAGTAACCTCGACACGAAAAGATAAAGTTTCATAATAAAATTCATATCCATATTTATAACACCTTAATCTAAATGTTATAAATCACTTAGAAATCTCATAATCTAATATTATTAATATTATAATAATATTTTAATCATTTCTCAAACTTATAAATAATTTAATCCAATTATTTACACTTTAATAATTAATGCATTTAATCATCTAAAATGCCAAACTCATAAGATTTCATCATCATTAACCAAAACCCTCATAAAAATCAAGATATATCTCATATATGATTCTCAAGCCAATAAATCATATTTTCTAATTTTCTTACTTCACATAACATATTTAATTCATTTACTCATAACTAGAACATTTTCATGAAAATACCAAATCAGTTCTAAAAATATTTTTTTCGGGATTTAGCATAAAATAGTCCCATATTGAACATATATTTTTCTCGAAATTTTAAAATTCATTTACTATTTTTCATATGGCCAAAACCACAAAATATTTAAACATTTATCATAAATTGTACTTTTATCCAAAATTTCAAATTCACAGTAGTACAATCGATATTATATAGATGTACTCTCAATAAAAATTTCATCAATTTTGGAGTTAACTGCAAGGAGTTATAAATAGTTACTTTTAAAATAGTCTTTTCTCATAAAATCCATAACTCCTACTCTATACATCCAAAATACCTCAAAATAATCATAGTGGTAAAAAATTCAAGAATGATCAAAACATGGATACAATCAAAGCTAGTATCCGTAATAGATATTTTAGACGAAAAGAAAAATTTTTATTTTTCTATGAATAGTCTTGCGTATTGAATGAATAGTCAGATATATGTGAATAATCTTGAGTATACGTGAATAGTAACTCAAACACTAAAAGATAGAAATTCCACAAAAAACATCTTCACGCTTCATGAATAGTACTCGTGAATAGTAACTCGTGAATAGTAACTCATGAATAGTAACTCGTGAATAGTAACTCGTGAATAGTAACCCCGACATGAAAAAGTTCCAAATTTGATAAAAAGTTTCAACCAATATTTCAGCATAATGATATTGAAAAATAATATCATTACGAAAAAAAATAATATCCCTTACTATCCCTTACAATCCCTTACAATCCCTTACCTCAAAGAGCAGCACTTCTGACTGGATATCGGATATGACGCTGAAGAAAACTTGCACTGATGAATATCAACTCACCAAGTATCTAAATACTCATAAAATACACTCAATAATCTAGAGAGAGAAAGAGAGAAAGCTTATGTTTCTGGTGTGATTTTCAATTCTAACTTAGCCCTCTATTTATAGGAAAATGTTAGCTCACCAAGCAGACACTTGACTCGCTACCGATGGCTTTACTCGCTACTATTCCACCCACCAAAAATCAGCCATCTTCCCTAACAACCAAGAGTGGGGCCCACTCAATTCTAGAATTTTCCACCAAAACCTAATTTCCGAATCGATTACCTCTTAAAATTCATAACAAATCATACGTTCATTTTTAACGGTTCAAAATTTGTGGACATATACTCAACTTATATATGTATAACATATCCAAAAATTACAACGATCCAACGGTCGGATCAAAATTTATAACTCACGCATAATATAGCTAAAGAACAACGATTTTTCTGACTATTAGTCCTTCGTATCGCTTTCATTCAAAATTTCACCACGAAATATCTACAAAGAATTTTGGGTGATTCAAATTTCTACAGTTAGCTTACTTCTAGGGCTTTCTTTTGATATATGGCTCATCTCTTAACTCATTATACACAAAGAGTTATGGATTTTACAAAATCAAGTAATAAACTAATTTTTCTGAAAATCCCATATTTTGTTCTCCATTTCGACAAATACTGATAAAACACCTCATCATTAATTCCTTCACTTATAAATACATAAATAAATCCATCATTTATATCCACATCAAATAAATATTTTCTTATCATATAAATCAATAACTAATTATTCACAAATAATATTACAGAATCACAATAATGACAACCAGGCAGTTCCTAGGAAAGAGGGGGCTTTCCAATAAGAATTTCTCCTTACTGGCGCGCAATTAGGTGACCAAACCTCTCCTTAGACAGAACTTTCTAGACATTTCCAATAGTGCTATCTAATAATATTATTCAAATAATATGAATTATTGATCTGATAATGAGAAATATTGTGCAGTGATAATTATTGAACAACAATAATATAAAATATCAACGCATCAATTATTGAATCAATAAAATAAAATATTGAACAGTAATTACTGTAACAATTATTGAGTAGTGCCTTCTCACGTAAGAATCAATAATTGAAAAAATATCTTGTAATACCGCAGTACTATCTTGTCAACAACAACAGCGTATTACTTTACTTTACCAACCGGGTATTCCAACAAAGTTAATTCGTAACGATTACGCCAAGTTATTTATAAAAACTTAATTTTGTTGTTTTCTTCATCCCATGCTTATTCTCATTATGGGGCCCAAAATGGTCGCTACTGCCGTATTTAATATTCCCAAGACGTAAAGAATATTCCACGACCAAACGAATATTCCCCAACAACAATGAATATTTTATAACCACTGTGTATTTTGAAAAAATTCATATATCACCCTTAACTTTAACTTTTATCAATTTAACCATTTACTGAATAGTAATTATAAGAAAAATTGAATACTTTTATTTCATAAAATTCGGGGTCTTACATATAAGTCACATAGAAAGTCAAGGTTTGGTGAACAACTAAAGGTTTTGGCCAATTTTACAAGTTACTTACTAAAATATCCAAAAAGGGTACTTTGGTCATTTTACAAGCAATTTTAATGGCAAACATAAAACCTACCAAACCCATAGGGTTTAACCCTAAGGTTCTAACCCTTAGGTTTTATAACATTAGTTTCCAAGATTTTCAGTTTAGGGTTTTAAAAATAGGAAATAAAGATGATTAAAATATAATTAGGGTTTCCTAATTACATTAGAGATTAACAATCACATTAGGGTTTCCTAATTAGGGCTTAGGATTCCCAAATTTTAAATTAGGGTTTCCCGGCATTCGTTTAGGGTTTCTAACTATAAGATAGGTTTTCTAATCCTGAGATTAGGGTTTCTAATCTCTTATTAGGGTTTATTAATTTTAAACCCTATCCAGTCAATCAATGGTCATTAACTCAATATAGTATAAACACGTACTCATAGATACATTTATTATAACTGTGATTTCTGTCGAATCCCTATCCAGAATTAGGGTTAGGGTTTCTAAACCTGTTAAGCACAACTCTACTCTTATTTATCAGTCAATACACAAATTAACCACTTCTTGAGACTCGTATCACAGATACACAGTACGATATTAACAGTCAATGTGAGACCCCAAATTTTATGAATAAAGATTTAATTTTCTCGAAATATTTTTTTTAATATTATGGTGTGGATTTGATATAATGTTATAGTTGTGGGTAGTATTTATAAATTTTGTAAAATATGCAAGTTGTTATAAAATATTCGTTTGGTCGGGGAATATTCTTTTTGTCGGAAATATCCGTACGACGGCACAATCATTGGCAAACCCACAACGGAAGTATTGTTGTATTTAGAAAACGACATAATTATTTTTTTATAAAAATAACGGCGAAAGTATTACCATTAAAACTGTTGAACTACTCGGTAGTAAAAGTACAGTAATAAGCGTGGTTGCTTAGTAGCACACGATATTGGTTATTGATGCTTACGTGAGAAGTCACTCACTTATACTCAATTATTGCTACACGATGAATTCTTTGCATCATATCTCTCATATTATTGATTCGATTATTGTCACAAGATTATCCGTATAATATGATATATATTATTAAATCAATAATTGAGACGACAAAGTTATTCATATTATTAAATTACAATATTTACAATGTCTAGAAGTTCTGTCAAGGAGAGGTTTGGTCACCTAATTGCACGCCAATAGGGAGAAATCCTTTTTGGAAAGCCCCCTTTTTCCTGGGAACGACCTGGTTGTTAAATATTGTGAGTTATAATATTAATGATGAATAATTTTGTGTTGATTAAAGATGAATTTGATAGTTCCATTGTGTTGGGATTATTCGTGTTAGTGGAAATCGACATATATTCCGATGATAATTGATGTCTGGGAGTTATATTGATAAATCGGGTAATTAATCGGATAAATGAGCAAATAATTGCTACTAATTCACATGCTTATATAACTATTTGTTCAAATGTGTGTACTATTGAATTACATTCTTATACTATTAGGGGAGTTGGTGCAAGATTGATAATACTTGCGTGACTAAGTTAAAGATGGAGGTATAGATGGAGGTACTATACCGTAATTCGTATTTTCACATGATTATAACTATTGAATCACATGATTGAACTATTGAATCACATGATTTACTATTAGGGGAGGTGGTGCAAGTTTGATAATACTTGCAGGACTAAATTAAAAATAAAAAAAAGTTGGAGGTATTGTACTATAATTTTTCGAGCCCCAAAACGTGCAATTATCGAAACTATATTTTTCTATAAATAGAAGCTCATTCTTCCTTCATTTCTCACCAATTCACTAAAGCTTTAGAGCCATTATTATAGAGAGAAATTATAGAGAGAAAGAAGAAGAGAAGTCTGCTACCTCACTATTCCAATATCCAGTCTTCTTTTGAGGTAAGGGGTATTATTTCTTTAGTATTCATGAAGAGAGCTTCTGTTATTCCATTCTTTATTATTATGTTGGAATAACCTGTCTATGCAAAGTACCGCATACATGGTAAAATTCTTCTGCTATTCCATTTTTCATTATTATGTTGGAATAACCTGTTTATGCGAAGTACCGCATACATGGTGAAATTCTTCTATTATTCTGTTCTTTATTATTCTGTTAGAATATCCTGTCTGTGCGTTTACGCCAGACCTGGTTCCATTATCTATTATTCTGTTAGAATATCCTCAGTGGCCTGTAGTGCATTGATGGACAGTTTTTGGTATGATTATGACCAGGGGTTATTCGGTATAGTCATGACCATTGATGATTTAATAAATATCCTTGGCCCGTAGTGAAGGGATGATTCGATGCTGTGACTTATTTATTAAGCTGAGTCTCAGCGATTAAGTTGATGAAAAACTTTTTAAATCATAGAAGATAGTAGATTTTATTCTCTACTTGACTCTTTTAATGGATTGCTTGTTTCGCTGCAGTTAAACTTGATGTCTATTATATTTTATCAGTTTAACATTGTTGAAGACTAATGATAATTTATTCTGCATTATCTTAGTCATAATATTTCTTACTGGACTAGTTGAGCTCACCCTTTCTTTTATTGTTCTCTTCAGGAAATGAGAATATAACTGGGACTAGTCGAGGAATGGAGTGACGGTCCAGATGATAGCAGTAGTAGTCCTCACTATTCTGTTAAATAGTGTGATAATAAATGTAATAAGGACTCCATTGAGTGTGGATATTGTCTAGATGACAATATTTGTATTAAAACTCATAGCATATATTTTGTCGTATTTTACACGACTGTTGTATAATTAAGTTGTATTTAAATTTTGTACCATGTATCTGGCGACTCGAGATGGGTAATGAGGACCTGTTTTGGGGGCGTCACAGTTGGTATCAAAGCTTAGGGATATGATCCCTAACTGAGATATGAGAAAAGAACTAGGAAGGAAGAGACGGGGAATTCCTTCGCTAGTATGACCTACCTAAGTTTATTTGGTATTTAAATTGGTCGGTCAGAGTATAGGGATAATATGTGATATGTTAATTAACCCTTGTTTTGTGACAGTGTTTGTATTCAGATGTTGTGAATAGGGCTCAATTATTGGAGCGCGATAATGAGTCAGCACAACCAAAAGGCAACGAACAATAATACGATAATAATCGCATTGCGGTGCAAATTCGACCATCTAACAATGATAACCATCGTGGGGGAAATTATCATGCCAAGAATGGTATCCACTTCGGTGGTAATCATGGCCAAGATAATTGAAGTGTAAATTTCAATAAGAGAAGGTGCCCGATTTTGTCGTGAACCAAAGTCAAGTCCAGTTGGGACGGTGGCACCAAAGGCGGATACGGACAAAACAAAGTCGGTGGTTTCAGGAAGAGTGTTTTTCATGATTTCTCAAAAAGCGAGTAACCCGAAGGAAGTTAGCACGTGTTAGTTAATTAGAAATTTTGCGAAGTCTATACCGTATTAGATACCAGTTTTACCCATTCTTTTATCTCTCTTGCTTGCGCTCAACGTTTAAATTTGACTCCAGAGAAATTAGACTTTGACTTATTGGTTGAAACTCCGTTAGGAGAAACCTTCATTACATGTGCAATCCAAGTCTTGGATGAGAGTCAATGTTTTGAATGACATTTCTATCGTTAATAAATTTCCTGACGTATTCTTGAAGACTTCTTAGCCTACCCCTAGAGCGTGAAATCGAATTTTGTATTGGCCCCAGTACAAAACCCATTTCTAAAACCCTCAAGTATTTCTTCACCCAAAATAAACGTATAATGCGCCAAAGACGTTGGCTCGAGCTGTTGAAGATTACGATCATACCATTCAATACCATCGTGGAAAAGCGAACGTGGTAGCTGACGTGTTGAGTAGAAGATCGTATGCATTTACGAAAAGTGATATCATAACACAAAGACCCATTTCAGATAACTTACAAATGATGAAGATAGAGTTAAAGACTCTAGGGACCCACGTGAAGATAATGAATATACGGGTAGAATCGACTTTAATCGATAAAGTTAAAGCCGCTCAAGCTACACACTCGAATCTATTATTCTATTCTTTATTATTCTGTCGGAATATCCTGTCTGTGCGTTTACGCCAGACCTGGTTCCATTATTTATTATTCTATCAGAATATCCTGTCTGTGCGTTTACGCCAGATCTGGTTTCATTATTTATTATTCTGTCGGAATATCCTGCATGCGTGCGCTTCTGGCATGACTGAAGTTCCATTATTTATTAGTCCGCATTGGAAATAACTTTATCACATGCAGTCTATTGCACGCATGATGAATTCTTCTGTTATTCCATTCTTTATTATTCTATTAGAATAACCTGTCTATGTGAATTACCACATGCATGGTGAATGATATTTTTTATTCATTCCTTATTAAATTGTGGAAATGATCTGTTTACGTGGATTATGATGAAAGTCATAATATAAGCATTGGACTGTTGATTATGATGAAAGTCATAATAAAATTATTGGACTGATGAAAATCATGGGTATATGTAGTATTACTAAGTGTTATGATGAGTTATATTGGTTATTATGTGAAAACATGAAAGTTTCTTAGAAATCACAAAGGGTTGAAAATCAGATTTTGATGAAAATGTAACATGAAATTTAATTGACCATATCTCCTATTATATTTTGAATTTTTGGGTGTGGTCAAGTTGTAGAGTTAGATCTATGAGTCTTCTAACTTATCCAAGTGGAATCATTGGAAAAGGTGTTGTAAATTTTCGTGTGGACTGTTTTTAGCAAAGGAATCAAAAACTGCAAAATAGCAAAAAGCTACAGCCTAGAAATTTAAAAGAGCTATTTCGGCCACTTATTTTGTGAGAAAAATTTCTGCCTTTTGGGACATAAAAGTATATGGTATAAAGAACCTCCTGTCCAAAAATGAGCTTATTCCGACTTAAAATGAGCAAGTTATGACCATTTCAATATTTAGGTTTTTTTGACAAAATATGCTATAACCGGAGTTCTATAACTCTGATGACCATAAAATTTAAACTGGAAACTCACATTAACATGTATAAGATCCTACCAAGATTTGAGAATTTCTGGAGTTAAACATGAGGTAGCTAATTTCTTAAGGAATTAATTAGAAATTGATTTTTGAAAAATAGTAAATGAATTTTAAAAATTCTGAGAAAAATATATGTTCATTATGGGACTATATTCTGCTAAATCCCAGAAAAGAAATATTTTTGGGACTAATTTGGTATTTTTCATGAAAATAGTTTAGTTATGAACATATGAGTTAAATATGTTATGTGAAGTTGAAAAATTGGTAAATATGATTTTATGGCTTGAAAATCCTATATAGGGTATATGCAGATTTTTGATGAGGGATTTGATCAGTGGTGATGAAATCTTATGAGTATGGCATTTTGAATGATTAAATGCATTATGTGGTAAAGTGTAAACAATTGAAATAAATTGTTTATAAGTTTAAGAAGTGATTAAAATATTGTTATAATATTAATAATATTAGATTATAAGTTTATTAGGTGGTTGATAATATTTGGATAAATTTAAAGTCTTTAATATTTATCTTTGCTTTCGTTTGATAAATGCTTATATCATTGTCATCATCCTCATGTTTATATGGTGATGAAAGTTATCTTTGGCTTACGTGCAAAGATGGACTGTTGATTATTGAATTGTATATCTTTGGCTTACGTGCAAAGATGGACTGTTGATTATTGATTTTATAGTTGTATATCTTTGGCTTACGTGCAGAGATGGATTTGGTATGATTATGACCAGGGATCATTCGGTATAATCATGACATGTAATGTTATAAACGATGTGGTAAAAGTCCTCAGTGGCCTGTAGTGCATTGATGGACAGTTTTTGGTATGATTATGACCAGGGGTTATTCGGTATAGTCATGACCATTGATGATTTAATGAATATCCTTGGCCGTAGTGCGTGGATGATTCGATCTCGTGGCTTATTTATTAAAAATTTCGAGTCTCAAATGATTAAGTTGATGAAAAACTTTTTAAATCATAGAAGATAGTAGATTTTATTCTCTACTCGACTCTTTTAATGGATTGCTTGTTCCGCTGCAGTTAAACTTCATGTCTATTATATTTTATCAGTTTAACATTGTTAAAGACTAATGATGATTTATTCTGCATTATCTTAGTCATAATATTTCTTACTGGGCTAGTTGAGCTCACCCTTTCTTTTATTGTTCTCTTCAGGAAATGAGAATATAGCTGGGACTAGTCGGGGAATGGAGTGACGGTCCAGATGATAACATTACTAGTCCTCACTATTATGTTAAATAGTGTGATAATAAATGTAATGATGACTCCATTGAGTGTGGATATTGTCTAGATGACAATATTTGTATTAAAACTCATAACATATGTTTTGTCGTATTTTACACGACTGTTGTATAATTAAGTTGTATTTGAATTTTGTACCATGTATCTGGCGATTCAAGATGGGTAATGAGGACCTGTTTTGGGGGCGTCACAGTCAATATTAATAATAATAAAAAAATTATTCGTAAAATTCGGATTATTCGAAATCCCGGGTTATTACATTCACCCCTCCTTAAAAGGACTCCGTCCTTGGAATCACCGCTTTTTTTTTATTCTCTACAATCTTTTAAAGTTGTATCATCAATTCATTTTTTTATCAACACAATAATAAATTGTGTCTTATATTCTTACCTGTGACTTGGATCCATAAAAGAAAACAATTAACAGTAATATCAAATCAAGATTACTCGCGTAATTTAATTTCTAAACGAAATCGTTACCTGTCGCCACCACCTGAGTAGCCACTACATCTTGCGCCGTCATATTGAATGTATAGGCTGTTGGTCTTCCTGGCTGTGTAGGTCCTCGAATTGCCAAGTTTCCGCTATCGGGTCCCTTGTTGACACTTTCCTTCTCCACATTCTTCTTCGAACAGTTTCGAACCAGATGATCCGTCGTTCCGCACGTAAAACAACCTTGAATCTTCTTCGAACTGGGACAATTAGGTGACATGTGTCTCTCTTAACCACAGTTATAGAAAACTCCCTTCTTCTTCAAACAAACTTCTGCATGATTCTTTCCACATGTCGCATATGGCTTCTTCCCTTTCTTATTCCCTTATATCTTATTACCCGACTGGGTATTCTCGTTCCACTTTCTTTTGTTCAAATTACTTCCACCACTACTACCTCCATCATTTGTCTTCTTCTTCTTCTCGTGATGAAATCGAGTTGCAGCTTCGTTCCCTCCTTCAGCAATTAACGCTTTCTCCAACAAAGCCCCGAATGTGCTAATCTGCAATACGGCTACTTTGTTGTATATTCCCGGCTTTAATCCATTCTCAAACCTTCTTGCTTTCTGTAATTCTGTATCCATCTGATGAGGTTCAAATCTTGCTAATTCGCTGAATTTAGCAGCATATTCAGAAACAGACATATTCTCCTGCTTTAGTTCTAAGAACTTAACTTCTATCCGAGCTTGCATACTCGACAAAAAGTAGTTCTCAAAGAACAACTCCTTGAATCTCATTCAAGTTACTACTGCAGATTATACCGCTCTACTTTGATTAGTCTCCCACCAAAGAATTGGCTTCTCCTTCATCGATATGTTGCAAAAAATCGCCTTTTTGCTCTTCCACTACTCTGGCGATAACGAATGCTTTCTCCATCTCCTTCACCCAAGTTTGTGCTTCAATTAGACCGTGGTTCCTTTGAATTCAGGCGATCCCACCGCTTTAAAGTCCTTAAAATTTGCCAATCTATCATCTGGCTGATTTCTCGCTCTTCTTGCTAGAGCTCTATTCCCCATAGCTTCGGCTATCATATTTGCAAAGTTTTACATTAGGTCAGCTTGACCTCTTTCATTATTCACCGACTGCTCTTCTCTTTGATTTCGATTCTATTGTCTAGGCGGCATGATCTGATTTAAAAAAAAATCTTACATTAATTCTCTTTTTCTACACAAATTCTTAACATAATAAGAATTCAACACATAGTTATCATATAATCGCATATTTATTCAAATAACACATAGTACATTTAGTACTTAACATATACAACTATCCCTTTTTAATCAAATATTAGGATTAACAACACAACTTTACACAAAAAGTTGCCATTCTCTATTTTTACACATAGCTATACCCAGTTCATCAAACTTACCATGCACACTTATGAGTTCAGAAACTTGCCACAGTTATATGAGTGTATGAACTTATCCTAGTCAAACCTTTGGTGTCCATTCGTTGAGGGGTTCAGAAACATTTCATATAATTATGAGTCATGAACTTACCATAAGTATGAGTTTTAAGAACTCACAAATTAATCTTAATCTTATATTCATATAAAAAATAAAGATTTCATTCATACAAACATATATATTTACATATGTTCATACATCATTCTCGATATTACAACCCTTAATATCATAATCTTTTACCAAAAGATAATAACGCTCAAACTTAAACTATCTACTGTCCACTCCTTTCACCCGTCTTCTTCTTGCTGGGACACTTATTGAATTCGTGACCCATTCTCCCACATGAGAAACACTTTCTCATACTCGGTTTAGGACAATGTAGGGAAATATGTCCTTCATGCTTACAGTTGAAACACACGTTCTTCCACATCATGCTTTCTCCCACGTGAGTCTTTCCACACTTGCTACAGACTTGCCTCTTCTTCGGGTTTGAATTTTCAGAATTATCGTTGTCGTTGTCCCTCTTTCTCTTGTTCTTGCCTTTCTGCTTGGTTGTTCCCTCTGACGATCCACCACCTTCAGTCTTTATCCATTCCACCTGCGCCTTCAGCACATTCCGTTCTTCCGTCATTTCGCGTAACGCTCACTCTTTCTTCCACAACTCCTCTAAGAGATACACTTTACTCCGGAGTTCCTAGACTTCTGCAGATACTTGATCTGGTTCTCCTACTTTGTTCTTACTCTCTTTCTCCACCTTGGCTTCTTCAGACTCCGACTCCTCATCACCACTCAGATACATCTCGGGATAATCTTCATGATCACTCCCCAGATTAACCATAGGTTCATCTTTTCCCACTTCATCTAAAGGTTTTGGCCAATATTACAAGTTACTAAAATATCCAAAAAGGGTACTTTGGTTATTGTACAAGCAATTTTAATGGCAAACATGTAACTTACCAAACCCTTAGGGTTTAACCCTAAGGTTCTAACCCTTAGGTTTAATAACATTAGTTTCCAAGATTTTCAGTTTAGGGTTTTGAAAATAGGAAATTATGATGATTAAAATATAATTAGAATTTCCTAATTACATTAGAGTTTAGTGATCACATTAGGGTTTACTAATTAGGATTAGGGTTTCGTAATTAGGGCTTATGTGACGCCCCCAAAATAGGTATACATCACCTATCTTGAGTCGCCAAATACATGGTACAAAATTTAAATACAACTTAATAATACAGCTATCGTGTAAACAATACGACAAAACATAAACTGAGAGTTTTAATAAGAATATTTTCATCTAGACAATATCCACACTCAAAAGAGTCCTCATTACATTTATTGTCACACTATTTAACAAAATAGTGAGGACTACTAATGCTATCATCTGGACCATCACTCCGGTCCCCGACTCATCCCAAATGTATATTCTCATTTCAAGAGAACAAAGTTGAAAGAAAGGGTGAGCTCAACTAGCCCAAGAAGAAATATTATGACTAAGATAATGCGTAATAAATTATCATTAGTCTTCAACAATGTTAAACTGATAAAATATAACAAACATCAAGTTTAACTGCGGTAATGAACAAGCAATCCATTAGAAGAGTCAAGTAGAGAATAAAATCTACTATCTTCTATGATTTAAAAAGTTTTTCATCACTTTTATCACGAGACTCAAATTTTAATAAATAATCCACATTATCAATTCATCCCCGCACTCAAAAAGCCAATGATATTATTTAGTATCACGACCACGAATTATCCATGCACTACGGGCCAAAGATAATTGTGTTTTCATCAACTATCCCGATCATGCCATAAAACAATTCATCTTTGCTCCTTCGTCAAGAGAATCCATAGCCATAATCATACCAAAAACTGTCCATCAATGCACTACGGGCCAATGAGTTCTTTTTTCACATCATTTGTAACATTACGGTCATGATTATACCGAATAATCCCTGGTCATAATCATACCAAGTCCATCTATGCACTACAGGCCACATATGACTTTTAACAAAATATAAATATGAGGATGATGACAATGAAATAAGAATTCAATAAAACAAGTTCAAGAATTAAATTATCCAAGAACTAATAACGTCCAAATTGTCAACATGATACTTCTTTGTAGAGTAAAATTCAAGAATGCTCAGAAGAATATTTCCATGAAAAGATACTGGATGAAGCGCAAATATCAAGGATATTCCACTAATTTCATGGAGTATAGAAGTCAAAACTTTAACCAATTGAGTATAATAAAGAATGGAATAACAAAAGAAATCACCATGAATGCGGTACTTCGCATAGACAGGTTATTCTAACAAAATAATAAATAACGAAACCAAGTCAGGTGAAATTCGCACCGACAGGATGTTCCAATAGAATAATAAAGAATGGAATAACAATGAAATCACCATGCGTGCGATTGCAGATAGACAAAGTTATTCCAATGTAATAATAAATAACGGAACCAGTGTCCCACGTAAAACGCATGCATGTGATATTCCAATGTAATAATATACAACGAAATCCAGTCCCATGTGAGAACGCATGCATGACGTGGATATTCCAATGAATAATAAAGAATGGAATAATGTAAGAATTTCGCCAAGTATAGGTAGCATGCAGAGATCAAAGTTATTCCAATAGAATAATAAATAATAGAATAATGTAAGAATTTCACCAAGTATAGGGTAGCTCACAGATATCAAAGTTATTCCAATGTAATAATAAATAATGGAATAATGTAAGAATTTCACCAAGTATATAGTAGATCACAGATGATATCAAAAGTTATTCCAACAGAATAATAAAGAATGGAATAATAGAAGTTCTCTTCATGAATATGAAAAAATAATACCCTTTACCTTATAAAAGAAGAGTACTTGACCAGGTAGGGCGAGGATATACTTGAAAAAACTTGCACTACGCCAAAGCTTTCTTAAACACTAAAGAAATACGCTTAAGATTATAGAAGAAGAATTCTCTCTACAGTTTCTCTCTCTAGAGTTTCAGTGAATTCGTAAGAAATAATGAAGGAATGAGCTTTTATTTATAGAAGAATGGACTGAATAGTAACCAATCTATGAACGGTCCAGATTGATTTACTTTTAAACGGACGGTCCAGATTGGTTTACAATAAAATATAATATATTCTATTTATAATCTAATAAAACGAATAACTTTATAAAAGTATTATGTTTTATATAAAAAGATTTTACTATGCAAACACTATGCATAATAAAATATAATATATTCTAATTATTGTCTAATAAAACAAATAACTTTATAAAAGTATTCTGTTTTATATAAAAAGTTTTTATTATTAGCCTAATAAAACGAATAACTTTATAAAAGTATTCTATTTTATATAAAAAGTTTTTCTGTTTTATTATATTAATAATACTAATAAAACAAAACTCATATATATATATATATATATATAACAATCGACAATAATTGAATCCAATAACGTGAGATGCTATGCAGCAACTACTGTAGCAATAATTGAACAAAACTGAGTGACTTCTCACGTAAGCATCAATAATCAATACCGTGTACTACTATGCAACCACGTGTATTACTGTACTTTTACTACCGGGTAGTTCAACAGTTTTAACGCTAAAATTTCCGTCGTTATTTTCATAAATATATTTTTGTCGTTTTCTCATTCCGACAATAATTTCGTTGTGGGGTCCACCAATGATTGCGCCGTTGTACAAATATTCTCTGCTAAAACGAATATTCCCTGACCAATCGAATATAATACAACAACTTGCATACTTTGCAAAATTTATAAATACTACCCACAACTATAACATTATCTCAAATCCATACCATAATATTAAAAAAAATATTTCGAGAAAATTAAATCTTTATTCGTAAAATTTGGGATTTTACAATCTCCCCTCCTTATGAAATTTCGCCCTCAAAATTTACGTACGTACCTGGTATGCCGAACAGATGAGGACACTTTGTCAGATTCTAACTCTTGAGGTATAACCTTTAAGCGTAGAATATATTCAAGGATTTATATGTTAAATTATTCGCTATCTTGTCCGGTTCTAAATCAATAGTGTGGTTCGGGTCGTCCACATATTTACGTAACATCGATACGTGAAAAATGTTATGAACACGCGACATACTTGGCGGTAAAACGAGTCTATAAGCCACAGTTCCTACTTGATCGAGGATTTCAAATGGACCAATTAAATCGAGGGTTGACATTTCCTCTCTTCATCAATTCTTGCTTCTAGAATAACGCCCTCTTGAACCTTCTTTTTTCACATTCATCAGCTTCGGGTGTGTAGTTTGAGCGACTTTAACTTTATCGATTAAAGTCGATTCTACTCGTATATTCGTTATCTTCACGTAGGTTTGTATATTCACACTCATAAACGCATACGATCTTCTACTCAACGCGTCAACTACCACATTCACTTTTCTACGATGGTATTGAATGGTACGATCGTAATCTTCAACAGCTCGAGCCAACGTCTTTGGCGCATGTTACGTTCGTTTTGGGTGATGAAAATATTTGAGGGTTTAAGAAATGGGTTTTGTACTAGGGTCAATACAAAATTCGATTTCACGCTCTAGGGGTAGGCTAAGAAGTCTTTAAGAATACGTCAAGAAATTTATTAATAATAGAAATATCATTCACAACTGTGACTCTCATCCAAGACTTGGATAACACGTTACATTGATACCTATCAACTTGCCACCGTTATTCACGACATCCCCTACGGATATTCTGGCTTCGGTGTATTCCAAGACTTGGAAGTCACCAGCGAAAGGTTCGAGGCTCTTTACTTATGGCTTGATATGACAATGATTGATTTTAGTGTTTTGGTTGTTTGAATTCGTATAACAGGTTGGTTAGGAATATAAAAGCTAACAAGCTTACGAAAATAATCAATTTTAGCATGATAAGTAGTTAACCAATCGATTCCTCAAATCACATCAAAGGCAAGTTTTTTCAAAGAGATAAGATCGACAGGTAACATGAGGGTATCGATATGAATCAAACAAGATTTATAAACAGTGGAGGTAACGAAGGTTTCTCCTGACGAAGTTTTAACAAATAAGTCAAAGTTTAATTTCTCAGGAGTCAAATTTAAACGTTGAGCGCAAGAAAGAGAGATAAAAGAATGGGTAGAACCGGTATCTAATAAGGTATAGACTTCGTAAGTGTTTATGATTAACTTACCCATGAAAACTTCATTCGGGTTCCTCGACAAATGCTCTCACTTAAACTACCAGCTTTGACTTATCTGAGACATCCTTTGGCATCATTATCTCTGTTGGACTTGACTTCACTACACTACAAAATCGAGTTAGGTGACCTTCTCTTCCGCAATTAAAATACGCTTTGGATTGCTACGTACAGTTTGGACGGATGTGTCTCTCTTGTCCGCATTTGAAACATACGACCAGTGGTCGTTCTTCTTCCTTTGAAATAGGTGTTGGTGCTGCTGTCTTTCCATCATTATTGAACCTTCTCTTCTTGAAATTTCCACTTCTATTATCTTGACCATGATTACCACCGAACTGGTTACCATTCTTAGCATGATAATTTCCCCCATTATGGTTATCATTGTTCTGATGGCCGTTGCCACCGGTACAATTATTATCGTGTTGTTGGTTGTTGCCTTTTGGTTGTGCTGACTCATTATCGCGCTCCAATAACTGAGCCCTATTCACAACATCTGAATATAAACAAAGTTTGTGAGAAATGAGGTATTGACGTATATTGGGTTTCAAACCTCTTAGAAACATTCGTGTCATTCGCTCCTCATTATCGACCAAATGGGATGCAAACCGAGACAACTCAGCAAACTTAGCCTCGTACTGCGACACGGTCATATTGTTTTGCTCCAGCTTGATGAACTCCACCTCCTTTATGTGATGAATACTTTCGGGAAAGTACTTGTCATTGAACAACTCTTGGAACTTCTCCCAAGACATCTTGAGTGCGTCAGGCTGGGTACATTTTACAGATTCCCACTAATGATCTGCTTCTTCACGCAACATAAAGGTGGCGAATGGAACTTTTTGCTCCTCTTAGCATTCTAAGACATCAAATATCTTGGTGATCTGCTTAATCCACGCCTCGCCTTTTAAGTGGGTCCGGCTTTCCCAAAACTCTCGGTGGTCCCAGCTCCTCCTTGCATGCTTAGCGTTGACCAACCGTGGGTTGCCATTGTTTCCACCTGCATTATGAACAGGAGTCTCTCACGTTTGGTGTTGCATGTATTCTAAAAAGCTACTAAACGTACCATCGTTCGTCATTTGATTAGTGTTGTTGTTTACAGGAGGATTATTGCCATCCTATTGCACATTATCCTGATTATTGATCTGTGGAGACTCAACGGTCTCCTGTGCTCCATTGCTATTATCAACATTTTTAGATTCCATTTTCAAATACTACAACAAAACAAGGGTTAAATAACATATCACAAGACCAATTAAATACCAAATAAACTTAGGTAGGTCATACTAGTGAAGGAATTCCCCGTCTCTCCCCTCCTAGTTCTGTCTCACATCTCAGCCGGGATTATATCCCTAAGCTTTGATACCAACTATAACGCCCCCAAAACAGGTATACATCACCCATCTTGAGTCGCCAAATACATGGTACAAAATTCAAATACAACTTAATAATATAGTTGTCGTGTAAACAATACGACAAAACATAAACTGAGAGTTTTAATAAGAATATTTTCATCTAGACAATATCCACACTCAAAGGAGTCTTCATTACATTTATTGTCACACTATTTAACAGAATAGTGAGGACTACTAATGCTATCATCTCGACCGTCACACTCCGCTTCCCGACTCATCCCATTATATTCTCATTTCCTCAAGAGAACAAAGAAAGAAAGGGTGAGCTCAACTAGCCCAATGAAGAAGTATTATGACTAAGATAATGCGTAATAAATTATCATTAGTCTTCAACAATGTTAAACCGATAAAATATAACAAACATCCGGTTTAATCTGCAGTGAACAAGCAATCCATTAGAAGAGTCAAGTAGAGAATAAAATCTACTATCTTCTATGATTTAAAAGTTTTTTCATCACTTTTATCATTGGGACTCACGACAATAAATAATCCACATTATCAATTCATCCTCGCACTACAGGCCAATGATATTATTTAGTATCACGACCACGAATTATCCATGCACTACGGGCCAAGATAATTGTGTTTTCATCAACCATCCCCCGATCATGCCATAAAACAATTCATCTTTGCTCCCTTGGCAAGAGAATCCATAGCCATAATCATACCAAAAATCGCGTCCATCAATGCACTACGGGCCAACGAGTTCTTTTTTCACATCATTTGTAACATTACTACCATGATTATACCAGAATAATCCTCGGTCATAATCATACCAAGTCCATCTATGCACTACAGGCCACATATGACTTTCAACAAAATATAAACATGAGGATGATGACAATGATATAAGAATTCAATAAAACAAGTTCAAGAATTAAATTATCCAGGAACTAATAACGTCCAAATTGTCAACATGATACTTCTTTGTAGAGTAAAATTCAAGAATGCCCAAAAGAATATTTCCATGAAAAGATACTGGATGAAGCGCAAATATTATGGATATTCCACTAATTTCATGGAGTATAGAAGTCAAAACTTTAACCAACTGAGTATAATAAAAAATGGAATAACAAAGAAATCACCATGCATGCGGTACTTTTGCATGTAAGGGTAATTCCAATGAATAATAAATAACATAACCAAAGTTAAGCGAAATTCATGCCGAAGCGGGATGTTCCAAAAGAATAATAAAGAATGGAATAACAACAAAATCACCATGCATGCGGATTGCTTATGTAGATAGGTTATTCCAATAGAATAATAAATAACGGAACCAGTCCCACGAAATGCATGCAGATGGATATTCCAATAGAATAATAAAGAATGTAATAACAATGTAAAATCACCATGCATGCGGTACTTCACATGAGGCAAGTTATTCTAACAAAATAATAAATAATCGGAACCGGTCCGTGTAGAACGCATTGAGCATGTGATATTCAAATGTAATAATAAAGAATGGAATAATGAAGAATTTCACCAAGTATAGGGTAGCCCGCGTATATAAGTTATTCCAACAGAATAATAAATAATGGAATAACAGAAGAATTTCACCAAGTATAGGGTAGCCCGCGTATACAGGTTATTCCAACAGAATAATAAATAATGGAATAATAGAAGAATTTCACCAAGTATAGGGTAGACCGTGTATACAGGTTATTCCAACAGAATAATAAAGAATGGAATAACAGAAGTTCTCTTCATGAATATGAAAAAAAATAATACCCCTTACCTTATAAAGAAGAGTACTCACCGGTAGGCGTGGATATACTTGAAGAAACTCAAGACTACGCCAAAGCTTTCTTAAACGCTAAAGAAATACGTTTAAGATCATAGAAGAAGAATTCTCTCTACGCTTTCTCTCTCTAGAGTTTCAAATGAATTAAGTAAGAAATAATGAAGGAATGAGCTTCTATTTATAGAAGAATGGACTGAATAGTAATCAATCCATGAACGGTCAGTTTGATTTACTTTTAAACGACGACGGTCCAGATTGGTTTACAATAAAATATAATCTATTCTATTTATAATTTAATAAAACGAATAATTTTATAAAAGTATTCTATTTTATATAAAAAGATTTTACTATGCAAATACTATGCAAACACTATGCATAATAAAATATAATATATTCTAATTATTGTCTAATAAAACAAATAACTTTATAAAAGTATTACATTTTTTATATAAAAAAAATTCTATTTTATTACATTAATAATACTAATAAAATAAAACTCATATATATATATATATATATATATATAATATAACAATCGACAATAATTGAATCCAATAATGTGAGATACTTTGCAGCAACTACTGTAGCAATAATTGAACAAAACTGAGTGACTTCTCATGTAAGCATCAATAATCAATACCGTGTACTACTATGCAACCACGTGTATTACTATACTTTTACTACCGGGTAGTTCAACAGTTTTAACGGTAAAACTTTCGTCGTTATTTTCATAAATATATTTTTATCGTTTTCTCATTCCGAAAATAATTTCGTTGTGGGGTCCATCAATGATTGCGCCGTTGTATGAATATTCTCTGCTAAAACGAATATTCCCCGACCAATAAAATATAATACAACAACTTGCATACTTTGCAAAATTTATAAATACTACCCACAACTATAACATTATCTCAAATCCATACCATAATATTAAAAAAAATATTTCGAGAAAATTAAATCTTTATTCGTAAAATTTGAGATTTTACAGCTTAGGATTCCCAAATTTTAAATTAGGGTTTTCCGACATTCGTTTAGGGTTTCTAACTATACGATAGGTTTTCTAATCTTGAGATTAGGGTTTTTAATCTCTTATTAGGGTTTATTAATTTTAAACCCTATCCAGTCAATCATTGGTCACTAACTGAATATAGTACAAACACGTACTCATAGATACATTTATTATAACTGCAATTTCTGTCGAATCCCTATCCAGAATTAGGGTTAGGGTTTCTAAAGCTGTTAAGCACAACTCTACTCTTATTTATCGGTTAATACACAAATTGACCACTTCTCGAGACTCGTATCACAGATACACAGTACAATATCAACAGTAAATATTAATAATAATAAAAAAATTTATTCATAAAATTCGGATTATTCGAAATCCCGGGTTATTACAATACTGGTCTCATCAGGCCCAAAAAGAACAAAGCTAATAGTATAATCATGAGTTGGGCATCCAGTAATTTATAGGCCAACAAACATATCTTAGCCTAATTAAGGATATTCATTGGTACATACATGTGTTACCTTGTGTGGAATATTAAAGAAATCATCGAGCTGAAAGAGAAGAAATTAAAGGATACCAAACATATGAATCTTTCCATCACTTGCAGCAGTTGCTAAAATCTTCCCATTGTGATCATTATACTATCTTCTTCTAGTTATAAAACATTATTTAATGTTAAAATAACTAAAATTGCAGAATAAATTTTAAAACTTTTCTTTTTACAACTTTCGTTCCCTAAATCGTAACATTTACGATACTTGCAACCAAACTTAAACATGATATAGAGGGTATGAAATAGTATTTTAATAAAATATAACCCATCTATTTCAGACCTTATGGAACAATTCTACACAACCCCCAAACTGTTTGGCTGAAACAGTTTTTAAACCAAGCATGAACACAATTTTCTAACTAACTAAGTTACTTTTCAAATTTTCAGATTTTAACTTTAACATCCAATCAAAACCAATTTTTAACATGTTGTAGATGCCATAGTAGTATATTTTAAAAAAATATAAGCCACCAATTTTGGACCTCATAAGCAGACTAAAACAGGCCCCAAAAATGTCCATTCGTAGCAGTTTTCAAATTTTTTCCAGCTTGACTCTCTTGCACTAAAATAGTCATAACTAATTCGTTTTGAAACATTTTTGAGAAATTTTTGTGCCCATTCGAAGCTAAATTCCAGGGTTACAACTCTTATTCAATAACCTTTTCCAAATTATGCACCCATAATTCCATAAAATCAGCGCAAGGGACATGTTCAAATCTGTTTTCTAGATTTTGGACAGATTTGACGTGACTACTTTGAGCGGTCATAATTCTTACTCCAAAGTCAGAATTAGCCCATTCTTGAGTCTATGAAAAGCTTATATATTCAGTGTACTATAATACTCAAAAAGCCCAGAATTTTTTAGAAACATATACTATCCCCGATTTAATATTTTAGGGTCAGCAGTCACACTAACTTTCTGACTTTTTGTTTTGTCTCAAAAATGCTTCCTCTCTTGATTTTCTTCACTCATATCTTTTAATTAGTTATATGTAACATGTATGAATCAAACTCAAGTCTTAGCTTCGCCTAACTATGGGTTTTTAGGCAAAATTGCTCTTTTAGTAATTTAATCGAACATAATGGGTGCGTCAAAATTGTGGGCTGATTTTATAGCCATTTAGTTCAGTATTCACCCATGTTTTTTCTCCTTATAACTCCAAACACCACATAGTAGCTCCATATCTATAATTTCATCACTCTTAGGATGTTTCACAACTCATAAAACTCAAAATAACATCTAACAAGATATGAAGAGTTTAAGAGCTAAAATGGAAGGTTAGGGTTTCAAGAGCTTACTTCTTGGATTTCATTCCTCTAAGAAATTATTTGATGTGCTAGGACCTACTAGAATTGATTTCCTCTCTCCTTGAACACTCCCGTAGCTTAAATCAAGTAAAATCACTCCACCCATTTCTTTGTCTCTCTAGAAAATATAAATGCTTTGGTGGAGAGGATGAAGTATAATGATTATGGAGGTTTGTAGGAGTTTGTTTTGTTGTTTACTTGCTTCAATCTTGCTCAAGCTATATGAATGGGGAAATAAGCATCAAATGGTAAGCCTTAACTCAAGACCTACTAAACCAGACTACTGATACCATGTTAGATCACCAACTGTTCCCTAACTTGAGTTATTACAAATGTGGACAAAGCAATGTATCTCAAGGCACTATTGCAATGAATGGAGCATTTGTCTGCACTATCTCTGTCTTCTTCATATAACCTGACCAAGTTGTGCTAATTTCTGTTAGCATTTGTTAATACATGCTTATCTTGCGCTAGATTATTGAAGAGGTCTTTTGTGGGTTCTGATAATTTCAAATACCTTGTGCCAATTCATTTAATTATACCAAACCTAAATCAGTTACAATATAAACGAATAAAAATAAAACTTTTTACATATGTATACAATTATATTGGACCATAAAAATAAGGATTTAAAATTTTTGCAACAGATGGACAAAACATCAAATATGTGGTGCACATATATCCAACATCAAAACTGATTGAGCACCAAAATCACCACATATAACCAAAATCAAATTTGATTAAGCACAAATGGATGAACAAAGTGCAGATATTACAAATAAATAAATTTAGATTAGATTTCTTACCAAATTGAAAGAGAGCGGAAGAAGAAAAATTACCCTAGAAAATGAAAATCAATTTCAGATGATACGTGTAGGAGATATAGGAGAGAAAAGATGGATATGTACCTGTGATGGAGGACATAAGGGCAAGCGAAGCTATGCGATGGGATCGATTGACATGTGAATTTTGCCCAAGAAAGAGAGGAGAAACCTAAATTGGTCTCGATCCTAAATTTGGTCTCTCTTTCTCAAGACCACGCCATATAACTAGATGCTAAATTAGGGACTCCAAAAAAAAAAGTTTGATAACCTTTAAAAAAATATCTTTTAGAAGTAATATTATATGTAAAATTATTATTTTAAAAACTTAAAGATAAATCTAAATTTAAATTTTAGGATATAATAAATTAATTATAACAAAATTGAATATAATTCTTTTGTAGAATAAAAAGTAATATTTTAACATTTATATACATTCCACCAAAAAGAGTAATAATTATTATAATTTTGTTTATTGTCAATTAACATTATTTTAAAATTTAAATTATTGTAACTTAATATTTTAATTAATACAAATAATATTTTAAATTACTTAAACATTATTAGTAAAGCTAAAATTTCTATTAAAATATAATTACATTACAATTTGAATTGTAGTATATTATAAATTAAAGAATAAACTCAAATTTGACTATTTCATAGAACATATGAGTATTTTTTTGCATTTGTGCTCTATTTCACAAAAGATTGCCACCATCTTCTTCTTCTTTTTTTTCATTTTCTTTATGTTATGATCAATGTATAAAATTTTAAAATTTAACATAATGTTATTTACTTTATAGTTTATTAAAAGAAATAATTGATATTGTAAGCCACTTAAAAAGTTTTATTAAAATTAAATTTACTATTAAATTTTTTAATGTATTTATATATAATAATACAATTTATATTCACTATAATTAATTCTAAAAAACTTATTTTAACAAAATAGTGACCAATTTTATCTCTCGTAAAAAATTCCCATCAATAATATATAACAATTAATAATTCCTTCATTAATACTATTTTTCTTTGCAAATTTTCATCAAACATTGTCGCCAAACATCACTACAAAAAAATGGGCCTTTAGCAACGATTTTTCGGGCAACGACTTTATAAGTCGTTGCTAAAAGTGTATGTTTAGCAACAAAACTTGTCATTCGTTGCAGATTGTGTCAGGCTTTCATTTTTTACAACGAAATTCATAAGTCGTTGCAAAATTTGGAAACAAAATTCATTAGAAATTCGTTGCAAAATTTCTAACCACTTAATTTCTCCTCATCGTAGGCAACGGAAGTTTTTTTGTTGCTATATTTCGTTGCCTAATATGGAAAACATTCATTGGCAACAATTTTTATTTTCGTTGTATATTTTATACAACTTTTTGCAACTATTAAAATATTGCCTTAAATTAAGATAATCCCAATAAGCATGTTTTTGTAAGACCATATTCTTATTATTCTAGAATTGTCAAAAAATATTCAGTATTTAGTATTTAAAAATTACGTCCAAATGCGAACATATTTAAACCTCAGAACTCTATCATTTGGAACTTTGGTCATTTAATACCTAAAAAGCAACACAAGTTATCTCATTAATATTTTGCAAGGATTAATATTTATATCAAAATATGAGATTTCTCCCATATATTCCTTTCTTCTCCTTCACTACATACCATTAATATAATTTCGGAAGTTATATACTACAATAATAATAATAATAATAATAATAATAATAATAATAATAATAATAATAATAATAATAATAATAATAATAATAATAATAATAATAATTGTACTAATAATAATAATAATAATAAAATAATAATAATAATAATAACAATAATAATAATAATAATAATAAAATAAAAAAAAATAATAACACTATAATTTACGCTTATTTATGTCAAATACTTACAAAATTATGATATTTATCTTACCGTTCTTTTTAATTTATTTATTTTGCCTTGGAATATAGTATAAGTTATTCTTTTCAATTATCTTCTCCTTTTGGCAAAGTTAAATAATTAATGGGCGATCGAACACTTTTTGATGGAAATTGGTAATGAAATAATTAAATAACATATCGATGATCATACATGATCAATATATAGAAGATTATAAAGTAAATTAATAGCCAAGTTAATTAATTAGTTTTTTAATATTGGACATTTTAAAATAAGGAATAATTAATGCTATTGTTTCCCAAAAATCTACTTCTTTTTTATTTTGTAAAAAAAAGAATTAATATAATAATTAGCGCTTGTGGAAAAAAAGGAAAAAAAAGAAGTCAAATAGGTCTTTCCATACTAACGATCTTATATATCACAGAATAAAACGACAAATTAGTGTGTTATTATTATAAGATAATATATTTGTATTTCATACATAAATATTTATATGACTATTTGCATAAATATTATCATTAGTCCTCAACAGGGAAAAATTTGATTGATAGAATATAATAGACAACATGTTTTAGATCAACAACTGCAGCGAAAACAATAATTCATTAGAAGAATTAAGTAGAGAATGAAATCTACTATCATCTATGAATTTAAAAGTCCATCATCAATATTTTATCCTCATAACATTAATCAATATACATCTTGAATCAAATATTCATCTTTGCACCACGGGCCAAAGATATTCATCAGGTAATCATTCATCTTTGCACTACAGGCCAAAGATATTTATCAAGTATTACCATTAAAGACTGAGGATGATGAAAAACATTTTAGAGAACGAATCCAGTGAGATAAAAGAACAAAGATTAGGGATTCATACTTTAGATAATCAAAGTTCAAAAACACTCCATAATAAACCATAGTGGAGTAAAATTCAAGAAATAAGATCAAAACATGGATAAAATCAAATATAGTAACCATAATAGACATCTGGGACAAAAAAAAAATTTCATTTTTTGGTGAATAGTGCCGTATTTGTGAATAGTGTCGTATACGTGAATAGTAACCCCGACACAAAAAAGTAGAAATTTCATAATATATAAAATTCATATCAATATTTAGGCATAAAGATATTGAAGAAAATAATATCATTTACGAAGAAAATAACATCCCTTACCTCAAAAGAACAGTATTTCTGACTGGAATATTGGATGTAATGCTGAAGGAAACTTGCGCTGAATAGCAACTAAATACTCACAAAATACGCTCGATAATATATATATATATATATATATATATATATATATATATATAGAGAGAGAGAGAGAGAGAGAGAGAGAAAAAAAAAAATTATTTCTGGTGTGATTTTTAATTCTAACTAAGCACCCTATTTATAGGAAAATGCTAGAACGCCAAAGCAGACTAAAATAATAAAATAATATTATTTATTTCAAATTCTACGCACACCACAATTGATCACATTTCAACACACCTCAGTGGGGCCCACCAAAATTAGCCAATTCCACACCATTCAAAAGTGGGGCCCACCATATTTTTTAAATAAAAATATTTATTTCTGAAATTTCAATAATTCATAATAAATAGCCCTTTTATAAAAAAAATACGAATTTTATGTCCATTCCATAGGAAATCGAATTCTCTATAACTTTGTAGATTTAAGTTTTTCCAAATTCCAAACGAAAATGCCCGAAATTCACATACGGACGATTTTTAATACCTCTATTTCGACAAAATACTGATAAAACACCTCAGCATTAATTTCTTCATTTATATCCACACAAAATAAATATTTTTCTATCCATCATTTATGTCCATATAAAATAAATATTTTCTTATCATATAAATAAATAAATAATTATTCACAAATAATATTACAGAATCACAATTATGACAACCAGGTCGTTCCCAGGAAAGAGGGGGCTTTCCGATAAGGATTTCTCCTTACTGGCACACAATTAGGTGACCAAACCCCTTTCCTAGACAGAACTTCCTTAGACATTGCCAATAATGATATTTAATAATATTATTCAAATAATATGAATTATTGATCTGATAATGGGAAATACTGTGCAATGACAATTATTGAAACAACAATAATATAAAATATCAACGCAGCAATTATTGAATCAATAAAATAAAATATTGAACAGTAATTACTGTAAAAATTATTGAGTAGTTCCTTCTTATATAAGAATCAATAATTCAAAATATTATGCAATACCGCGGTGTCTTCTTGTGTAGCCACGCGTACATCATATTTTAACCACCGTAATCTAATTGTGTTAATCTGTAATAATTACGCCGTTATTTATAAAAACTTAAACTTGTGCTTTTTTTATCCCACCATTTTTCGTTATATGGGCCCCACAAATGGTCATACCGGCCGCATTTAATATTCCCGACGGCGAAGAATATTCCACGACCAAAACGAATATTCCCCGACAACAATGAATATTTTATAATCACTTGCTTATTTTGCAAAATTTGCACATTTCACCCATAACCAAAGCATTATATCAAATTAACTCCTTATTATTTCAAGATAATGAATAGAGGAAAATCAATTTTATTTATAATAAGTTGGGGTCTTACAACCTCTTCTGCTTATGAAATTTCATCCTCGAAATTGACGTACGTACCTGGTATTTCGAAAAGGTGAGGGTACCTCGCTTTTATTTTCGATTCTAACTCCCAGGTCATTTCCTCCATAGCATGATTCCTCCACAAAACCTTGACTTGTGGTATAACCTTTGTTCTTAGGACATGCTCTTTCCTATCCAAGATCTTGATAGGTACCTCCTCGTACGTTAAATCTTTGGCTATCTCATCTGGTTCTAACGCAATAATGTGGTTTGGGTCTTTTACATATTTACAAAGCATAGATATATAAAAAACATTATGAACACGAGACCTGCTTGAAGGTAATGCGAGTCTATAGGCCACTTTTCCTATTCGGTCAAGGATCTCAAATGGACCAACAAATCGTGGATTAAGCTTTCCTCTCTTCCCTAATCTTGTAACTCCCTTCCATGGAGCAATACGTAACAGCACATGATCTCCAATATTAAATTTCACGTCCTTTCGATGAAGATCAGCATAACTCTTTTGTCGATCTTGTGAGGTCTTTATACGTTGCTGGATCATTTGAATCTTTTCCTTAGTCATGCGTACTAATTCTGGTCCCAACAACATTGCTTCACCCACCTCGTCCCAACATACTGGAGAACGACACTTTCGTTTATATAACGCCTCGAATGGAGCCATGCCTATACTTGCTTGATAACCGTTGTTGTAGGAGAATTCCACCAATGGCAATTACTTATCCCAACTTCCTTTAAAATCTAGGACACATAGTCTTAATAAATATTTAAGGGTTTGAATAATCCTTTCTGATTGTCTGTCCGTTTAAGGATGGTATGCCATACTAAATCGTAAATCTGTGCCCATAACTTTTTGCAAGCTAAACCAAAATTATGAAGTGAATCTTGGGTCACAATCTGAAACTATGGATACTGGCATGCCATGCAATCTCACAATCTCGTTTACGTACATACGAGCAAGACGTTCAAGGGAATAAGTCTCACGTATAGGCAAGAAATGAGCAGATTTGGTTAATCTATCAATAATAACCCAAATCGCATCTATGCCTTGAGAAACCTTGGGAAGACCCATAACAAAATCCATGGTAATGTGTTTCCACTTCCATTTCAGAATCTCAAGGGGTTACAATGGACCCTTTGGCGCTTGATGCTCCGCCTTTACACGTTGAGAAGTTAAACACCTCGAGATAAACTCTGCGATCTCTCTCTTCATATTGCTCCACCAAAATGTATGTCGAAGATCATGATACATTTTGGTACTCCCAGGATGGATTGAAAACTGTGTGTTGTGTGCCTCCATCATGATTCTATGTTTTAAGTCAGAATCGTTAGGAATGAAAAGTCTGGATTTGACTCAAAGTATTCCTTCTTCATCGATTCTTGCTTTTGAAATAACACATTCTTGTACTTTCTTCTTCATACGTATCATCTCTGGTTCTGTGGCTTGAGCAGCTTTAACTTTATCGATTAAAGTCAGTTCTACTCGTATGTTTGATATCATCACGTGGGTAATTGGAGTCTTTACCTCTATCTCCAGCCTTTGCAAGTTATACAAAATGGGCCTTTGTGTTAACAACATCGCACTCTTACCCGCATACGATCTTCTGCTCAATGTGTCAGCTGCAACGTTTGCTTTTTCAAGATGATATTGAATGCTATGGTTTACTCTTTCAACAACTCGAGCCAATGTTGTTGCTGCATGTTGAGTTCCTTTTGGGTGAAGAAATATTTGAGGCTTTTATGATCCGTATAAATCTCCACTTTCTCCCCATATAGGTAGTGTCTCCAGATTTTTAATGCAAAAATGACTGCTGCCAACTCCAGATCATGAGTAGGATAATTCCTCTCATATTCTTTGAGTTATCGTGAGGCATAGGCTATGACTTTCCCATGTTGCATGAGAACACATCCTAACCCTTTGCCTGAAGCATCCCTGTAGATAAGAAATCCATCCAAACCAGATGGTATTGTTAGAAAAAGTGCCGAAATGAGTCTCCTCTTGAGCTCTTGGAAACTCTTCTCGCATTCCTCGCTCCATACTAATTTTGTATCTTTTCGAGTCAGCTGAGTTAACGGAGTAGCGATTCGAGAAAATCCTTCCACGAATCTCTGATAATAACCAGCTAAGCCCAAAAAGCTTCGCACTTTGGTCACCGACTTCGGTTGCTCCCAACTTTGTATTGCTTTAATCTTCGCCAGGTTAACGGATACTCCATGTTTTGACACCACGTGCCCAAGAAATGCTACTTCCTAAAGCCAAAACTCGTATTTCTTCAGCTTGGCATATAGCTTGTTGTCACGAAGCCTTTGAAGTACCAGCTTCAAATGGTGCTCATGATCTTCACAGCTTTTGGAATAGATGAGGATGTCATCAATAAAGACAACAACGAACTGATCTAAATATTCCTTGAATACGCGGTTCATCATATCCATGAAAGTAGCAGGAGCATTAGTCAATCCAAAAGACATGACTAAGAATTCATAATGCCCGTACCGAGTTCTGAAGGCTGTCTTCAGAATATCCTCAGTTTTAATCTTCAACTGATGATATCCAGAACGAAGATCGATCTTTGAAAAGAATTGTGCTCCTTGCAACTGATCGAACAGGTCATCAATGCGAGGTAGGGGATACCTATTCTTGATGGTGACATGGTTCAATTCTCGGTAGTCAATACAAAGTCGCATACTCCCGTCTTTCTTTCTTTATGAATAAAACAGGGGCACCCCAAGGAGATGTACTAGGACGAATGAAACCGATGTCTAACAACTCCTGTAGTTGGACTATTAACTCCTGAAGTTCAATAGGAGCCATTCGATATGGGGTTTTAGAAATGGGATTTGTACCCGATTCAATATCAATAAAGAATTCAACTTCACGTTCTGGGGGTAAATTAGGAAGTTCTTCAGGAAATACTTCAGGAAAATCACTAACAACAGAAATATTATTCAAATCTAACGTGTTTTTGTTCAAGTCCATAACATGGGCTAAGAAAGCTTGACATCCATTTTTTAATAAACGAATGACTTTATGGCTTGATATGACAGTGATTGACTTTAGCGGTTTGGTTGCTTGAATTCGCATAACAGGTTAGTTAGGAATATGAAAACTAACAACCTTACGAAAACAATCAATTTTGGCATGATGAGTAGTTAACCAATCAATCCCTAAAATCACATCAAATGCAAGTATCTGTAAAGAGATAAGATCAACAGGTAATATGATTGTGACAACTTGGATCAAGCAAGATTTAGAAACATTGGATGTAATAAAAGTTTCTCCTAACGGAGTCTCCACAGATAAGTCAAAGTCTAATTTCTCCGGAGTCAAGTTTAAACGTTGAGCACAAGCAGGAGAGGTAAAATAATGGGTAGAACTGGTATCTAGTAAGGTATAAACTTAGCAAGAGTTCAAGATTAGCTTACCCGTAATCACCTCGTTTGGGTTTCTCACGTTTTGACCAATCACAACAAACGCCCTCCCTTGAACCACTGACTTTGTTTTGTCCATAGTCGCCTTTGGTACCGCCATCCCAACTGGACTTGACTTCGCTACCGAAAAAAATCGGGCTATATGACCTTCTTTTCCACAACTGAAACACACCTTGGAAGGCTGTGAACAGTTTGGACTTATATGTCCCTCCTCTCGCATTTGTAGCATCTAACTGGCGGTCGTTCTCCTCCCCTAGAATTTGTTGTTAGTGTTGGTGCTACTGCTGGTGTCTTCCCGTCATTGTTGAATCTCCTCTTTTTGAAATTTCCACTTGACTCACCTCTCCTATTATCATGGCCACGATTATCACCCGAATGGTTACCGCTTTTGTTCGTATTTTTCCCTCATCGCTGGTTATCATCACTCCAATGACTGTTGTCACCGGTATGACCCTGGTTGTGGTCCCTCTGCTGAACATACTCATTATCTCGCTCTAATAATTGAGCCCTGTTGAAAACATCTGAATACAGAGAAAATTTGTTAGACATAAGGTATTAACAAATCTCAGGTTTTAGACCTCTCAAAAACATCCACGTCATACGTTCCTCATTCTCTACCAAATGAAGTGAAAAACTGGATAACTCCACGAACTTCGCCTCGTACTAGGACACCGTCATGTTGTTCTGTTCCAATCTAATAAACTCTACCTCCTTTATATGACGAATACTTTCAGGAAAGTACTTGTCATTGAATAGTTTCTAAAATCTTTCCCAAGACATATTAAGTGCGGGTGGCTGGGTACGCTTCACAGACTCCCTCCAGTAATCTGCCTCACCACAGAACATAAAGTTGGCGAATGGAACTTTCTGTTCTTCTGTGCATCCCAAGACATCGAATATCTTGGTAATTTGCTTTACCCACGATTTTGCCTTAATCGGATCTGGCTTTCCCCAGAAATCTGGTGGTCCTAACTCCTTGAACTGCTTGGCTGTGACAAACCGCGCATTGCTATCATTTCCACCTGTATTTTGTACACGAGTCTCCCTCGACTGATTTTGCATGAACTGCAAAAAGCTTCTAAACATCCCATCATTCATCGTTTGCTCGGAAGTGTTGTTTACAGAAGGAATATTGCCTCCCTATTGCACGTTCTCCTGGTTGGTGATTGAAGGTTGTTCCACGGTCTCATACACTCCATTGTTATCGTTCTCAGTTGTCATTCATAAAAACTGCCATAAAACAAGGGTTAATTAAACAAATTAACAAATCACATAATATCCCTATATTATGACCGACCAACAAATAAGCTTAGGTAGGACACACTAGCGAAGGATTTACTCGTCTCTCCCCTCCTAGTTCTATTCCCCGATCTCCGCTAGAGACCATATCCCTAAGCTTTGATACCAACTGTGACGCCCCCAAAATAGGTATACACCACCCATTCTGAGTCGCCAAATACATGATACAGAAACAACTACAACTTCATTAATACAATTGTCGCGCAAAATACGACAACACATAAACTGTGAGTTTAAATACAAATATTGTCTTCTAGACAATATCCTCACTCAGATAAGTCCTCATTATAATTATTGATACACTATTTTACAAAAATAGTGAGGACTGATAAAACAACTGTCTAGGACCATCACTCTATGCCCCAACTAGTTCCTACTATATTCTCGCTTCCTGAGAAGAAAAATGGAACAAAAAGGAAAAGGGTGAACTCAACTTGCCCAGTAAAGAATATTATGACTAAGATAATGTACAACAAATTATCCTTAGTCCTCAACAGGGAAAATTTTGATAGAATATAATAGACAACAAGTTTTAGATCAACAACTGCAGCGGAAATAATAATTCATTAGAAGAATTAAGTAGATAATGAAATCTACTATCATCTATGAATTTAAAATTCCATCATAGATATTTTATCCCTGTAACATCAATCAATATACATCTTGAATCAAATATTCATCTTTGCACTACGAGCCAAAGATATTCATTTGTATCACCAGTTGGTCATGTTCATCTCAACACCTGTTCATCTTTGCACTACGGGCTAAAGATATTCATCAGGTAATCATTCATCTTTGAACTACAGGCCAAAGATATTCATCAAGTATCACCATTAAAGACTGAGGATGATGAAAAACATTTTAGAGAACGAATCCAGTGAGATAAAAGAACAAAGATTAGGGATTCGTACTCTAGATAATCTAAGTTCAAAAACACTCCATAATAAACCATAGTGGAGTAAAATTCAAGAAATAAGATCAAAACATGGATACAATCAAATATAGTAACCATAATAGACATCTGGGATAAAGAAGATAAAATTTTATTTTTCGGTGAATATTGCCTTATTTGTGAATAGTGTCGTATACGTGAATAGTGCCGTATACGTGAATAGTAACCCTGACACAAAAAGGTAAAAATTGCACAATAAAATTCAAATCAATATTTAGGCATAAAGATATTGAAGAAAATAATATCATTTACGAAGAAAATAACATCCCTTACCTCAAAAGAACAGTATTTCTGACTCGAATATCGGATGTAATGCTGAAGGAAATTTGCGCTGAATAACAACTCTCAAAGTATCTAAATACTCACAAAATATGCTCGATAATATATATATATATATATATATAGAGAGAGAGAAAAAAAAAACTTGTTTCTGGTGTGATTTTCAATTCTAACTAAGCACCCTATTTATAGGAAAATACTAGAACGCCAAAGCAAACTAAAATAATAAAATAATATTATTTATTTCAAATTCTACGCACACCACAACTGATCACATTTCAGCACACCTCAGTGGGACCCACCAAAAACAGCCAATTCCACACCAACCAAAAGTGGGGCCTACCATGTTCTTTAAATAAAAACATTTATTTCTGAAAATTCAATAATTCATAATAAATAGCCCTTTTATAAGAAAAATACGAATTTTATGTCCATTCCATAGGAAATTAAATTCTCTACAACTTTATAGATTTAAGTTTTTCCAAATTCTAAATGAAAAATGCCCGAAATCCATATACGGATGATTTTTAATACCTCCATTCCGACAAAATACTGATAAAATACCTCAGCATTAATTCCTTCATTTATATCCACACAAAATAAATATTTTCCTATCCATCATTTATGTCCACATAAAATAAATATTTTCTTATCATATAAATTAATAATTAATTATTCACAAATAATATTATAGAATCACAATTATGACAACCCGGTCGTTCCCAGGAAAGAGGGGACTTTCCAATAAGGATTTCTCCTTACTGGCGCGCAATTAGGTTACCAAACCCCTTTACTAGACAGAACTTCCTTAGACATTGCCAATAATGCTATCTAATAATATTATTCAAATAATATGAATTATTGATCCGATAATTAGAAATCTTTGTCTGAATAATGATTATTGAAACAACAATAATATAAAATACCAACAACGCAAACAATTATTGAATCAATAAAATAAAATCTTAAAACAATAATTCTTTATAACAATTATTGAGTAGTGCCTTCTTCTTACATAAGAATCAATAATTCAAAAAAAGCGTATGTATGCAGGTGTGTCTACTGGTGCAACCACAGCGTATTATTGTATTTTAACCACCGGGTAATCCATCGATTATTAACGGTAACAATTACGCCATTATTATTTATAAAATTTAAACTTGCGTTTTTTCTTCATCCCGATAGTTTTTCCATGGGGCCCATAAATGGTCGTAAATCATACGAATATTCCCAACAACAAGAATATTCCATGACAAAACGAATATTCCCCGACAACAATGAATATTTTATAATCACTTGCTTATTTTGCAAAATTTGCACATTTCACCCATAACCAAAGCATTATATCAAATTAACTCATTATTTCAAGATAATGAATAGAGGAAATTTAATTTTATTTATAATAAGTTGGGGTCTTACAACCTCCCCTCCTTATGAAATTTTGTCCTCGAAATTGACGTACGTACCTAGTGTTTCAAAAAGGTGAGGGTACCTCGCTTTTATTTCCGATTCCAACTCCCATGTCATTTCCTCCATAACATGGTTCCTCCACAAAACCTTGACTTGTGGTATAACCTTTGTTCGTAAGACATGCTCTTTCTTATCTAAGATCTTTACAGGTACCTCCTCGTACGTTAAATCTTCGGCTATCTCGTCTTCTAACGCAATAATGTGGTTTGGGTCTTTCACATATTTACGAAGCATAGATATATAAAAAATATTATGAACACGAGACATGCTTGGAGGTAATGCGAGTCTATAGGCCACATTTCCTATTCGGTCAAGAATCTCAAATGGACCAATAAATCGTGGATTGAGCTTTCCTCTCTTCCCGAATCTTGTAACTCCCTTCCATGGAGCAATACGTAACAGTACATGATCTCCAATATTAAATTTCACGTCCTTTCGATGAAGATCAGCATAACTCTTTTGTAAGACCCCGAATTTTATGAAATAAAAGTATTAAATTTTTCTATTTAGTAAATAGATTAAATTGATAAAAGTTTAAAGTTAAGGGTGATATATGTAAAATTTTTTAAATAAGTAAGTGGTTATAAAATATTCGTTTGGTCGTGGAATATTCTTGTTGTCGGGGAATATTTGTACGACGACGCATCCTTTTGTGGGCCCCATAACGGAAAGCGGTTGGATAAAGAAAATGACAAATATAAATTTTTTATAAATAACGGCGTAGTTGTTACCATTAACACTGTTGGAATACTCGATGGTTAAAACACAGTACTATGCGTTGTTGCACAGTAGCACATGGTATTGCACCAATTATTGATTCTTATGTAAGAAGTCACTACTCAATAATTGTTACAGTAATTACTGTTTAATATTTTATTTTATTGATTCAATAATTTCTACGTTGATATTTTATATTATTGTTGTTTCAATAATTGTCACTACACAGTATTTTCCATTATCAGATCAATAATTCATATTATTTGAATAATATTATTAGATAGCATTATTGGCAATGTCTAAGGAAGTTCTGTCTAAGGAGAGGTTTGGTCACCTAATTGCACGCCAGTAAGGAGAAATTCTTGTTGGAAAGCCCCCACTTTCCTAGAAATGACTTGTTTGTCATTATTGTGATTCTGTAATATTATTTATGAATAATTAATTATTGATTTATATTGTGAGATCCCGAATTTTATGAAATAAAAGTATTCAATTTTTCTATTTGGTAAATAGTTAAATTGATAAAAAGTTTAAAGTTAAGGGTGATATATATAAAATTTTCAAAATACGCAAGTAATTATAAAATACTCATTTCTGTCGAGGAATATTCGTTTGGTCATGGAATATTCTTGTTGTCAGGGAATATTCGTATGACTGCGCAGCTATTTGTGGGCCCCATAACAGAATAACTGTCGGATAAAGAAAATGACAAGTTTGAGTTTTATAAATAACGGGGTAAATGTTATCGTTAACAACTTTGTTGAATACACGGTGGTTAAAATACGATGTCTGGCGTGGTTTGCAAGATAGCTTTGCGGTATTACCTGCAGTATTTTTGAATTATTGATCCTTACGTGAAGGCACTACTCAATAATTGTTATAGTAATTACTGTTCAATATTTTATTTTATTGATTCAATAATTGTTGCGTTAATATTTTATATTATTGTTGTTTCAATAATTGTCACTACACAGTATTTCCCATTATCATATCAATAATTTATATTATTTGAATAATATTATTAAATAACATTATTGGCAATGTCTAAAAAGTTCTATCATGGAGAGGTTTGGTCACCTAATTGCGCGTCAGTAAGGAGAAATCCTTATCTGAAAGCCCCCTCTTTCCTGGGAACGGCCTGATTGTCATTATTATGATTATATAATATTATTTGTGAATAATTAATTATTAATTTATATGATAAGAAAATATTTATTTTATGTGGACATAAATGATGGATAGGAAAATATTTATTTTGTGGTTATAAATGGAGGAATTAATGTTGAGGTGTTTTATCAGTATTTTGTCGGATTGGAGGTATTAAAAAAATCAAATCAGTGTTCTTAAAGCTCTATTGCGTGAGTGATAATTTTGACCCGACCATTGAATCATTGTGATTTTTGGATATGTTATACATATATAAGTTGAGTATATGTCCACAAATTTTGAACCATTAAAAATTAGTATATGATTTGTTATGAATTTTAAGAGATGTTGAAAATCATCCGTTTGTGGATTTTGGATATTTTCTGCTTGGAATTTGGAAAAACTTAAAGCTACAAAGTTGTAGAGAATTCGATTTTGTGTGGAATGGACATAAAATTCGTATTTTTCTGATAAAGGGCTATTTATTATGAATTACTGAAGTTTCAGAAAATAAAATAATTTTTATTAAAATTGGGTGGGACCCACTTTTGGTTGGTGTGGAAATCTGATTTCGGGTGGGCCCCACTGGTGGTGGCTGAAATTTGGGTCAAAAATGTGTGTTTATAAAATTTTTGAAATATTAATATTTTATTAATTTAGTCTCCTATGACGTTCTAACATTTTCCTATAAATAGGCGCTTAAGTTAGAATTGAAAAACACACCAGAAACAAGTTTTCTCTCTCTATATATTGTTGGGCGTATTTTTATGAGTATTTAGATACTTTGAGAGTTGATATTCAGTGTAAGTTTCCTTCGGCATTACATCCGATATTCTAGTCAGAAATAATGCTCTTTTGAGGTAAGGGATTATAAGGGTTATTATTTTTTTAGTTTCGTAATTTTTCTGACTCTGAAAAATTCTGGAAAAATTTAAAATGATAATTTGATGAGTTTTCTAGATTGTGTCCAAAAATGACGATTTTTGGATGTATAGATTAGGAGTTATGAATTTTATGGGAAAAGACTATTTTAAAAATAAACCCTTTTAACTCCTTGTGGTTAACTCTAAAATTGGTAAAATTTTTATTGGGAGTACATGTATATAACAGAAGTATACTCTGTACATTTCGGAATTTTTGGACAAACGTACAGCTTATGATAAATGTCTAAATATTTGACAGTTTTGGCCATATGAAAAATAGTAAATGAATTTTAAAAATTTTGAGAAAAATATATGTTCAATATGGGACTATATTCTGCTAAATCCCAGAAAAAAAAATTTGTTTGTACTGATTTGGTATTTCTCATGAAAATAGACTAGTTATGAGTAAATGAATTAAATATGTTATGTGAAGTAAGAAAATTGAAAAATAGAATTTTATGGCTTGAGAATCCTATATAAGGTATATGCAAATTTTTGATGAGGACTTTGGTTATTAGTGATGAAATCTTATGAGTTTGGCATTTTAGGATGATTAAATGCATTAATTAGTAAAGTGTAAACAATTAAAATAAATTGTTTATAAGTTTAAGAAATGATTAAAACATTGTTATAATATTAATAATATTAGATTATGAGATTATTAAGTGATTGATAACATTTTGATTAAGGTGTTATGAAAACATTGATTAATGATTAATAATATTAGTAAATAAATTTAATGTTATTATATAATGAATAATATTAAATAGAGTTTAAAAGAGGAATAATGAATTGTTAATATTAAATGGAGTTTAATAATATTAGTAAATGAATTTAATAGTATTATAAAATGAATAATATTAAATGGAGTTTATAATATAATGATTAATGTTATTATCTTCGTTAAATATTTGTTGAAATATTATTCAAATCATTTTTGATATAATATTATTCTTGAATTTTACTCCACAATTGGTGATCATGTTGACAATTTGGACATTATTGAATTTTGAATAAATTAAATTGTTAAAGACTTTAATATTTATCCTTTATCTCATTTGATTGAGTCTTTATATCATTGTCATCATTCTCATGCTTATATTGTGTTGAAAGTCATCTATGACCAGTAATGCATAGATGGACTTGGTATGATTATGACAAGGGATTATTCGGTATAATCATGACCGTAATTGAAAACACGAATATCCTTGGCACGTAGTGCATGGATAATTCGTGGTCGTGATACTAATAAGCTGAGTCTCAGCATTATTGGTTTTACAGTTGTATATCTTTGGCCTGTACAAAGATGGATTGTTGGTTATTGGTTTTTCAGTTATATATCTTTGGCCTGTAGTGCAAAGTTGGACTGTTGATTTACTTGATTATAAATATGAATTGTGATTTAATTATAATCTGTGGTCGTTCAGGTGAAGACAGGTGATGAGAGTTCTCTTTGTCTTGAGTATAGCAAAGAACTGTTGATGAGTATTACAGGAATGAAGTATTAACGATGGACTTTTAATCTAGAGGAGATAGTAGACATTATGTTCTATTTGACTCTTCTAATGGATTGCTTATTCCGCTGCAGTTGTTGATCTAAAACTTGTTGTCTATTATATTCTATCAGTTGTTATACTGTTGAAGACTAACGATAATTTGTTTTGCATTATCTTAGTCATAATATTTTTTACTGGGCTAGTTGAGCTCACCCTTTTACTTCACCACCCCTTTCAGGTAATAAAAGGGTAGCTGGGACTAGCAGAGAGAACATGGGTATAAAGTGGTGATACGAATTAGTCACAAGCCTAATCAAATTATGAAACGGTGTGGCATAATAATCGTACTGAGAACTTAAAATGTGCGTGACATGTTTTATACATCATTTGATATTTAATTTTGGTGAACAATAATAGGGTGAGGTGAATCAGAATTTGGAAGCGACAAAGGTGCACTCCATTAGAATGAGGAGAACATAAATCTTCTCGTGTTCCTTCGGGGACTTGATATATTTGTTGTTGTACTTTATATGGCATTGTAATAATTTAAATATGAATATTTTCGTATTATATACGTAAAAATATTTGTATTGAAATTCACAGTATATATGAGAATTTTTGAGTTTGAATACTGCCTAGAAGACCATATTTATATTAAAACTCACAGCTTATGTTGTATATTTAAGTTTGTATTTGAATTTTGTACCATGTATCTGGCGACTCAAGATGGGTGATGTATACCTATTTTGGGGGCATCACATATATGATAAGGAAAATATTTATTTATGTGGATATAAATGGAGGAATTTTTAGAAAAGTGACAATTGTTGAAAATTGATATTTTATCTTTTCTGATAAAATAATTTATTTAAATATATTATTATATTATAATAATATAATAATGGTGATATTTTTACAATGAATGTGTGATATATGAATAAATGAGGAGGAAGAGTATTTTTGTTACAATAAATGTTAAAAATATGTTAAACATGTTGGTGAACCTCATTTTTGACTGAAATTTGATTATAGCCTGTAAAATCGTCCGTATGTGGATTTCGACCAATTTCTGTTTGGAATTTAGAAAAACTTAGAGCTACACAGTTGTAGAGAATTGAATTTCTTATGGAATGGACATAAGATTTGAATTTTTCTGATTAAAGAGCTATTTATTATGAATTTTTGAAGTTCCGGAATATTGGGTACGAATTGATTTTGTTACAAAAAAATGTTTAAAACATATTTTTCATTTTGGTGGGCTCCACTAGCATGTGTAAAAGTCTGAATTCTGAATTCTAAGGTGTGCGCAGGATAAATTTAATAAATAATATTATTTTATTAAATTTTTTACTTTGGTGTTCTAAGCATTTTCCTATAAATAGGGTGCTTAGGTTAGAATTAAAAATCACACCAGAAACTGAAGTTTTCTCTCTCTATATTATCGAGCATATTCTTGTGAGTATTTTGATACTTTGAGTGTTGCTATACGGTGCAAGTTTCCTTCGGCATTACATCCGATATTCCAGTCAGAAGTACTGTTCTTTTGAGATAAAGGATGGTAAGGGATGTTATTTTTTTTAAAAATGATATTATTTCTTTCAATATCATTATGTCGGAATATTAGTAAGATTTTTCTTGTAAAATTTTTACCTTTTCGTGTCGAGGTTACTATTCACGTATACAACACTATTCACGTATACGGCACTATTCATGTATATAGTACTATTTATGTATATGACATTATTTACGTATACGGTACTATGTATGAATACGAGTTACTATTCATGAGTTACTATTCACGGGTTACTATTCACAACAAAATTGGTTTCTTTTTCTGACCAAATTATCGTTGAATTATGAATATTACTCTTAAAATTAAATCCATGTTTTGATCATATTGTTTTTATTATCATATAGAACATTTTTATAACCCTGGTGATAAAATTTCTCTTTGACTTGAGTGTAAAGATGGGTAGATTATTAGTATGATCGTGACTATGGGTTCTCTTTGGCCATTAGTGCAAAGATGAATTGCTGACTGGTATGATCATGACCATTAAATTTATAAACGATTATCTTTAGCTTAAGTGCAAAGGTGAATTGATCAACATGGTTATAATTCTGAAATGATTATGTATTTCTTTGAGATATTAATATCTTTGGCCCGTAGTGCAAAGATGACCTGTTGTTGAATATCTTTGGCCTGTAGTGCAAAGATGAATATATTTGGCCCGTAGTGCAAAGATGAATTTATTAGTATGATTATGAACAGGAACTATGATTTGGTATAACCATGATCTTTGATATTTCGGGTAAAGACAGGTGATGAAAATTATTTTTGTCTAGGGTGCGAAGAGGAATTTAAAACCACAATTATAATTATGAGTTATTCACATGATTGTGGACAGGAACTGTTGATTGATGTTACAGGGATAAAACATTATTGGTGGACTTTTAACATGGAGAAGATAGACTTTATGGTCTATTTACTCTTCTAATGGATTGCTCGTTCTGCTACAGCTATGGTTGAAAAGTTTTATCATCTACCATATGTTCTAAATCTCTGATTCTAAACTGACGGAGGCTATTGATAATTTAATTATCTTTAGTCATGATATTCTTTATTGAGCTAGTTGTGCTCACCCTTTTGTTTCACAATTCCTTTCAGGTAATAAGAGTGTAGCTGGGTCGAGCGGGGGTAACAGAGGAATAGGACGGTGGTCTATAGCTGTTAAGGGTGAGGCGAACCCAACGTTGGAAGGGTGTTTTACCACTGTCATACAAGATGTCTAATGACATACAACCTCGTGTTATCATAAGACAGGGTTGTGCACATCCACTTCTTTGAGTATATCTCATGAAAGCACTACCTATATAATCTTGGAGTTTGGTTGAAATATAATTCTCAATTGGAGACAATGGAGATAATTATATGTCAGGAGAAGACTCACCATTGGAAAGAACATGATAGCAATCTTCTCATTTTTCTTTGGGGTCTATTGGGTCAACCAAGGATAATTCTCGAGTCATATGATATCTATTATAACTTAGATGCATGGCCTCCCATGTACGAAGGTTTCCTTGAGCATTTTCCAAAGATTTTAATTTCTAAAACAGTTATTGATTGTACCTTCATGTAATGTATCAATGTAAGGCGCTATCCAAGTAAAGGGATGAGAGTTACATTTCGTATTTAAACTCACAGTTTATGTGTTATCGTATTTTGCACGGAAATTGTATTAATAAAGTTGTAGTTATTTCTGTACCATGTATTTGGCGACCCACCTCGTCCCTACATGCTGGAGAACGACACTTTCGTCCATATAACGCCTCGAATGGAGCCATGCCTATACTTGCTTGATAACTGTTGTTGTAGGAGAATTCCACCAATGGCAAGTACTTATCCCAACTTCCTTTGAAATCTAGGACACAGAGTCTTAATAAATCTTCAAGGGTTTGAATAGTCCTTTCTGATTACCCGTCCGTTTGAGGATGGTATGCCAAACTGAATCGTAAATCCGTGCCCATAGCTTTCTGTAAGCTAACCCAAAATCGTGAAGTGAATCTTGGGTCACGATTCGAAACTATGGATACTGGCATGCCATGCAATCTCACAATCTCGTTTACGTACATACGAGCAAGACGTTCAAGGGAATAAGTCTCACGTATAAGCAAGAAATGAGCAGATTTGGTTAATCTATCAACAATAACCCAAATCGCATCAATTATGAATATGAATTATTGATCTAATAATGGGAAATAATGCTATCTAATAATATTATTCAAATAATATGAATTATTGATATGATAATGGAAAATACTGTGCAGTGACAATTATTAAAATAATAATAATATAAAATATCAACGCAATAATTATTGAATAAAATAAAATATTGAACATTAATTACTATAAAAATTATTGAGTAGTGCCTTCTTACGTAAGAATCAATAATTTGAAAATACCGTATCTAATACCGGGTAATATTCTTTAATGCAACCACGCGTATTCAGTATTTTAACCACCAGGTAATCCAACTGTGTTAACGGTAACAATTACGCCATTATTTATAAAAACTTAAACTTGTCGTTTTCTTCATCCAACCATTTTCCGTTATGGGGCTACAAATGGTCTGCTACCGTAAATGACGAATATTTCCCGGCAAGTAAGAATATTCCACGACCAAATGAATATTCCCCGACAACAATGAATATTTTATAACCACTTGCTTATTTTGCAAAATTTGCACATTTCACCCATAACCAAAGCATTATATCAAATTAACTCCTTATTATTTCAAGATAATGAATAGAGGAAATTCAATTTTATTTATAATAAGTTGGGGTCTTACAACACTAACCACGCCCCATTCTCTCTGTAAGCCCTCTCTTTATTAACTTCCATCATTCTATTACTGAACTCTTCTTTTGTTGGTTATTTTCTGATGGATTTAAGCGACAAAAACTCTGGAACTGTCATCCCTCTCTATCTATCTTTTTGCGCAGATACAATGTATACAAAGTGCTGCTCATTTATTTTCTCTCTCCTCTCAATCTCTATCTTCTTGTAACTGAAAAATTCAAAAGTGGTTAAGGTTTATAGATTTCATTGAATAAATTTGATGGGTATAATTTAAGAGATTGAAGTTGATATCAGGTGAGGGTTTTGAATCTTTTCGATACCCATAATTTTAATTTAACTTTTATTTGTCATACCTTTGTTTAATTTTTTTTATTGGCCTACTTGAAAATTGATTGTATAATTTTTGTGGGTTTCATGAATTTGTTAGTTGGTTTTATGAATTGTTATAGAAATTAAAGAATTGGGTATTTGTGGAAAAAAAAAAGTAGAATTTGAGATTATACGAATTATTATTGCCCTTTAATTCTATCTAGTTTAGTTATTCAAAATTTGATAGTTTGGGTTACTTGGGGTTGAATTATTTGTGTTGATTTGATTTTTAAAGAGATTGTTATCCAGCGAGTGTTCAATTACTTTGATGATGATGGCGATTGAAAGATATTGCTGCTGGAGTTGCAGAGCTACGTGAGGACGGCGAGCTGCGAGATTTTGACCAAGGAGGAGGTGGAGGAGGCGTAAATGGGCATATGGCAGATGATTTTTCTTTGTCTGAGAATCTTTCTAGAATGCATATTAACGATGAACGTTATGATTGTGACACTCCAAAAACAGGTATACATCACCCATCTTGAGTCGCCAGATACTTGGTACAGAACTCAAATACAACTTAATTATACAACAGTCGTGTAAAATACGACAAAACATAATCTAAGAGTTTTCATAAGAATGTTGTCATCTAGACAATATCCACACTCAATGGAGTCTTCATTACATTTATTATCACACTATTTAATAGAATAGTGAGGACTACTAATGTTATCATCTGGACTGTCACTCCGTTCCCCGACTAGTCCCAGCTATATTCTCATTTCCTGAAGTGAATAATGAAAGCAAAGGGTGAGCTCAACTAGCCCAGTAAGAAATATTATGACTAAGATAATGCAGAATAAATTATCCTTAGCCTTCAACAGTGTTAAACTGATAAAATATAAAAAACATCAAGTTTAACTGTTGCGGAATAAGCAATCCATTAGAAGAGTCAAGTAGAACATAATGTCTACTATCTCTTCTAGATTAAAAGTCCATCGTTAATATTTCATTCATGTAATACTCAACAACAGTTCTTTGTTATACCCAAGACAAAAAGAACTATCATCACCTGTCTTCCTAAACCACCAAAGATTATAGTTAAATCCACAATTTATATTTATAATCATGTAAATCAACAGTGTGACAACCGAGATTTTGTAATTTAATTTAAATATTTATTGAATTAAATAAATATTTTTCGATGAATTAATTATTAGATTAATTAATTAATTGATGAAGTTGTGATAGATTAATTTAATTATATGTGTTATATTTATTAAATTGATGTGAAGAATTTTATTATTCAATGTATGTATTTATGTGAGCTTATTGAATTAAAAGAAATATTTAATAAGCATTTGTTATTTTAATTAATTTAATTATTAATTAGAGATTTAATAATTGATATTATTATTAAATGAGAAAATTTAATCATGTGACTATGTGAATTAATGAGAAATTATTTTATTTTATTTAAATAAATTAAACTAGATATTTGATTTATTTTATAATGGATGTGACATTTTTTAAACTATATGATAAGGTTTTATTAAAATAATGGGTTTTGAAACCTAGTATGCTAGCCAAACATGGCCTTAGAGGGAGTTGAGGCGCTATTACCCATGGTAGATAATCGACCACAACTTCATCGACGCTTCTTTATTATCGCCTTCCCTCCCTTTATCTTCATTAATTTTCCTAAGTCTAGAAAGTGTCGGAGAGAGTTTCAGAGAATATCTGAGAGAGAGTTGAGAATTCGAGTTTTTGGTGGAGGAGGAATTCACTTCCTAGTAAATTAATCTACGCTTGGGTAATCTCTTCAACCCAATTTATATATTATATGTCTTTTAAGTTTCATGAATATGGCTTAAGTTTTCTGTGAGTCTCTGTATTTGGGAAATTCAGTTGTTATAAGAATATATGTAATAATTCGAGTTGTATGGCATATTTTATATATATATATATTGTGTGTTTCCATATTATTAATTTTATAAGATTTCAACGTATGATTATGGCATGTTATTTCAAAAATTTGCAGAGTACGTGATATGGTCATATGGCCTTATACGCGATTTTTATATGCTAAACATAAATTATTTTGCAAAATTCACACATTGATATGATTATGAATGTTAAAATGAACAAAATGAAACTTGAATGGTTGGATTTGGCTTTATAACGAATCTGTAGCATTAAAATCCATGTTTTTATTCAAGAACTTCAAGAACATCAAGAACAGTCAAATTTGCATGCTTTAATTATGCGATTATGTGTTTTAATGGGTGAAAAACACTCCATAGATGTTAAGTATTGATTATGTACGAATTATAAATTATGGGTATGTGTAATTTGGTGAAATTAGTGTTAAGAAGTGTTGATTTCGCTGAATCATGTGTTCTTCGCGAACTAGAAATTCAGAGTCTGGGGTTTCGGCCCATGACGCCATATCCATTCATTTCTCGTCTTGCCGCACTTGTATCGTCAGTCATAGCTACCACCTTAACTACGCATGTACCACACTTAGCAGAATGGTCAGAAATGAGTTTTTAAAAGTGTACAAGTATGTAAATGTGATAGCAACTTAGTCTAATGATTATAAAGACTTGTTAGACCTATAATGAGATGTTAAAATAAATTCTTAACATGTCCATAACACAATTACGTGTGGATTGAATGATCGAATGCATAATTAGTTTATTTTTCGTGAAAGTCTTAATTTTACATTAAGTGTAATAATTGACTAAGTATAGTCATGAATTCGAGTTAAACAAAGAGTAGAGTTATGTTGTTAGTACGTTATTATTGACTAGTATTGTGAACGTAATTGGTATGTAGGATTTAATTCAAAGAACGAGTTTGATTAAGTGTAATCTACGCACGAGGCAAGTTTCTTACCCTAAACTTTTGTTGAGCAAGTTTCCTAACCCTACATGTTATCATTATATAAGTTGATTAATTCATCTTTCGATATTGAGCAAGTTCTCATTATTATTGATCAAGCCTGTCTTGTATATTAAAGTTTATTAATCTTCAAGCATGATGTTGTTATACAATAATTATTCTATTGTATACCTTTTGAGATGTTATTCAAGTTAAATATTTGTTTATTGTTAAACCTTGTTAGACTAGCGAACCCTTATTGATTCGACTAGTCCATAGTTGATGAGCATTCTAAATTTCAGAATCCCTTGATGAATTATCCAAACCAAACTTCCTTTGGTGCGGACTCGAATGTCAAACTGAGATGAACAAACTTGTATAGGGGATTATTTACGCTTTAGCGTTAAGATATTAATGCATGATGGTACTAAGGGTTGATCCCCTAAATGCGAGAAGAAGAGTCCATAGTCTTATGATCATTAAAGGTTTCAAGTATAAACACTTGACAACCTAGGACATAGTTCAAGGTCTTATGACCCTCAGAATTTCTTTTGATTCTTGTTCATCATTCTTGATTCAAAAGTTGAGCTTTATATCAGAAGTTATTATTTCTCTCGCATGTTATTATTCATTGTTATATTGTTATACTTGTGGGCAATCGTGCTCATTCTTGCGTAATAATAACATTGCAGTTAAGAACGAAAGAGCAGATGAACCTTCCACTAGTAAGGGCAAGGGCAAGCTTAACAAGTAATGAAGACTGATTATTTATGTGATTATGTAATGATAGTTAGACTTGATGTTACTTAAGACTTATTTGTTTATGTTTTCCGCACAGATGATTTAAGGTTAGAGTAACCTGGGATTTATTTATTATTCAGTTGATGTAACCCCATAAGGGGAGAGATTTATTATTTATTTCTATCTATTGCATGGTTTGCATTTATTTATGGGTAGATAGATAGATGATGTTTGTACAGTGAACACCAAATCCAATGGAAATGGAAGTACCGGATTTGGGGGGTGTCACAAACAGTTTCTCCTTGCCACAAAGGCTTAATAGAACGTTTACTCAATATCTTTACCCTTAAGGCTAAAGATATTCAAATGTAATAACAAAGATTATACCAATTAGTTGTCTACCTTTGCACTACAGGCCAAAGATATTCAACTATAAAATCAATTGTCATGATCATACCAACCAATTGTATGTCAGTGCACTACGACCAAAGACATTCAGCTGTTAACTAATGGTCATGATCCTGCCAATCACATCATCTAATTATCCATGCACTACGGGCCAAGGATATTCATTATTATCACCAGTGGTTATGATCATGTCATACACCTGTCCATCTTTGCACGTAAGCCAAAGATATACAACTATAAAACCAATAATCAACAGTCCATCTTTGCACGTAAGCCAAAAATACGCAACTATAAAACCAATAATCAACAATCCATCTTTGCACGTAAGCCAAAGATGACTTTCATCATAATATAAGCATGAGGATGATGATAATGATATAAGCATTAATCAAATGAAATCAAGGATAAATATTAAACACTTTAAATTTATCCAGTGTTTAAAAATATCCAAATTGTCAACATGATACTGCTTTGTAGAGTAAAATTCAAGAATAATATTCATGTACCAAAAATAATTTGGACAGAAAAGAAATATATTTTTTGGGTAAATAGTACCCCGCAATAGTACCCTATGAATAGTACTTCGAAAATAGTACCTCGTGAATAGTACCCCGGCATGAAAAGTACTCCAAATACCCGAGTGAATAATATTTGGGTGAATAGTAACCCATGAATAGTAACTTATGAATAGTAGTTCGACACGAAAAGTGCCCCGAATACCCGAGTAAATAATACTAGAGTGAATAGTAACCAGGTGAATAGTAACTCGTGAATAGTAACTCATAAAAAAATACCAAAGAAAATGATATTCCATGACGAGTACAAAAGAAATGATATCTCATACGAGTATAATAGAATATACAAAACTACAAATGGATTTTCACCCGCCATGCAGTATTCAACGTAGACAGATCATTTCTATAATTTAATAAAGAATGAATACAAAGGATCATTCACCATGCATGCGGTAATCCACATAGACAGGTTATTCCAACAGAATAATAAAGAACGGAACCAATTCATGCGTAATCTGCACAGATAGGATATTCCAACAGAATAATAAAGAACGGAACCAGGTCATGCGTAATCCACACAGACAGGATATTCCAACAGAATAATAAAGAATGGAATAACAACAGAATTCACTAGGCATGCGATAGACCGCACAGACAGGTTATTCCAACATAATAATAAAGAATGGAATAACAGAAGAATTTCATCATGTATGTTGTACTTCGCATAGACAGGTTATTCCAACATAATAATAAAGAATGGAATAAAAATAGCTCTCTTCATGAATACGAAAGAAATAATACCCCTTACCTCAAAAGAAGACTGAATACTGGAATAGTGAGGTAGCAGACTTCTCTTTTTCTTTCTCTCTATAATTTCTCTCTATAACAATTACTCTATAGCTTTACTGAATTGGTGAGAAATGAAGGAAGAATGAGCTTCTATTTATAGGAAAATATAGTTTTGATAATTGCACATTTTGGGGCTCGAAATATTATAGTATAATACCTTCTTATTTTCCTTCATTTTTAATTTAGTCCTGCAAGTATTATCAAACTTGCACCACCTCCCCTAATAGTAAATCATGTGAATCAATAGTTCTATACATGTGAAAATACGAATTACAATATAGTACCTCCATCTATACCTCCATTTTTAACTTAGTCATGCAAGTATTATCAATCTTGCACTAACTCCCCTAATAGTAAATGAATGTGAATCAATAGTACACACATGTGAACAAATATTTATAATCATGTGAATCAATAGCAATTAATTGCTCATTTATCCGGTTAATTACCCGATTGATCAATATAACTTCCAGACATCAATTATTATCGAAATAAATGTCAATTTTCACTAACACTAATAATTCCTACACAATGGAACTATCAATTTCATCTTTAATCAACACAAACTTATTCATCATTAATATTATAATTCACAATATTTAGCAACCAGGTCATTCCCAGGAAAGAGGGGGCTTTCCGATAAGAATTTCTCCTTATTGGCGCGCAATTAGGTGACCAAACCTCTCATTGACAGAACTTCTAGACATTGTCAATATTGCAAATAATAATATGAATAACTTTGTTGTCTCAATTATTGATTTAATAATATAACATATTATACAGATGATACTGTGACAATAATTAAATCAATAATATGAGAGATATGATGCAACAATTACTGTAGCAATAATTGAGTATAACTGAGTGACTTTCTTACGTAAGCATCAATAATCAATATCGTGTGCTACTATGCAACTAAGCGTATTACTGTACTTTTATCATCGATTATTTTATGAAAACTTTCTTACTTTGAAAATTTTTCAAATATCACCCTTAACTTTAACCTTTTATCAATTTAACTATTTACTAAAATAGAAAAAATTGAATACTTTTATTTCATAAAATTCAGGATCTCACAATGATTCTTCTAATCTTAGGGGTTTTGGTGTCGACCCAGATGGATTTAGACTCAGTAGTCATTTTCCCCATGAAATTAGTCCTTATAATGTTGATCATTATTACTCAAATGAAAGTTTTAATGGCTATTTTCGATCTTTTGTTGGTGGGTATTCTCAGAGTTCTTATGACCATAACAAGGAAACATTGTATTGGTTGCCCCAGGGAGATAATGTGGGTACATCAATGGATCCTTATTCCACATGGAGTCATTCCCCTGTTCTATATTCTGACCCCAGTTGTCAAAATGGCCTGATGGATTATGTGGTGGAGGTAAGAAAGGAGCAAGAGAGAGGTTATTGTAATGGGGGGATTCATTTACAGAATCCATCTATAAGTATGCCTTGTGGTAATGATGATGCACTGAACTGTATGATCATCTGCATAACGGAACAGAGGAAGAAGAAAAGAGAGGGAGATAAAAGAGGGAGAAGAAAAAAAAAGGAGAGAAAGAGAAAAAAGGGAGGAGAGAAATAGAAAATAAAAATAAAAAACTATTAAATTTTATTTTTGCCATGTGTCCAGCTTAGTCAGCCACATTTATCTAAGTGGCAGATACGTTGACGGGAGGGGCATAGTTAAGCCAAAATTTGTAACGTTGAGTGTACTTTTGAAAAAAAAAATAGTTTAAGGTGTAAGTGGGACATCGGGATAAACGTCAGGGGCATTTTTGTTCCTTTGCCCTATAAATATATATTTATGGAGAGTGATCCATATCATGTATTTGCTATGAATCAAAAATGGGTAAATAACATCCTAAGCGTCTGTTCCACTGATCAATGGCTAAAATTAAAAATGAGGATATGACGTAAGCTAGTAATACTAGCGGACAAGCTAAACAAACAAATCGGACGATTATACCCCCAAGCCTCCAAAGTCAACGAAGGCCGACCCACTTTTTTAAACATTCTGCTAGTAATACTAGCGGACGACAGTTGAAACAACCATTGTTGGGTAAGAAATATTTTTACAGATATTTACATTAGATCACAAAATGTGAAGAGACTGATATATATTGCCTCGATCGGTAACTGCATAATCCCCATTGAAGGACGATGATATTGGTTTCAAATACTCCCTCGTAGAATCAAATACTCCGCAAAGGAATTTTTCTTTAAATAAATTCAAAAAACATTCACAACATGCCATTATTGAAGGAAACTCTCCACTTGTTAAAATAAATTTATTCGTTGTAAAATATTTATTGTGAGAGAATTCATCTTTCACTAAATAAAATAAATCCCTTACAAAATATAATTTACGAGATCAAAATTAATTGTGATTTAGATTATCAAAATTGTATAAGATTTAAACCAAATACTGATTTAGATTATCAAAATTATATAAGATCATCAACAACAATAGCAACCATCAACAACAATGACATGAAATCATTTTAAAATCGTAGTTGTTCAATTAGAACAACTACTAATTACTTCAAATCAAAATCTAGAAACATATCTAAAATGTCAAATAATTTCTGCCTTCAAATTGGGATTATTGAAAATTGATAATGGAGGTTCTTGACTAAATGGAGGCTGCCAATGATAAAAGGAAGACCGGTGACGTTGCTTGGATGCAAGTTTGTTTGGGGAAATTTTTGTCTCTATATAAAAATGTGACGTCATTGCATACTTTGTCACTAAATATAAGGATTTATGACGAACCAGTGTTGTCACTTATCCACTCATCTAATTAGTGACGCACTATTATCTCATCATATAAAATTGGTATTTGTGACAATAAAAATTGTCATAATTTATTAATTTTTGGTCTTTACAAAATTTGCCTCCAAAATCTCTTAAATTTTTTTGCCTTCAAATCAAATTGTGACAATATTACGTACTTTGTCACTAAATATAAGAATTTATAACGAATCATTTTTTGTCATTTATCCACGCATCTAATTAGTGACACACTATTATCTTATCATATAAAATTATTATTTATGACAATATAAATTGGCATAAATTATTATTTTTTCGTCTTTAAAAAATTTTCCTACAAAATTTTTCAGAAAATTTTTGCCTCCAAATAAAATTATGACGATATTACGTACTTTGTCACTAAATATAAGAATTTATGATGAACTATTTTTGTCACTTATCCACTCATCTAATTAGTGACAAACTATTATCTTGTCATATAAAATTAGTATTTATGACAATACAAATTGTCATAAATTATTATTTTTTCGTCCTTAAAAAATTTCCCTCCAAAACTTTTCTGAAATTTTTTGCCTCCAAATAATATTGTGATAAATTTATATATAGCGTCACTAAATGTGAACATTAGTGACGAAAGCACATTGTCACTAAATTTTACAAATAATTAATGATAAACTATTAGGGTTAAATGCAAAGTCGACCACTGAACTTTTATGATATTTGGATATTGAGCCCCTTTCTTTCGGTCAACGCAAATTGAGCTCATTTCTATTTAAAAATTTGGACTTTGAACCCCTAGGCGCCACATGTGCGTTGACCTACTGACGTGACACATGTGATGCCTACGTGACAGATCTGACGTGATATTTTATATTAGAATTTTATATGTGAGCCTTGCTAACGTGGCTTCTTTTGAATTATATATATATATATATATATATATATATATATATCTTATCTTCTTTCTTATATTGTGAATATATATTAGTTTATCAAAAGGGTTACACATACACATATATTTTATATATACATACTGACTTTGTTGGAAACTTTTATATATATAGTCTACTACTGTACTTCCGTGTGTGTATATATCAATGATCCATAGTATATATTTGATATAGATCAAAAACTGATAAATACCATCTCTACTTTCCATTAAAATTATAAACGGATGGGATTTAAAAACAAATATTACTGTCCGCTAGTAAGTCTAGCAGATGATATTAAAATTTTGTTTAGACCAAAATGCCCCCAATTCAATGCAAAAATAATTAGACAGCACGAATTTCTCACCTATCCCCTGTTTCTGATATTACCTTGTAACAGAACAATGATTCCTGCAATTGCTGCAATTTTTGCGATTTGGAATTGGAACCCTAGTTCTGCAGATCATCCTCTTGCTGTGAAAAGATCTGTGAAAAGGAATTAGGGTAAAATTACTAGTACTAAAACTCCCTGCTGCGATTTATGCGATTTGGAATTGTAACCTTAGTTCGCAATTGACTGTAAATCGGCACTAAATCAGTGTGAGTTTCGTTGCAAGTAAGTACTTTGATCAATGTTCTTTAGGCCTTTTATTATTTTGTCTTAGGTCATAAACTTGAATGTAGTTTTTATACCAGTTATGGTATGTCTGGCTATAATAGTAGCGATAAATGTCTATCTTACTTTTTACATGTATATGTATTTCATTTGTACTAGTTTGTCTTTCAACTTCTTAGTCTACTAGCAGATATACTAGTTCAATTTCTTAATTTAGACTGAATTTCTAGGTTTATTTCAAAATCCAATTGAATACATCCAATTGATCAGTTCACATATTTGTTGTTCTTAAGCCTTTAACAAAATCATATGAATGTTGTTAGTGTTACCTTGCAGTTTCATTGTTCATTTGTTTAAGCTCTGTACAATAACTTGGTGCTTATAAATTGCATTCTTTCATTCTAGTGAAGTGACAGAAAAGTTTAGAATTTTAGGGAATTCTGTAGAAGCACTGAAGCATCTTGAAATTTGTGCATAAAAGCTTTTATTTACTAAGCTCATGCACCTAGTACATATCTGTAATGAGCAAATCTAGCAGTAAATTGAAACCGGTTTCCTTCTTTAGTATACGTTGACTACTTCTGGTCTTTTAATGTTAATAACTCGCGAACAAATAAACATGAAAGCCAAATCTTGCCTTAGATTTAAGCCCACTTGAATCTTTTGTTGCAAAATATTACTCTGTATAGTTTCTATACATTTGTTGTTTTCTGTTTTGGCTATGTTTCTGTTTTGAGAAGTTGCTTATCTCCAAGAAATTTTTTTTATATTTTCTTCCGTCTAAATTTTTATATCTACTATTTTAAATCTGTGAATTAATTAACATTTGATGTCCACCTCATGCATTTCAGTTTTGATTTGTGACTGGAATTATATTTTTGTAGAATATACATTTTCTTAATATTCATTGGCATTCATATGGAAAATATTCATGAATATTTTAAACCAAAGGGGTAAGGTCTGTTGAGCTTGAGTAATATTAGTACTATGATGGAAATTGATTCTGAAGTCTGAAAGTTTTTGGAAATCTAGAATTGTTATTCCATCAGTTATGCAATATTTTCGCATGTGTTTATGTAAATAATAGAAACATAGCCAAAACAGATACTAGTCTATTTGCTTCAAGAATAACCTATATTCAAAAGTGACATGTTGAAGATACTTTTGCTTTGCACTATACATTTTTTTCTGTAGACATAGTTATGACTTCCTTTGATTCAGTCAATATAATGGGTGCTACTAGAGACAATTTTATCATCATTTGGGTAGGACATCATTGTTGAGTTACTTCCTTGAAGAATAGGATAATTTTGTAGAGATGTCATCAGATCACACAGTTCCACTGATTTAATTTCATTAGTTCTTCTTGCAGTATAATTCTTGGTTTTTTTCTTTGTTTCTCACTTTGATGATTTGTGTTCTTTATACACATTCTAATAGTTTCTCCCCTCTATTGTTTGTCAAAATCTGGCAGACTCTGTCCAAAACGCTGACTGTAGATGAGCTATTTTATTTGAAGGGGCAATTTGAATTGTTGGAACCAAACAAAAATGGGTCCATATGCTTGGAAAACATCAAACAGGTTGGTTTCATGCAAGATTATTTAATTTCTTTGAAATATTTGATTTCAATGTTGCTTTTACATTGTATGAAATGATCAGGTCTTGATGAAAAATGCAACAGATGCCATGAATGAGTCTCGTGTCATTGCTAAAGGATATAGACAGGATCATTTCTAAAGGAGAAGAAGAAACAACTTATCTTGATGCCAAGATGAAGTTACAACTTCAACATTATTAAACTGTTAGCAAGATTACTTGTGTGGCTCAAATTTTAAATTGTAACATTATTTAACTTAAACCGTGTGCAAACATTTCTTGTGTGATTTGGAAGTTAGTGAAGCAACATTATTATTATGGAAACCATGAAAGCAACATCTATATTGAAGACTTATATTTTAAGCATCAAAAGTGAAAGCAACATCTATATTGAAGACTTATATTTTAAGCATCAAAAGTGAGACACCTATGATACTTGGCATTACATCCGCTAGAAATTCTAGCGGACGGATCAATTATTTTCCTAGGCTCGTTGTTATGGGGGCATTTTGGTCTAAACAAAATTTTAATACCATCCTCTAGCGGACAGCGAAATTTGTTTTTAAATCCCATCCGTTTATAATTCTAATGGAAGGTAGAGATGGAATTTACCAGTTTTTGATCCATAGCAAATATATGCTATGGATCATTGCCATATATATATATATATATATATATATATATATATATTGTGACGCCCCCAAAATAGGTCCACACAACCCATTCTGAGTCGTCAAATACATACCACAGAATCCAAATACAAACTTCATATTTACAACAAGTAAACTGTCGTGCAAAATATGACAACACACAAGCTATGAGTTTCAATACAAATAACAGTACTTACACTCCAAATAAATGATACTTTAAATAAAGGTACAGTCGATAATTGTTTTAGGAATTAAATTTTTTTGAAAATGCTCAAGGAAGCCTTCATACATGGGAGACCATGCATCTAAGTTATAATAGATATCAAAAGACTTGAGAATTAACCGATCATTCCAATGGTGTGTATCTTCTTGCCATATAATTATCTTCATTGTCTCAAACTAAGGATTATATTCTAACCATACTCCAAGATTATATAAATAATGCTCATAGATATAGTCAGCGAGTGGATGCGCACAACCATATCTTATGATAACACGAATTTGTATGTGGTTAGACATCGTGTATAATAGTGGCAACACACCCTTTAAGCTCTTAGTACAATTTTGTTCTCCTCATTCAAATAGGGTGCATTTTTGATGCTTCCAAAGTCAGGTTCTCATCACCCTATTGTTTTTCACCAAAATCAATTATTAAGTGACGTATAAAATATGACTCACCCATCTTAAATCCTCAATACAATTATATATTGCATGTCATGCTATTTTATAATATATTGAGAAACTTCCACAGTCTCAGACCATCACACTATTCCCCTGTTATCTCCGCTCGACCCAGCTACACTCTTACTACCTGAAAGGAATTGTGAAGCAAAAGGGTGAGAACAAGTAGCCTAGTAAAGAATATTATGACTAAGATAATGTAAAACAAATTATCCTTAGTCCTTAATAGGGAAAAAAATATGATAGAATACAATAGACATCAAGTTTTAGATCAACAACTGCAGCGGAATAAGCAATCCATTAGAAGAGTCAAGCAGAACATAATATCTACTATCTCCTCCAAATTAAAAGTCTATCATAAATATTTCCTTCTTGTAATACCCATCAAGCATTCTTTGTTGTACCCAAAATAAAGAGAACTTTCATTACCTGTTTTCACCTGAACCACCAAAGATTATAGTTAACTTCACAATTTATAATAATGTAAATCAACAGTTTCTCCTTGTCACAAAGGCTTAATAGAACTTTCACTTAATATCTTTGCCCCAAAGGCTAAAGACATTCAAATGTAATAACAATGATCATACCAATCAATTGTCTATCTTTGCACTACGGGCCAAAGATATTCAACTATAAAATCAATGGTCATGATTATGTCAATTAATTGTCTGTCAATGCATTACGGCCAAAGACATTCAACTGTAAAACCAATGATCATGTCAAACAATAATTTTTCTTAGCACTATAGGCCAAAGATATTCATTTGTATTATCAGTGGTTATGATCATGCCAAACACCTGTACATCTTTGCACTACGGGCCAAAGATATCAATCAACAGATCATCTTTGCACTACAGGCCAAAGATATCAATCAACAGTTCATCTTTGCACTATGGGCCAAAGATATTCATCAATCAACAGTTTATCTTTGCACTACGGCCAAAGATAACCGTTTGCATCACCAGTGGTCATGATCATGCCAAACATGTGACTCCCCCAAAATAGGTCCACACGACCCATTCTGAGTCGCCAGATATCACTCTATAAAAATCAAATACAAACTTCATTTATAATGGTTGAATGAAGCGTAAATGCGATTCACGATAACAGATAAGCTGTGAGTTTTAATACAATATTATCTCGTGATGCGGTATCAAACTCAAATTGTTATTCTGATGCCATATAAAATACAAAGACAAATATTTTAAGACCCCAAAGAAGAACGAGAAGATTACTATTATATTCATTCTAATGAGGTGCACTTTTGGCGCTTTCAAAGTCGGGTTCTCATCACCCTATTGTTGTTCGCTAAAATCAATTATTAAGTGGCGTATAAAATCGACACACACATCTTAGGTCCTCAATACAACTATCTCATTGCATGTAATGCCGTTTTATAATGTATTGAGAAACTTCGACAGTCTCGGACCATCACACTATTTCCCTGTTATCCCCGCTCGACCCAGCTACACTCTTATTACCTGAAAGGAATTGTGAAGGAAAAAAGGGTGAGCACAACTAGCCCAATAAAGAATATCATGAATAAAGATATGTTACATCATCAATAGCCTTCATCAATAATAAATCAGAGATTTAGAACATATGGTAGATGATAAAACTTTTCAACTATAATTACAGCGGAACGAGCAATCCATTAGAAGAGTCAAATAGACCATCAGGTCTATTATCTTCTCCATGTTAAAAGTCCACCAATAATGTTTTATCCTTGTAACATCAATCAACAATTCCTGTCCACAATCATATGAATAACTCATAATCATAATTGTGATTCTGAATTCCTCTTCGCACCCAGGACGAAGATAATTTTCATCACCTATCTTCACTTGAAACATCAAAAATCATGGTTATACCAAATCGCAATTCCTACAAATAATCATACTAATAAATTCATCTTTGCACTACGACCAAAAATATTCATTAACAATTCTTCTTTGCACTATAGGCCAAAGACATACAATTGTATTTTAAAAGAGTCAAGTAGAGCATGATATCTACTATCTTTTACGAATTAAAAGTGTATAATCAATATTTTATCGCTGAGACTCAACTTAATAAATAATTCACATCATCGAATCATCCCCACTTTTCTGACCCAGGATATTCATATAATCATCATAATGGTCATGATTATACCGAATAATCACTTGGTTATAATCATACCAATAACTATCCATCAATACACTACTACGGACGATGAGGACTTTTACCACATCATCTATAACATTACGGGTCATGATTATACCGAATGATCCCTGGTCATAATCATACCAATAAACAGTTCATCTATGCACATAAGCCAAAGATACTCATCAATCAATAGTTCATTTTTGCACGTAAGCCAAAGATATACAACTGTAAAACCAATAATCAACAGTCCATCTTTGCACGTAAGTTAAAAATATACAACTGTAAAACTAATAATCAATAGTCCATCTTTGCACGTAAGCCAAAGATACTCATCAATCAATAGTTCATCTTTGCACGTAAGCCAAAGATATACAATTGTAAAACCAATAATCAACAGTCCATGTTTGCACATAAGCCAAAGATATAAAATCAAAACCTAATAATTAACAGTCCATCTTTGCACGTAAGCCAAAGATGACTTTCATCACAATATAAGCATGATGATGATGACCATGATATAAGCGAAAACAAAGATAAATATTAAAGACTTTAAATTTATCCAAGTATTATCAATCACTTAATAAACTCATAATCTAATATTATTAATATTATAACAATATTTTAATCACTTCTTAAACTTATAAACAATTTATTTTAATTGTTTACACTTTACCAAATAATGCATTTTAATCATTCAAAAATGCCATACTCATAACATTTTATCACCAATGATCAAATCCCTCATCAAAAATCTACATATACCCTATATAGGATTCCCAAGCCATAAAATCCTATTTTCCAATTTTGTTACTTCACATAACATATTTAATTCATTTACTCATAACTAGTTTATTTTCATGAAAAATACCAAATCAGTCCCAAAAATATTTCTTTTCTGGGATTTAGCAGAATATAGTCCCATATTAAACATATATTTTTCTCGAAATTTTTAAAATTCATTTACTATTTTTCATATGGCCAAAACTGCCGAATATTTTGACATTTATCATAAATTGTACTTTTGTCCAAAAATTCCGAAATTTACAGGGTATACTCCTGTTATATACATGTACTCCCAATAAAAATTTCACTAATTTTGGAGTTAACCACATTGAGTTATAAGGGTTTACTTTTAAAATAGTCTTTTCCCATAAAATCCATAACTCTTAATCTATACATCCAAAAATTGCCATCTTTGGACACAATATAGAAAACTCATCAAATTATCATTTCAAATTTTTTCAGAATTTTTGAGGGTCATAAAAAAATACGAAACTACAAATGGGTTTTTATCCGCCATGCGGTAATCCACGTAGACAGATCATTTCTACAATTTAATAAGGAATGAATACAAAGGATCATTCACCATGCATGCGGTAATCCACATAGACATGTTATTCCAACAGAATAATAAAAAATAGAATAACAGAAAAATTCACCATGCATGCGATAGACCGCACAGACAGGTTATTCCCAACAGAATAATAAAGAATGGAACCAGAATTCAATACGCGATCCAAGACGCATGTGATATTCCAATGAAATAATAAAGAATGGAATAACAATGAAATTTACGGGGCATGCGATAAACCGCACGAGATAGGTTATTTCATGAGAATAATAAAGAATGGAACCAAATCAAATGCGTAATTACGCATGTACGTGATATTCAATGAGAATAATAAAGAAGCGGAACCAATCATGCGTAATCCGCGATAGGCGGGATATTCAAAATGAATAATAAAGAATGGAATAATAGAAGAATTTCACCATGTATGCGATTACTTAGTAAACAAAGTTATTCCAACATAATAATAAGGAATGGAATAACAATAGCTCTCTTCATGAATACTGAAAGAAATAATACCCTTACCTTAGAAAAAAGCGGATCTTTGGAATAGTGAGGTAGCAGACTTCTCTTCTTCTTCTCTCTATAATTTACATCTATAACAATTACTCTATAGCTTTACTAAATTGGTGAGAAATGAAGGAAGAATGAGCTTCTATTTATAGAAAAATATAGTTTCGATAATTGCACATTTTGGGGCTCGAAATATTACAGTACAATACCTCCAACTTTTCTTTCATTTTAAATTTAGTCCTGCAAGTATTATCAAACTTGCACCACCTCCTCTAATAGTAAATAATGTGAATCAATAGTTCAATCATGTGAATCAATAGTTATAATCATGTGAAAATAGGAATTACAGTATAATACCTCCATCTATTCCTCTATTTTTAACTTAGTCATGCAAGTATTATCAATCTTGCACCAAATCCCCTAATAGTACAAGAATGTGAATCAATAGTACACACATGTGAATAAATAGTTATAATCATGTGAATTAATAGCAATTAATTGCTCATTTATCCGGTTAATTATCCGATTGGTCAATATAACCTCCAGACATCAATTATTATCGAAATAAATGTCAATTTCTACTAACACTAACAATCCCAACACAATGAAAATATTTTTCTCAAAAATTTCATTTTTGAAATTTCAAAGTTTGACTTTTTCTGAAAAAGTCAACCCCGACAAATTTTGTGTTTATAGTCTATTTCTACTAATTTTATCGGTCCAGACTCAAATATCACGTCCGCGTCTCCAAATTCAACTCCGAACTCAAATTTAATTTTTAATAACATTCATCATTAATATTATAACTCACAATATTTAACAACCAGGTCGTTCCCAAGAAAGAGGGGGCTTTCCGATAAGGATTTCTCCTTATTGGCGCCCAATTAGGTGACCAAACCTCTCCTTAACAGAACTTCTAGACTTTGTCAATATTGCAAATAATAATATGAATAACTTTGCCGTCTCAATTATTGATTTAATAATACATAACATATTATGCAGATGATATTGTGACAATAATTGAATCAATAATATGAGAGATATGATGCAGAAATTATTGTAACAATAATTGAGTATAACTGAGTGACTTCTCACATAAGCATCAATAATCAATACCGTGTGTTACTATGCAACCACGCGTATTACTGTACTTTTATCAATTTAACTATTTACTAAATAGAATAATAATTATAAAAATTGAATACTTTTATTTCGTAAAATTGGGGGTCTTACAAAACAGCTATCCATCTATGCACTACGGGCCAAAGAGGACTTTCACCACAAACCTTATCTGTAACATTAAAGGTCATGATTATATCAATAAACAATTCCTAGTCATAATCATATCAATCAACAATCTATCTTTGCACTACGAGCCAAAGATGATTTCACAAAATTTAAGTTTGAGAATTATGAAAATAACATAAAGAATGAATCAAGTGAGATCAAAGATAAATATTAGAGATTTCTAATTCAATTTATCCCAAGTTCAAGAATGTCCGAATTGTCAACTTGAAGATCGTAACATGGATTCAATTTCAAGAATAAGATTCATAAAAAATAACTTGGACAAAGAAAAGGAAATTAATTCAATTTTGTTGTGAATAGTACCCATGAATAGTACCGTATGAATAGTAACCATGAATAGTACCGTATAAATAATAATATGAAATAAAATAATATCACTTACATAATATGGAGTATGAAAGAAAATGGTATCCCTTACGCGTATCTAAAGAAAATAACCTCCTTTACGAAAAAAATAACATCCTTTACCTTAATAGGAAAGTAGTTCTGACTAGAATAACGGAGATTATGTTGAAGAAATCTTGCACTGCTATCAACACTCAAAATATCCTTATACTCACAAGAAATACGCTCAATATTATAGAGAGAGAATTTTTTGATTCTGGTGTGAGTTTCATTGTTTAATTAAGCAGCCTATTTATAGGAAAGTGGTTGCACATCACTTCTGACAAATTCACATACGGATGAATTAGTTTTTAAAACATGCAACACACCTTTTTGAAAACACGGAGTTCAAATTCAAAATGAGGACTGTAAGACCCCAACTTTTATGAATAAAGATGAATTTTCTATAAATATCATTTTTGAATATTATGTAGTGAATTTGATATAATGTTATAGTTGTGGGTAATATTTATAAATTTTGCAAAATACGAGTTATTATATAATATTCGATTGGTGGGGAATATTCGCTTTTAACGGGGAATATTAAATGCGACAAGACAATCATTTGTGGGCCCATAATGTAGAATAAGCGTCGGATGAAGAAAATGACAAGTTTGAGTTTTATAAATAACTACGTAGTAGTTCACGAATTATCTTGTTGGAATACACGGTGGTTAAAATACGATGTCGCATTATTGCACTGATAGCTTTGCGGTATTACACGATATTTTTTGAATTATTGATTCTTACGTGAAAGGCCTTTACTCGATAATTGTTACGATAAATTACTTGTTCAATATTTTATTTTATTGATTCAATAATTGCTGCGTTGATATTTTATATTATTGTTGTTTCAATAATTAGCCTTTTTACGATATTTCCATTATCAAATCAATAATTCATATTATTTGAATAATATTATTAGATAGCATTATTGGCAATGTCTAGAAAGTTACATCAAGGAGAGGTTTGGTCACCTAATTGCGCCCGATGGGAGAAATTCTTAACGGAAAGCCCCTCTTTCTTGGGAGCGGCTTTGGTTTGTCATTATTGTGATTACGTAATATTATTTGTGAATAATTAATTATTAATTTATATGATAAGAAAATATTTATTTTATGTAGACATAAATGATAGATAGGAAAATATTTATTTTATATGGTTATAAATGGAGCAATTAATGTTGAGGTATTTTATCAGTATTTTGTCGGATTGGAAGTATTAAAAAAAATCAAATCGGTGTTCTTAAAGCTATATTGTGTGAGTGATAATTTTGATCCGACCGTTAGATCGTTGTGATTTTTGGATATGTTATACATATATAAGTTGAGTATATGTCCACAAATTTTGAACCGTTAAAAATTAACGTATGATTTGTTATGAATTTTATGAGGTGTTGAAAATCGTCCGTTTGTGGAATTCAGATATTTTTTGTTTGGAATTTGGAAAAACTTAAAGCTACAAAGTTGTAGAGAATTCGATTTCGTGTGGAATGGACATAAAATTCATATTTTTCTGATAAAAGGGCTATTTATTATGACTTGTAGAAGTTTCGAAAATTAAAATATATTTATTAAAATTATGGGTGGGACCCACTTTTATTTTTGTCAAAACATGTGCTGAGATTTTTCAAGAATGGCATGCCTTGATAGTCATGGTCTTGGCGTGCGTAAGGAAAAAATAAAATAAAATATTATTTTATTAATTTAGTCTCCTATGGCGTTCTAGCATTTTTCTATAAATAGGCGCTTAAGTTAGAATTAAAAATCACACCAGAATCAGAGAATTCTTCTTCTATAATCTTGAGCATATTTCTTTCGAGTTTTAGAAAGTTTTGAGCGTAGAAAATAGTAAAAGTTCTCTTCAAGAATATCCCCGCTATACCAGTTAGAATACTCTTCTTTTCAAGGTAAGGGATGTTATTTTTGTTCTATATTCGCTTGAAAAAATATTTTCTTCCATACTTTATAGTATATAAGTAATATTATTTCGTTTCAGATTTCAAATTTTATACTCGTTTTGTTAAAGTTTTGGCTTCTATACTCCATGAAATTAGTAGAATATCCTTGATATTTGCGCTTCATCCAGTATCTTTTCATGGAAATATTATTCTGAGAATTTTTGATAAGTTTTAACTTTTTCATGCCGGAGTACTATTCATGGGGTTATTATTCCTGAAGTACTATTCACGGGGTACTATTCACTAGAGTACTATTCACTCGGGGTACTATTCATGATAAAAATTGATTCGTTTTTGGTCCAAATTATTTTTGGTATAATATTATTCTTGAATTTTACTCCACAAAGCAAAGATCATGTTGACAATTTGGGCGTTATTGATTTACGGATAAATTAAATTATAAATCTTTAAAAATTTATCCTTGAACTTGTTTTATTGAATTCTTATATCATTGTCATCATCCTCATATTTATATTATATGTTGAAAGTCATATGTGGCTTGTAGTGCGTAGATGGACTTGGTATGATTATGACTTGGGATTATTCGGTATAATCATGACCGTAATGTTACAAATGATGTGGTAAAAATCCTCATTGGCCCGTAGTGCATTGATGGACAGTTGTTGGCATGATCATGACCATTGATGAATACACGAATATCCTTGGCCCGTAGTGCATGGATAATTTGTGGTCGTGATACTAAAGAATATCCTTGGCCGTAGTGCAGGGGTGATTCAATGATGTGAATTATTTATTAAGCTGCGTCTTAGAGATAAAAGTGATGAAAAACCTTTTAAATCATAGAAGATAGTAGATTTTATGCTCTACTTGACTCTTCTAATGGATTGCTTGTTCCACTGCAGTTAAACTTGATGTTTGTTATATTTTATCAGTTTAACACTGTTGAAGGCTAACGATAAATTATTTTACATTATCTTAGTCATAATATTTCTTACTGGGCTAGTTGAGCTCACCCTTTTGCTTTCATCGTCTTCTTCAGGAAATGAGAACGTAGCCAGGACTAATCGGGGAACGGAGTGACGGTCCAGATGATAGCATTAGTAGTCCTCACTATTCTATGAAATAGTGTGATAATAAATGTATTGAGAACTCTATTTGAGTTGAATACTGTCTAGAAGACAATTTTCGTTTTAAAACTCTCAGTTTATGTTTTGTCGTATTTTACACGACAGTTGTATTATTAAGTTGTATTTGAATTTTGTACCATGTATTTGGCAACTCAAGATGGGTGATGTATACCTATTTTGGGGGAGTCACAATTGGCATCAAAGCTTAGGGATATGATCCCTGGCTGAGATGTGAGACAAGAACTAGGAGGGGAGAGACGGGGAATTCCTTTGCTAGTATGACCTACCTAAGTTTAATTGGTATTTAATTGGTCGGTCAGAGTATAGGGATAAATGTGGCATATCAATTAACCCTTGTTTTATGACAATATTTAAAAATGACATCTGAGAATGTTGAGAATAGCAATGGAGCACAGGAGACCATTGAGTCTCCATAGATCAATAATCAGGATAATGTGCATCAAGAAGGCGACAATCCTCATGCAAACAACAACACTGACCAAATGTTGAACGATGGAATGTTCAGAGGATTTCTGTAATTCATGCAACATCAGGCAAGAGAGACTCCTGTCTGAAATACAGGTGGAAACACTAGCAACTCTCGAACGGTCACTGCTAAACAGTTCAAGGAGCTGGGACCACCAGAATTTTTTGGAGAGCCAAAACCACTTAAGGCGGAGATGTGGATAAAGCAGATAAATAATATATTTGATGTCTTGGGATGCTCTAAGGAACAAAAGGTTCCCTTTGCCACCTTCATGTTGCGGGCAGAAGCAGATTACTGGTGGAAATCTATAAAGCGTACTCAACCTGCCGCACTAAAGATGTCTTGGGATAAGTTCCAAGAACTATTCAACGACAAGTACTTTCCCGAAAGTATTCGTCACATGAAAGAGGTAGAGTTCATTAAACTGGAGCAAAACAACATGACCGTGTCGCAGTACGAAGCTAAGTTTGCCGAGTCGTCCCGGTTTGCGTCCCATTTGGATGATAATGAGGAGAGAATGACGCGAATGTTTCTAAGAGGTTTGAAACCTGAGATACGTCAATACCTTATCTCTCATAAACTGTGTTTGTATTCAGATGTTGTGAATAGGGCTCAGTTATTGGAGCGCGATAATGAGTCAACCCAACCAAGAGAGAGCAATTGGAAAAATGATAATACCAGTGGTAGCAGTCATCAAAGCGGTGACAACAAGCGTGGAGGGAATCAATATGCCAGAAATGGTAACCACTTTGGTGGTAATCATGGCCAAGAAAATAAGAGTGGACATTTCAAGAAGAGGAGATTCAACAATGATGGAAAGACGTCAGCACCAGCACCCGTTGTTAAGGAAGGAGAACGACCACCTATCATATACTTCAAATGCGGAGGGGAGGGACACATCAGTCCAAGCTACGCGATGCAGTCCAAAGCGTGTTATAATTATAGAAGAGAAGGTCACCTAGCCCGATTTTGTCGTGCAGAAAAGACAAGTCCAAATTGGGATGGAGTCACCAAAGGCGTCCCGAAAAAAGTCAAAGCCGTAGTTCAAGGAGGCGTTTGCGTGACCTCCCAGAAAACAAGGAACCAGAACGAGGTCATCACGGGTAAGCTTATCATAAACTCTAGCGAAGTCTATAACTTATTTGATACTGGTTCTACCCATTCTTTTATTTCTCCTACTTGCGCTCAACATTTAAATTTGACTCTAAAGAAATTAGACTTTGACTTATCTGTTGAAACTCCATTGGGAGAAACCTTCAGTACATCCACTGTTTATAAGTCTTATTTGGTTCAAATCGGTACCCTCACATTACCTGTCAATCTTATTTCATTGAAAATACTTGCATTTGACGTAATTCAAGGGATTGATTGGTTAACTACTCATCATGCAAAAATTGATTATTTTCGTAAGGTTGTTAGCTTTCGTATTCCTAACCAACCTATTATGCGAATTCAAGCAACCAAACCATTAAAATCAATCACTGTCATCTCAAGCCATAAAGCTATTCGTTTATTAAAAAATGGATGTCAAGCTTTCTTAGCTCATGTCATGGATTTAAACAAAAATATGTCAGTTTTGAATGATATTTCTATTGTTAATAAATTTCCTGACGTATTCCCTGAAGAACTTCCTGGCCTACCCCCAGAGCGTGAAAATGAATTTTGTATCGACCTTGAACCCGGTACAAAACCCATTTCCAAAGCCCCATATCGAATGACTCCTATTGAACTTCAGGAGTTAAAGACCCAATTGCAAGAATTGTTAGACATCGGTTTCATTCGTCCTAGTACGTCTCCTTGGGGTGCTCATGTTCTATTCATAAAAAAGAAAGATGGGAGTATGCAACTTTGTATTGATTATAGGGAGTTGAATAATGTCACCATCAAGAATAGGTACCCATTGCCATGTATTGATGACCTGTTTGACCAGTTGCAAGGCGCCAAATTCTTTTCAAAGATCGATCTTCATTTCGGATATCATCAGTTAAAGATTAGAACCAATGACATTCCAAAGACGGCTTTTAGAACTCGGTACGAGCATTATAAATTCCTAGTCATGTCTTTTGGATTGACTAATGTTCCTGCTGCCTTCATGGATATGATGAACCGAATATTCAAGGAATATTTGAATCACTTTGTGGTCGTCTTTATTGATGACATCCTCATATATTCCAAAATCCGTGAAGATCATGAACAACACTTGAGGCTGATAGTCCAAAAGCTTCGTGAAAACAAGCTTTATGCCAAGTTGAAGAAATACGAGTTCTGGCTTGAGGAAATAGCATTCCTTGGGCACGTAGTATCAAGTCATGGAATATCTGTTGACCCGGTAAAGATTGAAGCTATTTAAAGCTGGGAGCAACCTAAATCAGTGACCAAAGTACGTAGCTTTCTCGGCTTAGCTGGTTATTATCGGAGATTCGTAGAAGGGTTTTCTCGAATCGCTACTCCATTAACTCAGTTGACTCAAAAAGATACAAAATTCGGTTGGAGCGTGGAATGTGAGAAGAGTTTTCAAGAACTCAAGAGGAGACTCATTTCAGCACCTGTTCTGATAATACCATTCGGCTCGGAGGGATTTGTCATCGACAGTGATGCTTTGGGCAAAGGGTTAAGATTTGTTCTCATGCAACATGGGAAAGTCATAGCCTATGCCTCACGACAACTCAAAGAATATGAGAGGAATTATCCTACTCATGATCTAGAGTTGGTAGCAGTCGTTTTTGCACTAAAGATTTGGAGGCATTACTTGTATGAGGAGAAAGTGGAGATCTTTACGGATCATAAAAGCCTCAAATATTTCTTCACCCAAAAGGAACTCAACATGTGGCAACGACGTTGGCTTGAACTGTTGAAAGATTATGATCATACCATTCAATACCATCCTGGTAAAGCGAACGTAGTAGGTAGACGTTTGAGTAGAAGATCATATCTTGGTATTACAAGTGCGATATTGTCAACGCAAAGGCCCATTTTGTATGACTTGCAAAGGATGGGGATAGAGTTAAAGACTCCAGGGACCCATGTGACGATGGCGAATATACGAGTAGAACCGACTTTAATTGATAAAGTTAAAGATGCTAAAGCTATAGACCTGGAGCTGATGCGTATGAGGAAAAAAGTGCAAGAAGGTGCTATGCCGGAAGCAAGAATCGATGAAGAAGGAATACTTTGAGTCAACTCCAGACTTTGTGTTTCTAACAACCCTGATTTAAAGTATAAAATCATGATGGAGGCGCACAACACACCGTTTGCAATCCATCCTGGGAGTACCAAAATGTATCATAATCTTCGACATACATTTTGGTGGAGCAATATGAAGAGAGAGATCGTGGAGTTTATCTCAAGGTGTCTAACTTGTCAACGAGTCAAGGCGGAGCATCAAGTACCAAAAGGTCCATTCCAACCACTTGAAATTCTAGAATGGAAGTGGGAGCACATTACCATGGATTTCTTTACCGGTCTTCACAAGGTTTCTCAAGGCATAGATGCGATTTGGGTCATTATTGATAGATTTACGAAGTCGGCTCATTTCTTACCTATACGAGAAACTTATACACTTGAACGTCTTGCTTGTATGTACATAAACGAGATTGTAAGATTGCATGGTATGCCAGTATCCATAGTTTCTGATCGAGACCCAAGATTCACTTCAAGATTTTGGGTTAGTTTGCAAAAAGATATGGGCACGGATTTACGATTTAGCTCAGTATATCATCCTCAGACGGACGGGTAGTCGGAAAGGACTATTCAAACTCTTGAAGACTCTGTGTCCTTGACTTCAATAGAAGTTGGGACAAGTTCTTACCATTGGTGGAGTTTTCCTACAACAACAGTTATCAAGCAAGTATTGGCATGGCTCTATTCGAGGCGTTGTATGGAAGAAAGTGTCGTTCTCCAGTATGCTGGGATGAGGTGGGTGAAGCAACGTTGTTGGGACCGGAGTTGGTACGTATGACTATGGAAAAGATTCAAACGATTTGACAACGTATAAAAATGTCACAAGATCGACAAAAGAGCTATGCTGATCTTCATCGAAAGGACGTGGAATTAAATATTGGAGAACATGTGTTGTTACGTGTTGCTCCATGGAAAGGAGTTACGAGATTTGGAAAGAGAGAAAAGCTCAATCCTTGATTCATTGGCCCATTTTTAATCCTCGAACGAGTAAGAACTGTGGCCTATAGACTCGCCTTACCCCTAAGTATGTCTCGTGTTCATAATATTTTTTACATATCTATGTTACGTAAATATGTGAAAGACCCGAACCACATTATTGAGTTAGAACCGGACGAAATAGCGGAAGATTTAACGCATGAAGAGGTTCCTATTAAAATCTTGGATAAGAAAGAGCATATTTTACGCTCCAAGGTTATACCTCAAGTCAAAGTTTTGTGGAGAAACCACGATGTTGAGGAAATGAGCTGGGAGTTAGAATCTGAAATGAAATCAAGGTATCCTTACCTCTTGACATATACCGTGTATGTACCCTAATTTCGAGGGCAAAATTTCATAAGAAGGGGAGGTTGTAAGACCCCAACTTTTATGAATAAAGATGAATTTTCTATAAATATCATTTTTGAATTTTATGGAGTGAATTTGATATAATGTTATAGTTTTGGGTAATATTTATAAATTTTGCAAAGTACATGAGTTGTTATATAATATTCGATTGGTTGGGGAATATTAAATTTAACGGCACAATCATTTGTGGGCCCATAATAGAATAACCCATAACGATGAAGAAAAAAACAAGTTTGAGTTTTATAAATAACGTAGTAGTGTTTACCATTAACACCGTTGGAATACACGGTGGTTAAAATACGATGTCTGGCGTTGTTATGCAGTAGCACTTGCGGTATTACATAATATTTTCGAATTATTGATTCTTACGTAAGAAGACACTACTCAATAATTGTTACAGTAATTACTGTTCAATATTTTATTTTATTGATTCAATAATTGTTGCGTTGATATTTTATATTATTGTTGTTTCAATAATTGTCACTGCACAGTATTTCCCATTATCAAATCAATAATTCATATTATTTGAATAAAAATATTAGATAGCATTATTGGCAATGTCTAGAAAGTTTTGTCAAGGAGAGGTTTGGTCACCTAATTGCGCGCCAGTAAGGAGAAATCCTTATCGAAAAGCCCCCTCTTTCTTGGGAATGGCCTGGTTGTCATTATTGTGATTTTATAATATTATTTGTGAATAATTAATTATTAATTTAGATGATAAGGAAATATTTATTTTATGTGAACATAAATGATGGATAAGAAAATATTTATTTTATGTGGTTATAAATGGAGGAATTAATGTTGAGGTGTTTTATCAGTATTTTGTAGGATTGGAGGTATTAAAAAAAAATCAAATCGGTGTTCTTAAAGCTATATTGCGTGAGTGATAATTTTGATCCGACCGTTGGATCATTGTGATTTTTGGATATATTATACATATATAAGTTGAGTATATGTCCACAAATTTTGAACCGTTAAAAATTAGCGTATGATTTATTATGAATTTTATGAGGTGAGTAAAATCGTCTATTTGTGGAATTTGAATATTTTCTGTTTGGAATTTAGAAAAACTTAAAGCTACAAAGTTGTAGAGAATTCGATTTCGTGTGGAATGGACATAAAATTCGTATTTTTCTGATAAAAGGGCTATTTATTATGAATTGTTGAAGTTTTGGAAATTAAAATGTTTTTATTAAAATTATGGGTGGGACCCACTTTTGTTATTGTCAAAACATGTGCTGAGATTTTTCAAGAATGACATGCCTTGATAGTCATGGTCTTGGCATGCGTAAGGAAAAAATAAAATAAAATATTATTTTATTAATTTAATCTCTGTGGCGTTCCAGCATTTTCCTATAAATAGGCGCTTAAGTTAGAATTGAAAATCACACCAGAATCAGAGAATTCTTCTTCTATAATCTTGAGCGTATTTCTTTCGAGTTTTAGAAAATTTTGAGCGTAGAAAATAGTGAAAGTTTTCTTCAAGAATATCCCCGCTATACCAGTTGGAATACTCTTCTTTTCAAAGTAAGGGATGTTATTTTTGTTCAATATTCGCTTGAAAAAATATTTTCTTCCATACTCTGTAGTATGTAATTAATATTATTTCGTTTCAGATTTCAAATTCTATACTCGTTTTGTTAAATTTTTAGCTTCTATACTCCATGAAATTAGTAGAATATCCTTGATATTTGCGCTTCATCTAGTATCTTTTCATGGAAATATTATTCTGAGCATTTTTGATAAGTTTTAACTTTTTCATGCCGAAGTACTATTCACAGGGTTACTATTCTCGAAGTACTATTTATGGGGTACTATTCACTCAAGTACTATTCACCCGGGGTACTATTTATGATAAAAATTGATTCGTTTTTGGTCCAAATTATTTTTGGTATAATATTATTCTTGAATTTTACTCCACAAAGTAATATCATGTTGACAATTTGGACGTTATTGATTTCTAGATAAATTAATTATAAATCTTTAAAAATTTATCCTTGAACTTGTTTTATTGAATTCTTATATCATTGGCATCATCCTCATATTTATATTCTGTTGAAAGTCATCTGTCGCCTGTAGTGCATAGATGAACTTGGTATGATTATGACCAGGGATTATTCAGTATAATCATGACCGTAATGCTACAAATGATGTGGTAAATGTCCTCATTGGCCCGTAGTGCATTGATGGACAGTTGTTGGCATGATCATGACCATTGACGAATACACGAATATCCTTGGCCCGTAGTGCATGGATAATTTATGGCCGTTATACTAAAGAATATCCTTGGCCGTAGTGCAGGGGTGATTCAATGATGTGAATTATTTATTAAGATGTGTCTCAACGATAAAGTGATGATGAAAAACCTTTTAAATCATAGAAGATAGTAGATTTTATGCTCTACTTGACTCTTCTAATGGATTATTTTTCCGCTGCAGTTAAACTTGATGTTTGTTATATTTTATCAGTTTAACACTGTTGAAGGCTAATGATAAATTATTCTGCATTATCTTAGTCATAATATTTCTTATTGGGCTAGTTGAGCTCACCCTTTTGCTTTCATCGTCCTATTCAGGAAATGAGAACGTAGCCAAGACTAGTCGGGGAACAGAGTGACGGTCCAGATGATAGCATTAGTAGTCCTCACTATTCTATGAAATAGTGTGATAAGAAATATATTGAGTACTCCATTTGAGTTGGATACTGTCTAGAAGACAATATTCATTTTAAAACTCTCAGTTTATGTTTTGTCGTATTTTACACGACAGTTGTATTATTAAGTTGTATTTAAATTTTGTACCATGTATTTGGCGACTCAAGATGAGTGATGTATACTTGTTTTGGGGGCGTCACAAGGACTCCCAAATTTATTTCACGTTTAAAAAATTTAAAAATTATAAAAAAGAAATATAAATTCAATTTTCTCTCTTCCACTTCATTTTATTCTTATACCATAAATTTATTATAGTAATATTACCATTTAAATTATAAAACTTATACTATTATATTATCACATTATACTATTATAATGTAATATTATAATAATATATTTTTATAAATATCTTATCGAATTAGATAATTATGGTTTCATAGAAAATATAACAAACTTTTGACAAATGTCTCATTCTAAAATTTCTCCATTTATATCAAAATTTAAAGAAATATTTACTTACCATATTCATCAATTATTTACAATTCTTTAATAATTATTTCTAATTAATATTATAGATTCACAATATTGACAATCAGATCGTTCCCAGGAAAGAGGGGGCTTTCCGATAAAGATTTCTCCTTATTGGCGCGCAATTAAATAACCTAACCACTTTTCTCGACAGAATTTTCTAAGCCTTGTCAATAATGCTGTTTAATAATATCATTTCAATAATATGGGTGACAATTATTGATTTAGTAATGAGAAATACTATTTAGTTGTTACTGTGATAATTATTAAGTCAACAATATAAAATATTATTCAAGTATCACTGTAGAAATTATTGCATCAATAATATGAAAGACTGTGCAATTTTTACTGTAACAATTATTGAGTTAAACACTAAGTGACTTCTTACGTAAACATCAATAATCAAAGATACTGTGCACTACCATGTGCTACTGTGCAATACTGCGTACCCTTGTGTACAACGCGTATTACTATACTTTTATCACTGGGTATTTCAACAGTTTAACGGTAAAAGTTTTGCCGTTATTTTTTATAAAAAGGTTATTTATGTCGCTTTCTATATCCTGCATTATTACATTATGTGGTCCACCAATGATTAAGTAAATCGTATGGATATTCCCTCAAAAGAAGAATATTCTCCGACCAAACGAATATTCCCTGACACAATGAATATTTTATATCAACTTGCTTAATTTGTAAAATTTTCACATATTACCCTTAACGTTAACATTTTATCAGTTTAACCATTTACTGAATAAAACAATAATTATAAGAAAATTGAATATTTTTATTTCATAAAATTTGGGGTTTTACAATCTCCACTCTCTATGAAATTTCATCCCCGATATTTACGTACCTGGTAGTTCGAAGATGTGAGAATACCTTGCTTTCATTTCAGATTCTATCTGCCCGGTCATTTCCTCTGTATCATGATTTCTCCATTGCTCATCTCTTGGACTTCAGATATCATTCCAGAATACAGCTTCAAAACAAAGGTTAATTGACTTATCACAATTTGTCAACTTATTAAATAAGAAAATTCAGCTTCGGTAGGACACACACTAGCGAGGATATTACTCGTCTCTCCCCTCTTAGTTCTAGTCTCAGATCTCCGCCAGAGACCATATCCCTAAGCTTTGATACCAATTGTGACGCCCCCAAAATAGATCCACACAACTCATTCTGAGTCGCCAAATACATACCACAAAATCCAAATACAAACTTTCTATTTACAACAATTAAACTGTCGTGCAAAATACGACAACACACAAGATGTGAGTTTCAATACAAATAATAGTACTCACACTCCAAATCAATGAAACTTTACATAAAGGTAAAATCGATAACTATTTTAGGAATTAAATTTTTTAGAAAATGCTCAATGAAGCCTTCATACATGGGAGACCATGCATCAAAGTTATAATAGATATAAAAAAACTTGAGAATTAACCTTGAAGAACAAGAAGATTACTATCCTGTTCATTCCAATGGTGTGTATCTTCTTGCCATATAATTATCTCAATTATCTCAAATTGAGAATTATATTCTAACCATACTCTAAGATTATATAAATAATGCTCATAGATATAGTCAGCAAGTGGATGCGCACAACCATATCTTATGATAACACGAATTTATATGTGGTTAGACATCGTGTAAGAGAGTGGCAACACACCCTTTAAGATCTTAGTACAATTTTGTTCTCCTCATTCAAATGGGGTGCATTTTTTACGCTTCCAAAGTCGGGTTCTCATCACCCTATTGTTGTTCACCAAAATTAATTATTAAGTTACGTATAAAATACGACACACCCATCTTAAATCCTCAATACAATTATATATTGCATGTCATGCTGTTTTATAATGTATTGAGAAACTTCCACAGTCTCGGACCATCACACTATTCCTCTGTTATCCCTGCTCGACCCAGCTACACTCTTACTACCTGAAAGGAAATTGTGAAGTAAAATGGTGAGCACAAATAGCCTAGTAAAGAATATTATGACTAAGATAATGTAAAAAAAATTATCATTAGTCCTCAACAGGGAAAAAATCTGATAGAATATAATAGACAACATGTTTTAGATCAACAACTGCAGCGGAACAAGCAATCCATTAGAAGAGTAAAGTAGAACATAATGTCTATTATCTCCTCCAAATTAAAAGTCCATCATAAATATTTCCTTCTTGTAATACCCATCAACCATTCTTTGTTGTATTCAAAATAAAGTGAACTTTTATTACCTGTTTTTTCCTGAACCACCAAAGATTATAGTTAACTTCACAATTCATAGTAATGTAATCAATAGTTTCTACTTGTCACAAAGGCTTAATAGAACTTTCATTCAATATCTTTGCCCCAAAGGCTAAATACATTCAAATGTAATAACAATGATCATACCAATCAATTGTCTATCTTTGCACTATGGGCCAAAGATATTCAACTATAAAACTAATGGTCATGATCATGTCAATTAATTGTCTGTCAATGCACTGCGGCCAAAGACATTCAACTATAAAACCAATGATCATGCCAAACAATAATCTATCTTTGCACTACATGCCAAATATATTCATTTGTATCATCAGTGGTCATGATCATGCCAAACACATGTCCATCTTTGCACTACGGGCCAAAGATATCAATCAACAGATCATCTTTGCACTACAGGCCAAAGATATCAATCAACAGTTCATCTTTGCACTACGGGCCAAAGATATTCATCAATCAACAGTTTATCTTTGCACTACGGGCCAAAGATAACCGTTTGCATCACCAGTGGTCATGATCATGCCAAACACCTGTCCATCTATACATTACGGACCAAAGAAGACTTTCACCACAAACCTTATCTGTAACATTAAAGGTCATGATTATACCAATAAATAATTTCTGGTCATAATCATACCAATCAACAGTCCATCTTTGCACTATAGGACAAAGATGACTTTCACCATAATTTAAGTCTGAGAATTATGACAATAACATAATGAATGAATCAAGTGAGATCAAAGATAAATATTCGAGCTTTCTAATTCAATTTATCCCGAGTTCAAGAATATCCGAATTGTCAACATGAAGATAATAACATTAAGATTCATAAAAGATAACTTGGACAAAGAAAAGGAAATTTAATTTTGTTGTGAATAGTACTTATGAATAATACCGTATGAATAGTACCGTATAAATAGTAACCATGAATAGTATCGTATGAATAGTAATATGAAATGAAATAATATCACTTACATAATATGGAGTATGAAAGAAAATGATATCCCTTACGTATCAAAAGAAAATAACCTCCTTTATGAGAAAAATAATATCCTTTACCTTAATAGGAAAGTAATTCTGATTGGAATAACGGAGATTATGTTGAAGAAATCTTGCACTGCTATCAACACTCAAAATATCCTTATACTCACAAGAAATACACTCAATATTATAGAGAGAGAATTTTCTGATTTTGGTGTGAGTTTCATTGTTTAATTAAGCAGCCTATTTATAGGAAAGTGGTAGCACACCACTTCTAACAAATTCACATACGGATGAATTAGTTTTTAAAACATACAACACACCTTTTTGAAAACAAGGAGTTCAAATTCAAAATGAGGACTCCCAAATTTATTTCACATGTTTAAAATATTTGAAAATTATAAAAAAGAAATATAAATTCAATTTGCTCTCTTCCACTTCATTTTATTCTTATACCATAAATTTATTATAGTAATATTACCATTTAAATTATAAAATTATACTATTATATTATCACATTATACTATTATAATGTAATATTATAATAATATATTTGTATAAATATCTTATCGAATAAGATAATTATGGTTTCATAGAAAATATAACAAACTTTCGACAAATGTCTCATTCTAAAATTCCTCCATTTATATCAAAATTTAAAGAAATATATTACTTACTATATTCATCAATTATTTACAATTCTTCAATAATTATTTCTAATTAATATTATAGATTCACAATATTGACAATCAGATCATTCCCAGGAAAGAGGGGGCTTTCCGATAAAGATTTCTCCTTATTGGCGCGCAATTAAATAACCTAACCCATTTTCTCGACAGAATTTTCTAAACCTTGTCAATAATGCTGTCTAATAATATCATTTCAATAATATGGGTGACAATTATTGATTTAATAATGAGAAATACTATTCAGTTGTTACTGTGACAATTATTGAGTCAATAATATAAAATAATATTCAAGTATCATTGTAGCAATTATTGCATTAATAATATGAAAGACTGTGCAATTTTTACTGTAAAAATTATTGAGTTAAATACTGAGTGACTTCTTACGTAAGCATCAATAATCAGAGATCTCATGCACTACTCTGGTGTATCTTTATGCATATCTGCGTACCCTTGTGTACAATGCGACATCTTGTTTTTTATCACCGGGTATTTCAACAGCTTTTCTGATTAAAGTTTTACTGAATTATTTTTATAAAAGGTTATTTCTGTTACTTTCTATATCCGATAGTTATTCTGTTATGTGGTCCAACAATGATTGCGCCGTCAAATAAATACGGATATTCCCTGACAAAAAGAATATTCCCCGACCAAACGAATATTCCCCGATACAATGAATATTTTATATCAACTTGCTTACTTTGTAAAATTTGCACATATTACCCTTAACTTTAACATTTTATCAGTTTAACCATTTACTGAATAAAATAATTATTATAAGAAAATTGAATACTTTTATTTCATAAAACTCGGGGTCTTACATATATATTCAGCTTTCTCAATTTGTACACATATATCATATACATAATATATATATATATATATATGATATTTTTTTGAGTTTGAGTAAGGAAAATTATAAGTTGTTCCTAGGTCATTCAATTATTTTAAGTGTTGATTAGTTGGGTAAAGAACCGTTGAATCCTGGAGTAGGATTTTTGTCAGTGACCTTAACACCGAGAAAAGTTCTCCGAGAGGCAAAATTTCTACTTAAGAACAGTGCACTGCACACCTCTGCTCAACATAATTCACTCTAAATTGATTAGTTCTATTTCTGCCCTTCTTTTATTTGATAGTTGAATCCTATATTTTATTCTGTTCACCAAAATAAATTACTGACATGCAGTGAGAGATCACCTCCCAATCTGCGTGTCGACACTTATTAATCAATTGACCAAAATTAACTTCATGCTAACCACTCCCATTAACACCAAGTTCGCTGATTCCTATCTTCATTCATGATTAACTAAAGAATCAGAACACATAAAATTGTAAATATACAAAAACTGTGAACTTTAAGACTAGTTGATCGAAGTGCATACAGAAGCAAGTAAATACTCCCTGCCACTACAACAAAAAGGCTTATTAGCGACTGCATATCTGCATGTTGCATATATGGTCGCAGATGAGTATTATGACAAGAATCTGATCGATATTAGTCGCGAGTAATCTGAGTCATTGGATGGACATCAGCGACCATTAATAGCGACTAACTTATCAGCGACCACCATCAGCGACCGAATCCGTCGTTAATCTGACTCATGTTCAGTTAGTTGTCAGGGATGATGTGGGACATGTGTCAGCGACCGGTAATAGCGACCGATTCAGTCGCTAGTTTCCATGGAGCTACCAACGACCGCGTTTGAGTATTAGCGACCGCATGCGGTCGCTGATGTTGTTTTTTTATATAAATATTTTTCCTGTTTTATGGATTTCCCAAAAATACCCTACTTTTACCTACTTTCTATCCCAACACACAACAGTATATATAAGCATCCGTATATATCCCAACACATCCACAATAGTATATAGAAACATCCATCTATATGATAGAATCGTAAACCAACACAATACAATGTTTGGATCAACACAACACAATACATTCGTAAACATCTATATGATAGAATCGTAAACCAATTCAATTGTTCAAAGAATGAATATAAAAGTACAAGGCTTTAAATATCTAAAAAACAAGTCTAGCTCTTCATGGATCATCCAAATTAGGACCCTGTAATTAACAAAAGAATAAAACATGTTACATGTGTTGATACTGCTATGACTTAGGGAAAGCTAAACAATATATAATGTAGTGAAACATATAAGTAAGATAGTGACAGTAACAATATCTATGTATACCTCATCGCCATCTTGTTGTTGTGCTGCTGCTGTTGCCGCCACTATATCCGCCAACTCATCAGGACTCAGAGACTGCAGATGCCCGCCCAGTATACGAAGAAGATCACGATCTCGATAGATCGCTCTCACATAGTCAGCAGGAGTATGATAGGCTGGATGATTTGATGACTGTGTAGACTAGGTAGCAGAACTGCATGTGCCATTAATGGTCGGGAGTCATTTTTTTCATTGGCCTTTAACGTAGTTTTTCTTCACGACTGACGCCTTCTCCCATAATTCTTGATCAATCGATGGACGCGAGGTGCCTTTAGGATAACGCTCGTTCATTAAGCCCTTATAAGTGTCCTGTCAGAAGGTCAACAATTAAATAGTTAAAAATAAATTAAAAAAATGCTAAAAAAGGTCATCACGATTTATAAACAACATATTAGTATAAAGTTAACTTATTATCGCTATTTGAACAGCCTCAGGCAGACCATCACGGGTGGCCACATACACATCCAACCAATTGATAGGTTGACCTTGAGACTGAGACTCCTACAGTTCTTTTTCTCATATTAATATGTAAACATATGATATTTTAGCTACAAAATATGACTATAAACAAAACTGTGATATACAAACGTACCCTGACAGTAATATGCTGCAGCTATGATATATTGCCGCCCCGATACGTGTCTTTTACCTTTTTGCCTTCAGATACACCTGAGGATCTATTCGAGGCGGCAGTCTTGCGTCTCTTGACCCAATTCTTAGCTCTCCGCTTGTCACACATCTGCACCCATATGGGCTGTGCACACCACCAGGGTCTATGCTCTTGCATATACTTCTCACCCTATCCTGGATGGTCAATCTCAGCATTATGCAGGGCATTCTGTCGTTCCTTGTTCAGATTATCTTTAGTTCGAAAGACGCACTTCTTCCATAACAGTGTCTGAATAACTGATGCATGTGCGTCGTCCCATCTATACCTTTTCTTCAAATAAAACAACAATAATAATATTAAAACAGTTATATCACCATAATCCAACATTACTAAACACTATTATTTGATTAACTATATATTATCTATCAGAGTGATAAAAAATATACCTGAAATTCAGCCCAAACTGCATCCTTATGTGCGAGAGGTGTGCTCGCCCACGTAATCACTGGCGTAGGCCAGTTCTGTAAGCATAATTGTGAAATGTACTTCACAATTTTACTATCTTGAAAATCACTACAATATACAATAATTTACATTAAAATATGATAGTTCCCAGTAGGCATAATAGATCTAGAAGGGGCGGTTGAATAGATCCTTTTTATTTTCAAATGCTTTACTAGTTTATTTTGTATTGCTACTAATTTGGCATATGACAAACATAAAAATATTTTCAAGCACAGCGGAATAAGTAAAAGATCCCCTTCATTGAAATATTTATAATTATACATACATTGTTCGTAGAGTTAGTTCAGTGGTAAGCAGTTAGAACATACATAACAGTTATAGCAATTAATGTACATAATATAAATGACATAAAGTAAAGGATACAAGGGGTTTTAAGTGGTTCAGAGATAAGAGCTTCTAATCCACTCTTCTGCTTTCAACTAGTAGGATTTCCACTAAGGAAGGGCAGCACCCTGAACCACTAAGATTCCTTCAAGGCCAGCAGCCTTGGACCATTAGTTCACTAAGAACTCTTCAAGGCCAGCAGCCTTGGAACTCCTCTAGTTCCCTAGGAACTCTTCAAGCCCAGCAGGCTTGGAACTCTGTTTAGTCTCTTGGACAAGGACCCTCGAATCCCAGCTTCTTGTTGTTGTAGTTGTTACATTGTTGTTGTTGGTCTTTGAAATCTAAGATGTCTTTAAGCTTGAACATCTTATGTACTTATCAGCTTGACGTAGTCCTCTTGGCATTCTGTTTTGATTCTGGACTACATCTTCTTTGGCGCAACTGATCTTTTCTCTTTTCTGCTCATCTTCATCTAATGTCAGTTGTGCACCATCACCATCTGGATTTGCCAAGTCTCTGAGCCTTTGGTAGACTTCGTCTGGCACTTAGCAATTCCTGAACCCTTCTTGAATGCTTTGCAGATATGATTCTGCATCTGTTCTATTTTAGCCTTTGGTTCATGCTGATCTGTAGAGTGGCTCTCTTGATCTTCTTTGTACACTGCCACTTTTCTGAATGATATCTTCTTATCCTTCTCGGCTCTTAGCTTAGCTGCCATCTTCAGTGGCATTCTCATCTTTGTTAAGTGAAGCTCTAATCTGTTTCAGTCCTTTTTTAAATCTTCTTCACTTCTACCTATGTAGTCTCACTGTCACTGAGACTTGTTCTCTTAATCTCTGGTGGAACTCGTAGAGTCAACAATAGCATTCTACCAACTCAACGATTCTGCAACATGACAATCATCAACAACTCTTGATCTTTGAAGCTCTGTTGATTTATACTGCTTCCCAATCTTCCCGTTAGAAAGTAGTCGTTAAAAGCTTTTTTAATTGCCTCGCAGATCTCGAGTTTTTTGGTGTAGACTGCAGATGTGACATGACATGACTTTTTGACACTGCAGTCTACTATTTCACCTACCCCATCAGAGATGTTACTTTTATATCTTGGGCAGGTAGTCGAATTTATTACCTCCTTATGATTTCTCGATCAGAGGTTGTCCTTTTGTATCGATGCTCTCAATAAGCTTTGTTCGAATATTATTCTTCGGGTTGAACCGTTTCCAATGCTTCAATCCTCAGTTGTTCGAACTCTACGATTCTGAGGCACATCTTCTTGGACCTGATCGTAGTGTCTAGTTGACAGGCAGAGACAACACTACGATCTTGAAGAGTGTTCATTTGATCTTTAGTGTAGAACACATCTTCCTTCTATTGTGCAGTGCTTCAACACTTCTTATTTGCTTCGACTGCTCTCATATACTGATGGCTTGACTCCTTGCTCTGGCCCCTTCTGAATAGCAAGACACTTCAGATTTTTGGTGTGTCCAGCTCGCTTTCTCCTTGTGATCTCCCGTTCACTTATCATCAATGGACTGACCCAATGCTTAATTACTTTAGCCTTGTTCTTGGTGATCGATCTCTCGTGTACACTCCATCAGTTCTTTCTTTGTTTGGCAAACACTATGATCCTGGTTACTTCCATGATCGTTGTCATCTTACCACTTGACAGCTACTGCACCTGCTGACTTTCCTTAGTTAGCTACTGAAGTCTTCTTATGATCATCTTGTGGAAGACTTCATCTCGAATGGCTTCACAACTCAATCTGGATGCTGATTGGGTTGATGCTTAGATCTTCTGTTAGCTTGCATGGCAGTCGTTGAGTGCTCTCTGGTTTCCTTCAGGTGGGATGTATCTTTGCAGTATCAACCAGAGGCTTCATTCCTTTGGATATTCTGGGAGTGCTCATTTGTTGAGAATCATATTGGCTCTATGATTCTGCCTTGGCATTGTGAGCACATCTGTTGAAGTCTCAGTTCTACACTCTACGATTCAGCTTCGGCTGTGCAAACAGTACGACTCCGAGATCAGATCTTGACACTCTATGATTTGTGTCACTGTGCTTGTTATCTTCATCTGAGCTTACTTGAATACGATCTCTGCCTCTTATACGATCAGTAGACTCTACGGCTTTGAGTGTAGTCTACGATTCTTGACTTGGCTTTGGCAGATGCTCGGTCGGCTCGTAGGCAGGCTGTCTCTATGATTCTGAACATGACTTCCTCAGCAGACTACGACTCCGAGGAAGTGCTACTCGACACACTACAATCCTTCCTCGTCTCTCCTGGTAATATATGAACTCCGAGATCTACTATCTTGTAGACTATGATTCTGCCTCGATAGCTCTCAAGTTTTTCTTGACTCTCCTGGCAGACTACGATTTCTGGTGCAGTGCTCAATGATCAGACAAGCCTATCTATTACATCATAAGATCAACCTAACATGCTTGATCTTTCTATATTTATAGTCCTTGTACATCATTTCTTTTTAAGGAATTTACAAAGTTGTTTTTCTTATGTAGGATCAACCTAACATATTTGATCAATTCATTCTAAGTCCTTGTACATATGTTTCTATAATCTATCAAAGGACTTTACCGCTTTTCTTAATGCAAGCATACTTGCATATTCATTCATATATATCATAATCAAATCATATGTAAATAGGAATATCATTCACATGCTTATTCCTGACAAAATATATTTATAACAATGGAAATATAAAATGGTTATATATACACGATGTTTAACTTACGTGCTTTCAGGAGGGAACAGATCTGTATGAGAATGCGATCATTCGGATTAGCCGGGGCCTTCGGCACATGATTAGGGCCCCGACCCAACCCTCGCTTTCGTTGTGCTAGTTCAGAAGACATCTATAAATAAAAAAATTAGGATGTTAGTATGAGTTATATGAGTTACATATATAAATAAAATGACATTCATAAATAAGAAATTGTATGAAATAGTTAACTAAGACAATTATAAATGAAAGGTACGTAAACATGTCAAGGATATAGGGAACATGTATATATATAATTGTATATAATACAATTAAAACTAAACATACATTTTATAGAAAAGGACAATAATGACAAGTAATTGTATGAAATAGTTAACTACGACAACTATAAATGAAAGGTACATAAACATGTTAAGGATATAGAGAACATTCCTATATGTAATAGTATGTAATACAATTAAAACTAAACATACATTTTATTGAAAATTATTGTCTGAGTCAGAATCATTTTATACAAGTATCAGAGATTCATAACCATCTTCTTCTTCAGATTCAGTGTCAATGTCAGTCAATAACTCTTCCTCAGTATCAATGTCATCTGACACAATAACTGTCTCGGGATCAAATTCATCAGGTTCATCTCCACCCTCTAACTGGATTAATTCATTGTTGTCCTCTATATTTATTATAGGAGGTCTATGAAGCATATCCTCTTGGTAGAAATCCCTGTCTATTACTTGGACACGACTGCGCGTGGGAGTATGAATTACAACTTGTCAATCTGTAGGCGGTCTATCCCTTTTCCTAACGAGACTAGGAGTGTAGTATACTTGTACTATTTGAGTTGGTAAAACTATCGGTTCATTGGAGTACGTAGACCTATGGAGGTCAATATCGATGATTCCATGTCTGTCAACACGTATCCCTTTTTCTGAATCAAACCAACGACACTTGAACAAGTTAATATGACCCCCGTACGTGCCCTTGTACGACAACTCTACGATTTCCTCCAACTCCCCATAAAAGGCACGACCAAGCTCATTGTAACAATATCCTTGAAGACACACACTCCAGTATTAGTTGTTCTTTTACCGCGAGTATATGTATTTGTATGAAATTCACATCCATTTATTTTGTAACCATTGCGAATGACTTGATCCCTGTCTGGACCCATAGCTAGGACTTGTATATTTGGAGGAATCGTTCCCTCATTAAGAGCCTACAAAAATTCTATTAAATTAAATACATTAATAAATTAATACGATATATGTCATTCTTAATTAACTTAACTTACTTTGTCCTTTAGCCAAAGAGAAAATTTTTGATCACGACTAACTTGAATATCTTTATCAGTGATGTCGGGCTGATTTGCTTTTAACTTGTCATCGTATGTTCTATATAATTTTATAAAAATTAACATATATTAATATGAGATTGCAGGTTAAGATATAGGTCTAATATATATGAATTTTACATGTATACCTCACAAATTCATCAATCTCCTCGCAATTGAGAAGAATGTAAGTAAGTGGCCGAACTGGTTGAAACCATTAGTGGACAATCCAAGCCTCACATTTCTAGGTTCCAATGCAAACCCAGGATGTGCTAAGTTAAAATCTTTCCAAGCCTGCCCATCTGCGGGATGGTTTAGTTCTTCATCTTTGGTTGGAGATTTCACATGCCAAGTCATATGTTCAGCTGTTCTTGAAGATATGTACAATCTTTTGAGCCGAGGTGTAATTGGAAAATACCTTAAAATCTTAAAAGGTATATTCGTCTTTTTTTGTACTCACAACCTCTTTATTAGGCCTAAATCGATCATGACCGCAAAACGTGCACTTTATTTTCTGTTCATTTTCCTTATAAAAACAACATGCAGTCGTTCGGACATGCATCAATCTTTTGATATCCAAGACCCAACTTCTTCACCATTTTTTTACAATAGTAGTAGTTATCGGGAAATTTTTCACCGACAGGCAACATACTCTTAATGGCCCTCAAGAGTGACTTAAAACACTCATGGCTCATGTTGTGATCAGTTTTGAAGTTAAGTAATGTCGCCACTACAGACAATGTAGTGTGCTTCGTGCAACCATTCCACAACGGTTCGCTACCCTCATCTAACAACTCAAAGAATGCTTTGGCATCAAAATTCATAGGTTGCTCTCTACCTTGTTCCCAATCAAAATTCGGCCCTACAATATCACGAACCATGTCATTCATACGATGGGTACTACTGTCTGGATTGTGTACTTGTGCGATGCCACTATTTCTTCTCTGCCCATGTGCCTACCAATATTCTTCGTAATTGTTCATGAACCAAAAAATAAGTAAATGATAGTTTACTATGTCTCTGACCATATAATTTACATTCTTACACTTCAAACAAGGACATATTATCTTGTTCTGACCATTAAAATATTCCAGGTGACTATACGCATAATCTAGAAATACTTGGCAACCAGCTATAAATTCTGCTGTAGCGCCTATCGGGGCACTTGACTTTCGTCGTCTCATCCAACTACGGTTTGAATAGAGGTCCATGATACTACGGTACCTATGTTGACATGAATTATTATATTCCCTTGTTAGAGATTTACAATTCAGCTCAATGCCACATATGATGCTTATAAATACATATAAATGTATATGTACATATATAACATGAGTGTGCATCATATATGATTATTCAGGAATTGAACAAGGATACATGCCATCACATATATTAAACACCAAGGAAGTATAACACAACTGTGAATATGAATGTGTGTGATCCTTATGTTTTGTAAGAAAATGTTAGTATAAACATGTCAAGTGAATGTTTCTTTCACTCTTGATCACTTATTTTCTTAACTTGTAAGAGATCTAAGAAAAATGATGTTTAACATTGGTGGTAGTATTTCTTCTACTACATCATTAACAGGTGCTACAACGGAATCCTTACAGAGAAAATCTTCTCATTTTCATCTTTCGTATTCATAATCATATTTTCTCAGTAGTAATTCTACCTTCTAAGTCTTTCAATGCATCAGGCAGTTTCACACCTACTCACTATCTCACCCCTTACTAAGAATAATGAAGGTTTTATTGACTTGTAATTAGTTTATCCTTTTGTTGTTTTCAAAATCATTTTTACCTGCATTAAAGAATTAAGTTTATTTTGAAAAGATGGGGAATATGATTAGTTTGAGATTATTTATTTCTCGTTGGACCGCCATGAATCTAACTTCTTTCCACTCTTTTGTCCTTGATTTTGCATCTTTATTCATTCAACTTATTGCGTTTCTTAGTTATATCAACACAACCCACTTTGGCCTTAACAATTTTATGGTCTTGCTTGGATTTATTGCTTTGATTCTCTACGTACATCTTTATTTCTCTTGTCTTATAGATTCATCTCAAGGCATTATTGCTTTAACCATTCTTGATTTCCTTAGTAATAACCACGGCAACCCTCTAAAGCTAAATCTATCTAGCAGCCTTTATTGTTGCTTTAACAATTCTCTAGCATAGTTTAATTTGGCTTAGCAACCTCTTATCATTTCACTATGTTTTAGCCAAGTTTTGCTTGATATCCTTTTATTTCCTCTATTTAATTAAGTGTGTCTAGTAGCTCACTTAAATGTACTAACAGTTTCTTGGCATTTCTTATTTTGGCCTAACAGCCCCCCATAACTGGCCATACTTGCAGCCAAGTTTGGCTTGACCACGTGAGGCTTGGCTAAGCTTGACGTGGCCTCGTGTGGCCCCAACTTAGCTTATTTGCCCCAACTTTGATTTAAAGGCTAGTTTACACCTAACCCTAGATATAATATACATGGTATATTGAAATATTTTGAGCATATAGAACCCCTTCATTTTAGTCATAATATGCTGTCCAAAACAGCACCCAAGTTGCCTAAAATCTGACTTTTAGACAAAACAGTCCATTTGGGACTTTTGTCAAATATGTGATATGCACAATTTTGTGTTACCAAATTCATAGTTATTGGTTTATATCATAAAACCATGCTTATCCCCTTTATTACTCCACAGCCCAACCTATCTCCTTTATTCATTTCCAGCCATAACAATTCATAGAACAACCAAAACAGTTTACTATTCAGCCATACATATGACTAAGTAGCACATTTAAAAACTAATTAGTTTACTTTCTTCATAAAACTCAATTCTTTTGATTTTCACTTAGAATTGAATATCAAAAAATCATACATCAACATATCCATACTCATCATTATAATTTCCAAGTTCTAAGAATTACATTCTCATTTAGGCATGCATATATACAAATACATAATAGGCATGAAGATCAATTTGAACTTTTCAACTTTAGCTCAAAATGAGCAACCCCAGATTTTTATATGAAATTAATTCAACACATCACTAATAAGAACTTTTAAATCACTAAATGATTCCATTATCATTAATACTAGTAAATTAATCAAGCCCATTTTAATTGCATCACATCACTAATACCAAATATTTCTAAATGATTCCATTATCCGATTCTCGTAGCCATATAAGAACTTTTAAATCAGTAACATCATGAAGAAGAAAGAGGAAAAAAAATAAATTACCTTCAGTCGTGCTTTACTTTACTAGAAAATAGCTTGATTTTCCCCACTTTCGTTAAATCTTCATCTCCATAGATACTAAGAGCTGAGAAATCGCGCCTCCCTCTCCTTTCTTCTCCTTTTCTTTTCCTTTCTTCTCGTTTTTGTTTCTGTCTGAATACCTGGTTCAACTGAGATTAATTTGAATCGGACGATCACTGTCTGTGGATCGCACTCGATTCGGTCATTGATTTTTAAACACGATAGCATTATTAGCGAATAGAATGTGGTCGCTTATAATAAAATCGATCATTATTCGACTTTGCGCCTCCCTCCTTTTGCGCCAATATTTTGGAGGGAAAATATCTTTAGCGACCGAGTACGTACCTATTACCGACCACATGCGGTCGCTAATAATAATAGCGACGAAATTACATTGCGATCAATCTTTGTCGATTCATTTATTAATGTTATTAGCGGCCAAGAAAGGGTTGATCATGATGTTTTTGGTCACTGTTAGACATTTTTCCTGTAGTGTCCATTCCTTAATATAAGTCATTTTAGAGAAATATTTTTGTTCTTTAATATAAGTCGTTTGAGAATTTCAAGTAAACATTAATGGCTTAGTTTCCAATATTACCCCAAGTATTAAATGTAACTTTAGTTCTCTCACTATTTTCTATCCAATAAATAACAATCTCTTATTCCAATACAAGAACAATATAGACAACTGATATTATAGTTAATATTATACAATCATTATGTTAATAATTGTGCACAACCTTAAAACGATCTATATTAAGGAACGGAGGGAGTAGCTAGTAAAAAACAAGCATGGGCCCCATAACTAGCTTCTTGATTTTTACAACTTCAAGCTCCTACACACTTGCATACGGTGCTTATTTAGATAAGGTACATATGCCATGTTCCTTTCTTGTTGTTTTCAGATTTAAGAGAAAATGGTTGATATACTTGAACTGCAGTACTGATTAATTATACTCAACTTTATATCTTATAATTAAACTAAATTTGCATCAGTTCTTGGAAATACTTCATGGCAGTAACCGGCAAGCCTAGAAGCAAAGTTGTACCAACTTTATCTTTTCCATCGGAGAGAAACAAGGCCACTTCTTTCTCCGGTAAGGTCACACAACCGGTCTGCACCGGCTCTCCCCATCCAAAATCAGTGGTGTTAAACGCAAGTCTAGTCCATGAAGTAACCAAAAGAGTAGCAGATAAAGAAGGCCTTGCTCTATTCACTTCAAGATAATCAATAGTTGACCTAATAAATTCCTCATCCACCATTTTGATGGCATTTTGCACTAACTGTACTGCAAAGGACAATGGCTTTTCGATCAATTCCCCTGCGTTACAAACACAACATGTTAACACAATTCCATTCCCAAAATACCCTTTTGGCAAGGGTGGATTAGTTAACTTGGACCTTCCATCAACTGCAAACAATAGCTTGGTTTGTTGGGTGGATTTCATTTTCAGCGCTTTGCTTCGCGCTCGCCATATTAATGCCGTGAGCGCGGTGAAGCTAGTGACACTGTCCAGGAATGATCCGTTCTCAGTTGCAGCTTGCTTTAGCCTTGCGAGTTTTTGTGGAGTAAATTTGAATGATTTGTATACCATTTGCTCTTCTTGGTAGAGGGTGGACATATTTGATATGTCTTGTATTTCTAAAAACTCGTTGTGAGGGTAGTTGATTCTTGGAGGTTGTCTTGATCTTAGAACGGTTCTGTCGATGGCCGGTAATATTATTGGGGATTTGCCTCTTGCTATTTCACTCCATGTGTGTACGAATTCCATTGCTGATATTCCATCGGTCATGCAATGGTTAATTGTCATTCCCATCACAAATCCTCCGCATTTGAACCTTGTTACCTAAATATGCATGCGCGCTTTTGTGTTTATACTTACAATTCCGCAAAGATATATACTCCAGCAATTTCACAAAATGAGTACTATTTGCATGCAAAATTGTAAATATTAAAGGTATTTTTATTCCATATTTATCTTAAAAACAATAGTAGGTTGTGACATAATAAATTAAATAGGATTACGTAAGTATATATTGTCATTTTATATAAGCAACTATCATTTAGAAGAGAATTTGTTTTTATGAGAATTTTGAATCTTATTGATACTAATCTTTTTGTCCTCCTAAAATCAACGTGGTCATTTCTCCCCCTCCCCTTTTTTTACCAAGTGCATGCATCGACCCATGGTTACTTGTCTTATATCTTGTAGACGATATATGCATACAATCTATTTATTCATGATAATTAAAACACTTACTCACCTGTGCAGTTAGTAGAGGCATTTCTAGCAAATTTTTTGCACCAGGAGCTATATAAACAAGCTTGCTCAACACTGCAGGATCAGGAAATATAATATCCCCCAACACCTCCATTTCGCAATCCGCCACGGCTTCAACAAACGGCACACCTTTGTTGCAGCACTTGACAATAAGCTTCCCATCACTGCTTATCGTTAAACTTCCTGCAAGTGGGTAAAAATGCACTAGAATTTTTGCCAAGGCTTGCCTGATAACACTGCTGACGCTCTCGGTACTTTTCGTATCATCATTGGGCTTGAAACAATAAACTGTTTGAATTATAACAGCAATGTTCTGATCAAGGTTTGATAAGAAGTAAAATCCGTCGCTTGTTTTGGTTTCAGGTTGAACTAATACTGGTTCCGACTTCTTAATAGAAATAACAGCCTCCATTGAACCTGCACATGTAACAAGCCAATTATAGAGTAATTAAAACTTGAGCTATAAGAAGTACCAGATATTTATTCATATATACATACTATGGGGTTAGCTTATTTGGAGTTTTTGGATGTATAAAAACACAGCACACAGCACTCAGCACACAGCACACAGCACCAATTCTGGTGCCATGAGTACGAATTTTGATTCCAAACAATCTATTTGGGCCCGTTTATAGAAACAAGTTGCATGTTGATCAATAAAAAATAAATTGCATTTATATAGCAGAGAGATATGCAACTTGATTATAAAATGCATCAGCTTTCAAAATCTCTAGTACATAATACACCAACTCTCTACTATATAAAACGCAACTTTTTTGAACTGTCTGGAATCAAGATCCAGTTTAGGCATAAAAATTACAATTGTTTACGAGATAAGTAAGCTGTCGTTTTTTCTCAAGAACCTCATGCCATACATGCACTGTCTATATGTAACTCATGATCTAGAATATGAATGTAGTATTAGTATACCTGTAGTTTTTTGAGAAGATAAACACTTTCTTAATAAAATTCATGGAGTGGGTATCCGATCTTATATAGAATGTAAAGTTGGAGGGTTGAACAGTTCCGGTTTATTAATGAAGGCTTTTTGGATAAGATATGTAAATAAGGTCTTGATTGCATGGTAGCTTGTCGGTACATTATTAGGAAATCCAACAAAAATCTACAGGGTCCTAACTCAGGGACGAAGCCTAGGAAAAAACATGTCTTTGTTGCCGTGTTAAAATATAAATTTTAAAGTATAGATAATACAATTAATTAGTATATATAATATCCATTTCATTTCAAAATTAAATATACAATTTGACTTTTAATGAAGGTAAACATATATTAAATTTTAAATTGATACAAATGTATTTAATTTTAGTTGATATAATTATTATAATTGTATAGTATATAATAAAAACTATTAATCACAAAATTTATTTTATTTTAAATTTTTATAAGTTATATCAATTTTAAAATTAATATACTGAAATCGTTTGACCTAAAAAATCAAATTGTATATCTAATTTAAGAAAAAGAGTATCATTTTCTATCATACCTTAAATTTTTGTACGTAGTTATATTTACCATCAAAGTATGTTTGGAATTTATTATTGACCATCAACATGTTTTTAGTTATAATTAAACTGAAATAAAAATAAAACTTTGGAGGTACTTATGCAAGTTACATAAACTTTTAGGGGCTTGGAACAAAAAATCAATTTTTTATCCATTTACAAGTACTACACCTGCCATTTCACTATTTCGAGAAATACATCTCCGATAGTCCGGTCCAAATTTAACATTAACATTTTTTTTATCAAAAATTTGGATCCCCATTTTTTTTGTTAATTGTTGGGGCATAATACTTTAGACATATTGGGCTTGAGTCTTAAAAGTATTGGATCAGATTATTGGGCCGATTCATTGGCTGAATAATATCTTTATTTGGGCTTTGATCGGTGATCATTACAAAGATAAAATTTTGACTGTTATCCTGCATTGCATTAACGAGGATTAGACAGAATCGGCCGGCGGTGAAAAATAGTGATGGGATCAGCAGGTAAGCTACGTGCAGTGGGATGGTGTCAGGGGAGTCAGTGGCACGCAAAACTGGAGAACGAGTATATGAGGACCGGATACAACACAAAGGAGGTAATTGATATTTCATTTATCAAAACACTAGAGCTAATAACCTCCATTGTTATCTTTGTATCTGCCTGTACTGACTCTCACGCCGGAGCTATCCCCCGATGGTCCAAGCCGTCAAGCTTCTGGTATTAACCTGTTGAACTGTGCAGGATTGGACGCGCTTTTACGTGGTTGAGGCGCATGGAAAGATCTTGGCGTTAACATTGGCGCTAGAAGGAAGGCTATTTTTCTAGTGTTCTTGAATTTCAATCACAAAGATCAACTGTTTTATGTCGGAAGTTATGGTGAAGATTAAGACAGCTACTACCGAAGGACAACCGATGACTGCAAGTTCATCTATACAACGAATCTCTGTAAAGGATCGGTTGGGTCCTTCAAAAAGTGCTCATGATAGTACCACATCCAAAGATGTTTCAGAAGGCTCTCAAGCAAAGGCTCTCAAGCAAAGGCTCATAGAGATACTAAAAGAAGGGTATTTTATACTGCTGATAAAAGACCTGACCACGGTCGGATAAGGGTAGAAGGCACACTGCCTAGAACCCAACCCCAAGGTGGTCAGACCGATAGAGCATTAAGCTGGTCATGATGGCCATGATGGCCGAAGAAGCTGACAAACCCATAGAGGTTCTTCTGAAACAGAGGGAAGAAATTGCTGAACAGATGCTTCGTATGGCTAAGATGAAGGATAAAGCGTCAAGTTATGCTCAATTCGAAGGGCATAGCAAGTCCGTAGAAAGGCGACCAAGAAGAGGAAAGGAACCTGTACACTCTGGTCATATATCTCGAGGCCGCCCTCGGGATCGAAGAAGGTCAAGAAGCCATACTCCTGAGGGACCGAAGAGGGTACCTCACCCTATCGGTTCTCGGGATCATGGTAGAAGTAGACGAAGGAGCAGGTCCAGAAAATACACACCTGAGAATACAAAGAAGGTATTTCGCCTTGAGTATTCTCACCACAGTGACAGAGCTCCACACCGAAGCAAATCCAGAAGTCGCACTCTTGAGAATCCGACGAGGGCACACCGCCCTGTGGATATTCGTCATCGAAGAAGTCCATCCAGAGTTGTAGGTTCAGATGGTAAGGGCCAGTTTACTCAGAAGAAGAAAAGTTCTCTGAAAAAAGAAGTCTCTTCACAACCGGAAGGAGTGGAATTCTTGGTCAAAGAATTGAAAGAGCTTTGAAGACAGCTAGCCAAAGTGCAGTAGGTGAAAGACACTTCGGGGAAAAAGACTTCTCATTTTTCTTCGGAGATTCTTAAAGAGAAGGCTGACTCTACAAAAAAGCTTCTATATATGGAAAGTTACGATGGTTCAGGTGATCCCTATGACCACAACCAGGCATTTGATAGGATGATGGATTACTATGATTTCTCGGATGCAACCAAGTGTTAGACGTTCGTGACGACGCTAAGGAAGGATGCGAGGCAGTGGATGGGAACTCTTCCTTCAGATTCAATCTCATCTTGGGCAAATCTATGTAGTAAATTCCATGCTCATTTCGAGAGCAACAAGAGAAAATGAAAGCCTACTGGTTCGTTGGCTCAAGTTCGACAATATTCGAATGAGTCTTTGGGCCAGTTTGTGAAGCGATTCAGAGAAGCGGTCGGCCAAGTAACTGATCTCAGTGATCTTCAAGTTGTCGGGCTATTTCAGAATGGTTTAGACTTGGTGAAGTCAGAAAAGCTGGTAAAAAAGCTGATGTTTCACCACCCAAAGAGTTTGGCCGAAGCTTTCGATAAAGCAGAGGGTTATATTGTGGTGGAAAAGCTATGAATAGCTTGAAGCGTCCTTCTTTGGACAAGCTGAAAGATAAAGATAAAGCTGAGGGCTATCAGAAGAAGAACGGTGGGAACAATGATCGTACAGAAGGGAATTCTAAGAGATATAACAATAACTGGCGTCAAGGAGGGAATCATTCGCCTGTTCCAACCCAGAAGGTAAACAAGGTATACACTCAATTGAATATGAATAGGGCTACTATTTTGGATTGGATCAAAGACCAACCCTACTTTGAACCACCTCGTGACAATCTTAAACCTGGATCGGGTAATTCTCGCAAGTATTGTGATTACCATCAGACGTCTGGTCATGACACAAATGATTATTTCAGTTTAAAGGAGTTCATTGAAAAGAATGTCCAAAGTGGTACGTTGGTTCAATATGTGACAGGGAGAGAGCACCAAGGAGAACAGCAGAGGAATGCAAGGCCTGTTCAAGCTATTCAACCTGTTCAACCTGCACAACGCGCTCTGAATCAGCTAGCTAGGCACGTCATTGATGTTATTCCTGGGGGAACTGTTGGTAAGATGATCGGGAAGAAAAGACGTGGATACTTGGATTCGGTTATGTCAGTGGTGGGTACACTCCCGAAGACTGACAGACCGTATCCAGGAAAGGTAATTTCCTTTACTGATGAAGATTACCCTTCGGAGCCCAATGAACCCCATGAAGGAGCCCTAGTAATCACAGCACAAGTGGGTTCAGTGGATATGAAGCGGATAATGATCGATAATGGGTCTTCTGTTGATATCATATACGCACATGCTTATCAGAGGATGCATCTGGATGGGCGAAAAATGGAGATCGGGCAGGAGGCTCCGTTATATGGCTTCAGCAATGATCCAGTCAAAGTGGCAGGGACTATTGAATTCCAGTTATATTTGGTACCGCTCCACGACAGGTAGAAATAATGTGCAGATTTTATGTTGTACATGTGGACTTGGCTTACAACGCTATATTTGGAAGACCTACCTTGACTGCCCTTCAAGCAGTAACATCGATTCCTCATTTTAAAATCAAGTTCCCAACATCACATGGAGTTGGTGAAATGGCTGGGGATTTGGATTTGGCAAGACGATGTTATCGGAATGCGGTGATTGCTTCGGGGGTAGGGGTCAGTAAGCAAAAACAAGTTATGGCTATTGAAATTGAGCCCTCTACTAAGATCAGTTCAGAACCGTTAGTCATGCCGGCAGGAAAGACTAAGGAATTCGAGCTGATTCTGGGTAAAAAGGACAAGACAGTGAAGATAGGTTCAGGTTTGCAGAACCTTTCCGGATGAACCTAATAGAACTACTTCGATGTTATGCTGACATCTTCGCTTGGGTGCCTAGTAATATGCCGAAGGTAAGCAGAAAGGTTGCAGAGCATCGACTACAAGTGGATCTAGTGAAGAAGCCAGTTCGGCAAAAAAGGCGGATATTTGCACCAGAGCGAGGGAAGATTATTGATGAAGAAATTGCCAAGCTTCTAGATGCTGATTTTATATTTGAGATTAACTATCCAGAGTGGATAGAAAATGTGGTTCTGGTGCAGAAGAAAAATGGAAAGTGGCGAGTCTGCATATATTACACGGACCTGAATAAAGCTTGCCTAAAGGATTTCTATCCCTTGCCTCACATTGATCAGCTCATTGATGCGACTTTGGGGTATGTTTTACTCAGATTTATGGATGTTTTTTCTGGATATCACCAAATTTCTATGTGTAAAGAGGATATACTGAAGACGACGTTCATTACACATCGGTCGGTATATGCTTATAAGAAGATGACGTTTGGTTTGATACATGCGGGGGCCACATACCAACGAATGATGAACTTCATCTTCACGAGGTAATTGGGTAGGAATATGGAGGTCTACGTTAATGATATGATCGTCAAGAGTATGACAGTACAAGGGCATTTGGACGATTTTGAAGAATGTTTCCAGACAGTTCGTCATTACAACCTGAAGCTAAATCCGACCAAATGTACCTTCGGACTGGGTATAGGTAAATGTCTGGGTTATCTGGTTAGCAAGCGAGGTATCGAAGCTAATCTAGAGAAAATCCAGGTCATTCTAAACAAGAAGTCTCCTCAATCCTACAAAGATGTACAACATTTGACAGGTAGAATTGCAGCTTTGAAGAGGTTCATGTCCAAATCGGCAGAAAGATGTTTGTCGTTCTTTGATACGTTAAAAGGGCTGAAGAATGCTAAGACGTTCCAATGGACTTCGGAATGTGAAGACGCTTTCCAGGGAATAAAGACGTATTTGTCTTCGGCGCCTTTGTTGTTGAAACCTTCTCCTGCTGAGCCGTTGGACTTATATTTAGCAGCTAGTTCATTGGCAGTAGGAGCAGTTTTGGTGCGAGAGATGGGGGGTAAGCAGCATCTTGTTTACTATGTAAGCCATGTCCTTAGGGATGCTGAAACGAGGTATCCAAATATTGAGAAATTTGCCTTTGATTTGATCACAGCTAGTCAAAAGCTTCAGCAATATTTCCAAGGTCGCTTGATAATTATATACACAAATCAACCTTTGAAGAAAGTTCTAGGCAAGCCTAAGGTTTCGGGGAGACTCGTTACATGGACAATGGAGTTGTCTCAGTTTTTCATTAAGTATCATCCTTAGACAACCATTAAAGGGCAAGCTCTGACTGATTTTGTGGTTGAATGTTCGTTCTATGAAGCTGATGACAGTTTGGGAGAAGCCAAAGCGTCTAACCGGGCGGTTGTAGTACTTCAGCAGAATCAGAGTTTGTGGATGTTGTATGCAGATGGATCTTCTACTTTGGACATCAGTGGAACAGGGATTATATTGACGAGTCCAGAGGGATTCAAGGTGCAACAGGCCGTCAGGTTCAGATTCAGAGCAACGAATAATGAGGCAAAGTATGAAGTGGTGTTAACAGTATTATGACTGAAAAAGAGTCTCGAAGTTCAAAGATTAATTATCTACAACGACTCTCAATTGGTCATCAAGCAGATTTCAGAGGAATATGAAGCTCGAGGTCCAAGAATAATTAAGTATCTGGTAGAGTTAAAAGATCGACTTCAGTATTTCCTTTCATATGAGTTTTAGGGGGTTGATCGCACTGTTAACTTCATAGTCAATACATTATCAAAGTTGGCTACTACTGAGGCAAGAACTTTCGATGGTTCGGTGTATTTGGAGATTTTGCAACAACCAAGTATCCAACATGAAGTGATAATGTCTATAGAGCGTTCAAATTATTGGATGACTCCATACTTAACCTATCTGGAAGATGGCGTACTTCATTCGGATCAGATGCTGGCTAAGAAGGTGAAGTATAAGAGTGTCAATTTTGTGCTTATTGATGAGGATCTTTATCGAAGGGCCTTTTCATCTCCATTGTTGAAGTGTTTGGTTCCTTCTGAGGCTGATTATGTTCTTCGAGAAGTTCATGATGGTATCTATGGTAATCAGATGGCTGCAAAGTCGTTAGCCTACAAAGTACTTCGGCAGGGGTATTATTGGCCCACCATCTTTAAGGAGGCTACGGATTATGTGAAGAAGTGTCAAAAGTACCAACTGAATAGTCTGATCCCACATCAGCCACCAAAAGAGCTATATTCGATTCTATCTACTATACCTTTTGTTGTCTGGGGGTAGATATACTGGGTCCATTGCCAAAAGCGAAAGGTCATGTCAGTTTTGTTATTGTAGCAATTGATTATATGACCAAATGGGTTGAAGCGAAGCCATTTAGATTGATAACAGAGCAAGAGTGCTTAAAGTTTTTAAAGGAATCTATAGTGTTTCGTTTCAGAATTCCGAATGTGGTAGTATCGGATAACGGACGCCAGTTTGTGGGATCAAAGTTTGAAGCATTTTTAAAGGAACTGGGGATCTAGTATAGACGAACTTTGATAGCTCATCCACGGTCTAATGGGCAAGTTGAGGTAACCAACAGAACACTTCTAAATGGGATCAAGCGTAGATTAGATGAGGCTAAGGGAAGATGACCGGAGGATCTGCTCAGTGCATTATAGGCTTATCGAACGACTACGAGGACTACAACGGGAGATTCACCTTTCAGGTTGGCTTATGGTACTGATGCCTTAGTACCTGTGGAGATTGGGTTTACAAGTCTTCGAGTTAGTCAGTTTAAGAAGATATACAACGATGAAGGGCTGAAAGTTAAAATGGACTTACTGGAAGAAGTCAGAGAAACATCTTTGATCAAGTTGGCAGCTTATCAACGTCGTGTAGCTAAGCATTATAACAAAGGGGTAAAGCTTCGAAGGTTTGGGGTGGGAGATTTCGTTCTCAGAGAAGTCGAAGCTTCTATGCCTCAGAATTTGGGAAAGCCAATGCCGAACTGGGAAGGTCCTTACGAAGTTATTGAAGTACCGAAGCCAAGGACCTATCGGTTGAGAGCATTAAATGGTTCAGAAATAAAGAATACATGGCATGCTAGAAGGCTTTAGAAGTATTTTCAGTAGAGACAATATCAATGTACAGAAACTTGTTATTATGTTAATCTTCATTAATAAAAGAAGATTTTTCTCCAATTGGTGTTCTGATCAATGATGTTTTGCTCAAAGGTGTAAGGAGGTTCGGTTGGACTTGCCTCGCCATGAAAATGGTGAACAGGCGTATTCAACCATTCGATAGTGAAGTAAATGTTATGAAGTATATTTGGTGTTCGGAGGTTCGGTTAGAACCATTCATCTTAAAGGTGGTGAATCGGTTTGTTGAGGTAATTTGGTGTTCAGAGGTTCGGTTGGAACCATTCATCTTAAAGATGGTGAATCGGTTTGTTGAGGAAATTTGGTGTTCAGAGGTTCGGTTGGAATCATTCATCTTAAAGGTGGTGAATCAGTTTGTTGAGGAAATTTGGTGTTCGAAGGTTTGGTTGGAACCATTCGTCTTAAAGATAGCGAATTGGTTTATTGCAGATCTGCCTCACACTTCGATAAAAAATAAGTATTGCATTACTTTATTACCTAATTTTGTTTAAGTGTTGAGTTTGGATTATATTATTACTTGGTGTTATCTGTTGTTCAATTTTCTTGATTATTGACTAACAATTCAAGTTTGGTTAAAAGGAGCTTGTACATTTTTCAAGTTGATTAATGGTGAATTATTGGCAAGAAATGATCATAAAGGAGTAATAAGGAACAAAGTTGATATTATCTCATTAATATTAAACTGTTTACAAAAAGATAAAAATTTTTACAGAGAGTTCTAAAGCTAAAGGAAAGAGAAGACATCTTCAGGCTTCATTATTATCTTTGCCGTCCGAGGAGTCGAGGAGAATAGGATCTACCTTGGTTGCTATGAGCTTGGCCTTGCCTTTGCTTCGACAGATTTCATATCCATCGGCATACATTCAAACGATCTCATCATTCAGCTCGGTGAATTTTTTGTAGTCTACTTTGATCTCCTTACGAAGCTCTTCGGTCAGAGGTGGACCCAGATCTTCGAGTGCACAAAGCTTCTCTTCCAGCTTACAACGTTTAACCAGATGTCGTTCTTCCTTAGCTTGGACTTCATTGACTTGCTTCGCCAAACTTAAGTTGGCCTAGACAAGATCTTCATTCTTCTTCTTCAGGACTTCATTCCTCTGAATCAAGTCCACGTTCATGCTGACGGTGATTTGGTGAGTGGCCTCGGCTGTCTTCAAGTCCTCTTTACTTTTAACAAGATCTTTGCGAAGGCACTCATTATTGAATAGAGCAGTACCATAGTCACTTCTCTCCTTATTTCAGGCTGACTTTAATATGGCATTCTCTTTTCGGGCGGCATCCTCTTCGGCTTTAGGTTCTTTGTATTTGGGATGGAGGCCCCCGAAGATCGCATTTGCCTACAGATGTACAGAGTTAATCAGTTAATTTCGGAATAGATGTACATAATTTCGAATGGAAAAGTTATCAACAACTTACCTTCGCCTGGTATTTCATTCCCTCGTCAATCAGGTCCATGATGGAGCTGTTGCCGAAACGGTGGTCGTCGATATCATGAACAAAAGAATTGTAGAGGTGGAATGGAAAGTGTTAGTTCCCAGAGGCACACAATAGATCTAGAAGTGGGGGTTGAGTAGATCCTTTTTCATTTTCAAATACTTCTCCTTTTTATTTTGTATTGCTAATGGATTAGCATATGACAAGCATAAGAATCTTTTCAAGCACAGCGAAATAAGTAAAAGATCCCCTTCATTGATATATTCATAATCATATATACATTGTTCTTAGAGTTAGTTAAGTTGTAAGCAGTTAACACATACATAGCAGTTATAGCAGTTAAGTACATAATGTAAATGACATAAAGTAAAAGACACAAGGGATTTTAAGTGGTTCAAAGACTCAAGCTCCTAATCCACTCTTCTACTTTCAACTAGCAAGATTTCCACTAAGGAAGGGAAACACCCTGAATCACTAAGATTCCTTCAAAGCCAGCAGCCTTGGGACTTTAGTTCACTAAGAACTCTTCAAGGCCAGCAACCTTGGAACTTCTCAGGTTCCCTAGGAATTCTTCAAACCCAGCAGGCTTGGAACTTCATTTAGTCCCTCCGGACAAGGACCCCTCAGGCCCTGGCTTCTTATTGTCGTAGTAGTTTTTGTTGTTGTTGTTGTTGTTTTGCAGACATGATTCTGCTTCTGTTCATTTTTAGCTTTTGGTTCATGGTGATCTGTAGAGTGGCTCTCTTGATCTTCTTTGTATTCTACCACTTTTCTGAATGCTATCTTCTTGGCCTTCTCGGCTATCAGCTTGGCTGCCATCTTCAGTGGCATTCTCATCTTCAAAGATGCTTCACTTCCACCTATGCAGTCTCACTGTCACTGAGACTTGTTCTGTTAATCTCTGATGGAACTCGTAGAGTAAACAATAGCATTCCAACAACTTAACGATTCTGCAACTTAGCAATCATCAGCAGCTTTTGATCTTTGAAGCTCTGTTGATTTATACTACTTCCCAATCTTCCCGTTGGAAAGTAGCCGTTAAAAGCTTTTTGAATTGCCTCGCAGATCTTGAGTTATTTGGTGTAGACTGCAGATGTGGCATGATATGACTTTTCGACAATCGCGATATATCTTGTTTCACCTACCCCATCAGAGATGTTACTTTTATATCTTGGGCAGGTAGTCAACTTTATTACCTCCTTCTGATTTCTCGATCAGAGGTTGTCCTTCTGCATCGATGCTCTCAAAAAGCTCTTGTCCGAATACCAACCTTCAGATTGAACCGTTGCCAATGCCTCAATCTTCGGATGACCGAACTCTATGATTCTGATGCTTGCTTTCTTGGACCTAATCGTAGTGTCTTGTTGACTTGCTCATTTGACATGTAGAGACAACACTACGATCTTTGAAGAATGTTCATTAGATCTTCAATTTAGAACACTTTTTCCTTCTCTTGTGCAGTGCCTTAACACTTCTGTTTGCCTCGACTGCTCTCAGATACTTATGGCTTGACTCTTTACTCTGGCCCTTTCTGAGTAACAATACACTTTAGATTTGTGGCGTGTCCAGCTCGCTTTCTCCTTGCGATCTCCCGTTCACTTATCATCAATGGACTGACCCAATGCTTAATCACTTTAGCCTTTTTCTTCAGAGGCTAACCAGTATCTCTGTGTACACTCCATCAGTTCTTTCTTTATTTGGAAAACACTACGATCCAGGTGCTTCCAAGATCGATGTCTTCTATTTACTTGACAGCAACTGCACTAGCTGACTTTCCTTAGTCAGTTATTGAAGTCTTCTTATGATCAACTTGTGGAAGACTTCATCTCGAATGGCTTCACAACTCAATCTGGAAGCTGATTGAGTTGATGTTTAGATCTTCTGTTAACTTCCATGCCATTCGTTGAGTGCTCTAGTTTTTTTCAGGTGGGATGTATCTTTGCAGTACCAACCAGAGGATTCATCTCTTTGGATATTCTGGGAGTTCTCATTTGTTAAGAATCGTATTAGCTCTACGATTCTGCCTTGGCGTTGCAAGCACATCTATTGAAGTCTCGCCTACACTCTCGATTCACTTTACTGTCATGCGAGACACTCACGACTCGAGATCGAGATCTTGACACTCTACGATTTACGTCATTGCGTTGTGTTGTTTCTTCATCCGATCCCCTTTCGACTCACGATCTCTGCCTTTGATACGATCAGTAGACTCTACGACTTTGAGTGTAGTCTACGATTCTTGACTTGGATTCGTTATCAGTAGACTCTATGACTCAGAGGGTAGTCTATAATTCTTGACTTGGCTTCGGCAAATGCTCGGTTTTACTCGTGGTAGGTGTCTCTCGATTACGAACATGAATTCCTCGATGAGACTACGGCTCAGAGAAGTACTACTCGACACACTACGATCCTTCATCGTCTCTGCTGGTAGTCTACGAACTCTGAGATCTACTATCTTGCGAGACTACGATTACGCCTTGATAGCTCTCGAGTTTTCCTTGACTCTCTGGCGGACTCACGATTTACAGTGCGGTGCTTTCGGCGATCGAACGACAAGCCTATCTATTACATCATAAGATCAGCCTAACATGCTTGATCTTTTTATATTTATAATCCTTGTACATCAGTTCTTTTTAATGACTTTACAAAGTTGTTTTGCTTATGTAGGATCATCCTAACATATTTGATCAATTCATTCTAATCCCTTGTACATATGTTTCTATAATCTATCAGAGGACTTTACAGCTTTTCTTAATACAAGCATACTTGCATATTCATTCATATATATATCATAATCAAATCATATGTAAATAAGAATATCATTCACATGCTTATTCCTAACAATCTCCCCCTATTTGATTATGACAAAAATAATAAGTGCATATGCATGTTATGAATGAATCTTATATACCGTGAGCTGCTATATTTCTAAAACAGATCACTTATAAAATCTACTATCTTTTATGATTTAAAAAGGTTTTTCATCACTTTTATCGCTGGGACTCAGCTTAATAAATAATCCACATCATCCCTGCACTACGGCCAAGGATATTCATTAGTATCACAACCATAAATTATTCATGCACTACGTGCCAAGGATATTCGTGTATTCATCAATGGTCAAGATCATGCCAACAACTGTCCATCAATGCACTATGGGCCAATGAGGACTTTTACCACATCATTTGTAACATTATGGTCATGATTACACCGAATAATCCCTGGTCATAATCATAATAAGTCCATCTATGAACTACAGGCCACGGATGACTTTAAAAAAAATAAACATAAGGATGATGACAATGATATAAGAATTCAATAAAAACAAGTTCAAAAATTAATTTATTCATGAACTAATAACGTCCAAATTGTCAACATGATACTTCTTTGTAGAGTAAAATTCAAGAATGCTTAGAAGAATATTTTCCTGAAAAAATACTGGATGAAGCGCAAATATCAAGGATATTCCACTAATTTCATGGAGTTTAGAAGTCAAAACTTTAACCAACTGAGTATAATAAAGAATGGAATAACAAAAGAAATCACCATGCATGCGGTATTTTGCATAGACAGGTTATTCCAACAGAATAATAGATAACGGAACCAGATCAGGCGAAATTCGCACCGACATGATGTTCCAATAGAATAACAAAGATAGAACCAGGTCCGACGTAAAACGCACAGACAAGATATTCCAAATAATAAAGACGGAACCAGGTCAGGCGTAAAACACACAGACAGGATATTCTAATAGAATAATAAAGACGAGAACCAGGTCTTGCGTAAAACACATAAACAGTATATTCCAACAGAATAATTAAGAATGGAATAACAGAAGTTCTCTTCATGAATACAAAAGAAATAATATCCCTTACCGTAAAAGAAGAGTATTCCGACTGGTAGGGCGAGGATATTCTTGAAGAAAATTTGCACTACGCTCAAAGCTTCTTAAAACTCTAAAGAAATACGCTCAAGATTATAGAAGAGAATTCTCTAAATTTCTAGTGTGTTTTCAATTCTAACTAAGCATCTTATTTATAGGAGAATTGAAGGGGTACTGTTTGAACATGGGTGCACCGAATGATAATTTCACGGACAAAATTATAGCAGCCACGGATGTTATGCGCAAGAATTTGATTACCAACATCAAGTAAAACAAAAATAAAATAATATATATAAGCACATGCTTGTTTGAATTATTTGCTCCCACCCGACAAACTCTTACAATTCGATGACTTTTGATTCCACCAAAGGACAATATATATATATATATATATATATATATATATATATATATATATATATATATATATGTAACATACATTCACCCACATTAATAATATATATATATATATACTACTCCACCATTCCTCATTCCACCCAATTCACGGGTGGAATTCCTCCCACCAAAAGAATCCTTTAATTCCCCCACCATTTATATATATATATATATATATATATATATATATATATATATATATATATATATATATTAGAATGATTATTTTGAAACATGAGTAAATGGGGGTCCATAAAATACGTCAAAAATTACAATAAATACTTCATAAAAATACCTCAATATTTTTAACAACATTTATCATCATTATTATAATTCATAATATTAATCGACCAGGTCGTTCCCAGGAAAGAGGGGGCTTTCCAATAAGGATTTCTCCCTATTGGCGCGCAATTAGGTGACCAAACCTCTCCTTGGCAGAACTTCTAGACATCGTTAATATTGCAAATAATAATATTAATAACTCTGTCATCTCAATTATTGATTTAATAATATATAAAATATCGACAATAATTGAATCAATTAACGTGAAATACTATGCAACAATTCTTCAAGCAATAATTTAACAAAAGCGAGTGACTTCTCACGTAAGCATCAATAATCAATCTGGTATGTCTTTCTATGTAACCATCGCGATTCTTCTGTACTTTTAACACCGGTGTTTCAACAAGATTATTAGCAATAAAAACTTTCGCCGTTATTTTCAATAAAATATTTTTGTCATTTTCTTAATCCGACAATAATTCCGTTGTGGGGTCCACCAATGATTGTGCCGTCATACGAATATTTCCTGTTAAAATGAATATTCCCCGACCAATTGAATATTATATAACAACTTGCGTACTTTGCAAAATTTATAAATATTACCCACAACTATAACATTGTATCAAATTCATTCCATAATATTCAAAAATGATAATTATAAAAAATTCATCTTTATTCATAAAAGTTGGGGTCTTACATAGTAGCTTGACGTCTGTTTTGAACTGAATTATCTTCTGTTGTTGTCAGCCTCTCAGACTCTTCAGTGATTAGAGACATACCTAATGGTTAGATATGTACCTCTTTGGCTCCATATGTATGTCCAGGATGTCTTGTTGATCAGCTATTCATCTGTTTGATTTCTTTGCTCCTGCTCCCCCTGGGATGTTAACTACATTTCCTTTGTCTGCTCCTCTGCAGATGTATGCTCCTCTTCTTCTTCTGGCTTCCCCTCAGCCTTTGCAAATACAGGCTCATCCTCCTTTGGCTCCCCCTCAGATGATGACCTAGCTTCTTCTTCTGCTGTCTTCTTGTCTTATTTCTTCCTGCTCTCCTTGCCCTTTCTTGAATGCCTCTTACCCTGCCTCTTTTTATGCCTCTTTTTCTCCCCCTTTTTGTCATTAATCATTTGGGAGAGCTGCTCCATGTTGGACATTAGTTGCTCTATTAGGTAGGAGGAGTTACCGACTTCAATCTTGAGTTCTTATTGGCTTAACTAAAGTTGCATAGAGAAAGACTTATTCATGTTATCAACCTTGTCAGAGAGGACTTAGAGTTGTTCTTCAGTGGCCTTCTGTGTTCGTAGAGCTTCTGCCTTATGATCATGTATGGCCTTCAAATAGATGTTATCTTCCTCTTTGATTTTGAGAGATATATCAGCCATAGTAGTTTGACATCTATTTTGAACTGAATTATCTTCTGTTGCTGTCAGCCTCTCAGACTCTTCAGTGATTAGAGACATCTTCTTAATCAAATCATCAGAATTTTCCATCAGCTCCTGCTCCATAGGAGTTTGGTTATCTGGTTGGGCAGCCTCTTGTTGAACCTCAAATTGGACTTTAAGATTTTCATCCTTGGACAAAATTTTGAAGGTGTTGAGAATCTGAAAAATCGTTGAGTACCAATCGTTATTGGAGGATGAAGGAATGTTAGATAGCTGTGCTTGGGCAGATGGGGGCTTCTTATTCTGGACTTGAACACCATCAGTAGTAGAGTGAACAGACTCTACGATTATCTCCTTGGCCATAATCCTTCTGCCTTCAGAGTCCACTCTATGATCGTAGGGAATATAGTGATTGCCAACATGTCGGTAGACTTTGTAATGAGGCTGGTCATTGATCATCATGGTTGCAAACTTCTTTACCCTTGGGAAGTTTTGTGACACAAGCTCCAGATTTGGAAATTGAGAGTAGCACCAGCTGAAGCAGCTCTCGTCTTTATCAGTATGTGCCTTTAACCACGGCATCCACGGGAAGAACCATCTCATCAGAAGATCTTCAGAATTATACAGTATTGTTGTGCAATCTAACTCCATATTTTTCAAGTTATGAAACACTTCATCTGTAGTCATTATTACAACTCGAAGTTGTTCATTTCCATGATTTATCCATCTTGCTGCTGGTTCAGCTGGTGGTTCATCAAAGACTTCCACTACTATTCTTCTATTACTTCTAGCTGGAGAGAGAATATGATAGTATTCTGGTTCCTCTGATTCCTGATGTGCAGAATCAGAATCTTTCTCTATTTCTTCTCTTTTTGAGACTGAACCTTGCCGACTCCTTTCTTCAGATTCATTAGTGAAGTTTTCTTGTTGATTTTCATTTTCAGAACCTTCTTCAGCAACGTCTTACTTGGAATCATCTTCTTCAATGCTAGTCCCATCTTCAGCACTTTCTTCCTGTGATTCATATTCATCATCACTTAATTCAATGACTTCAGTAGAGTTATCATTTTTCTTTTTGGAGGCAAATTGAGCAAGTAATTTGTAGCTCTTTCTTCTTCTTGGAGGTTCAGCTATAGAGGTGTCAGACTCTTCTTTCTTTTCAGATTCTGAGGCCTTTGAATCATCAGGCAAACTTCCTTGTCTTTCAGCATGGGCAGGGGCATGTCCTTCTCCTTCAGAATCATCATTTGATCCATCATCTGGTCTTGTTTGATCATTTGCATTTGGAGATGTAGTTGGGTCAGCTTGTAGCTTTTCTTCATCATTGGAGTGAATGCTCTGAGAGTTAACCACAGGGCTTGTGCAATTTTCTTCATCAGCAGATTCTGCATTTTCTTCCATGAATCCATCTTCAGCTTCATTGCTGGATTCGTTCTTTGGGGACACTGTCTTGAGATCGTCAGTTCCCTTTTCTTCCTCTGACTCTACGTTCTCCTTTTTGTCAGATGTACTCTCTTGGGAAACTGGGGTTGGTTTGTTTTCCACCTTAGCTCTCTTTCTTGATGGCCCTTGAAGCAGTCTGTTACTTCTTCTTCTTTTTGGGGTTTTAGCAGTTGATGTTGGTTTTTCTCCTGCTCCTTGTTTCTTCTTGTCAGTGGAGACATGACTTGACGAAGCCTCTGTATTCTTAACATTCTTAGACTTCTTCTTTGTCGGTGTGTCAGCAACTGATGCAGAGTCATCAGATTGAGAGTTTTCCACTTCTTGTGCCTTCTTTTTTTTGATAGAGACCTTGCTGCTGCTCCCAGTTGTTATTAGCCTCTTGTTCTCCTTGGGATTTTTCTTCCAATTTATAAACAACTGTGGAGACATTACTTTATGAACATTAAGAATTTCGCCCTCATCATCCTTAACTTTATTCTTCAACTTTTTCTTTAAGATGATACTTAAGAACCTTCCCTGCAAAAACCTTTGTGAGTGGTTTTTTAGTTAACCTTTTCTTTTCTTCCTTATCCAGACACTTAAACATATGATCAAGCAGGATAGCTCAAAAGTTGATGTGTTCCTTCAGGACTATAGCAGACATGATCTTCAGCTGTTGGTCAATCACAGTATCATGTGCAGTGTCTTTGCATAAGATATATTTACCGACTATTTCAGCAGGGAATTCGAATTCTTCAGGAAACTCCTTTTTCTTCAAATCCTTCAGACTAGGGTTTCTTTTGTACTGCATAATCTTCTTAGCTTTTTCAATGTCGATCCCTTCCAGGGTTTTCAGATCTCGATCAGGAAGGCCTAAGCATTGATTGATGTTAGAAGAATTTAGCTTCAGAATCTGACCCTTAACCTTGGTGGAGAGGATTCCAGAATTTACGGTTGCGTTTGAGTGAAATTCTTTGACCAGGTCACCATATATTCGTGTGTTTGTGTTGATTATATCATGTTCTAGCCTTATGTTTTGATGATGACTTGCTCGTTGGTACTATATTGTGTATTGTGGATTTCAGGAAACTATTTCAAGAAGTGTTTGATGGATTACTCAAAAAGTTTGAAGAATTTTTGAGTCTTAAGGAAAATATGTAAGGTCATTGCAAATATTTAATTTTTCAATTCAAGGCTCTAGGACATTTTATGTGTGCATTAATTAATATTTTGTGCATGTCCCAAATATGTTATTCACTACTATTTGCTATCAAGAGAAATGTTAGCATGTATGCGTAGGAGTTCTGTTCAAGTGATACACGTATTAATGCATTGTGATCTTCTTTCCATTTATTACGGATTGGTTATATATTAGAAAGGAAGTATAATATATATGGTGGTAGTGGATCTTGATTAGAAGTCTAAAAGCTGCATATATATTGGAAATTGATAGTAATGATTATCTTGGGAAGATGCATGTTGCCATTAATTACGGAACTAATATTTTCTAAGAAGTCTAGTATTAATAAAGTTACGTGCGGTAGGAGATAGTCGATTACTTTATTAAAGGCGGCGATTATGATTATGGGCTACATGTTTTACACTTTTACTTATTATCTTTTTGGCTTATCTTTGACATAGTCTATATTTTTTGTTTCAACATACAAGAATAATATTATAGCTTATCTTTGGGATTTTTATTGGTAACATTATTATTGTTACAACGAAAATGTGTTGTATGAGAAACGGTAATATATTGGGCTATAAAAATAGCTGAGAACAGTGATCAGTTACAACACTTACTACACTTGAATTAATATTTTTGCACTCATATACTTTGAAAGCTATTCTATTCTTGGTGCAAATTTTGAGCTGCTAATTTATTGATTTCAGTCAATTTTCATGGGCATTATATTGGTGATATCTTTTACTATTTCTATTTGATCATTGCATTCATTAGTTTAGCCTTGCATTGTTAAATTGCTTATTTGTTTTGATCATTAGACCTCTATCATTGTAATCTTAAATTTGTTTTTAGACTAAGTGTTGTCTAAGGGATTTAATCCAGGTGGATTAAGGTTTGTTTACAAACAAGTTCAAGGAAGCATAGGTGCTTAAGGAGTGCATTGGTGCACAAGGAGTAAGAGTGCTCAAGTGAATTATTGTTATTCAATTTTATAGAATCAAGTATTGTAACAAGAGTCTTTTAAAGAAATAAAGAGAGTCTCCAATACTAGTTGGTATTGACGTGGAGTAAAGCTATTATTATAGAGGGTAATAAATAGAACCACGTAAAAATCTTAGTGTTATTTTTTATTACTTGATTTAACTTAATTTCATTCAAGTTTATTGGTTTGTTATATAAAATCTAATCGTGAGAATTTTTGGTTATCATTAAATATTTTATTTACAAAAACACCAAGATATTTTCTTAGACAAAAATTCAATTCGGTAGACCATATTCTTTCAGCAAGCTGCATTCATTAATTGAGTTGACTGCATTCAATAACTTAGTTTAAATTTTTTAATTGGTCATAGTTTGTATCCACACTTATTCAACCCCCCCTTCTAAGTGTGCCTTATCTGAATTTCATTTGGTATCAGAGCTTGGCTCTTCTTACTTGGTCTTAAAGGTGACTTGTAGGGAAAGATTCTGACATGGCACAGTTCAGAAACAACAATCAAGAAGGTCAATCAACCAATAGACCTCCACTGCTACATGGAACAGAAAACTACAACTTTTGGAAATTCCGAATGAGGATCTACCTTAAAAGAGATCCTTGGGAATGGTGGGTTGTGGAGAATGGACCAGTTATTCCAAGAAAGATGACGGTACTCCAAAGACTTTGCTAGAGATGGATTCAACTGAAACCTTCATGGTTTCCTACGACTCAAGGGTGATGAATACTCTACTAAGCGGCATGGTGAAATCTGAGATTGACAAAGTATCCTCATGCAACACAGCTAAGGAAATTTGGGATACTCTAGTGGTGAGTCATGAAGGAACATCAAAAGTTGGAGAAGTTAAGCTAAGCATGCTTATGCATGACTATGAGATGTTTAAACTTGAGAAAGATGAAACTGTAAAGATGGCTCAAGCAAGGTTCCTTGTTCTTCTGAACTCTTTAAAGTTACTAGACAAATCTATTCCACAAAGTGAGATTAATCGTAAGTTACTTCGGGCTATGCCCAAGAGGTTTGCTTCTAAGATTACTACTCTTCAAGATTTCTCTACTATATCTACAATGGATACTCTAACTCTTTTTGGTGAACTTGAGGAATATGAACATCAATTAAAGAGGTATGACGATGAGGAGGAAACTCCTCGTAGGAAGGTTTTAGCTCTTAATGCAGGAAATGAAGAAGAGCTTGATGATGATTTTGACGAAGAGATAGCTATGATGTCACGGAGACTCAAAGGACTTCTACAAAGAAAGAATAGACGAAAGAATATCTTTAACTCAAATAAAGGCAAAGGAAAGCAAACTGAGGAAACATGTTTTGAATCTGGACGTCCAGGGCACTTCAAGAAGGACTACTTTCAACTAAAGAATAAAGGAAAAACAGGTTTCAAGGACAACAAGAAAAATAAGGCACTGGTCACCTGGAGTGATGAAGAAGAATCTGAAGTTGAGGTCGACGCCAAGGATGAGATAGCTCAGGTATGTTTCATGGGAATAGAAGGTATGTCTCAAGGCGAAGGTTCCATCTTAAAAATGGATTCTTTATAGTGGATGCTCTCGTCATATGACCGGTGACAAATCAAAGTTCGTGGAACTAAAAATCAAGAAGAAAAATGGAACGGTTACATTTGGAGATAATGGAACTTGTGAATTGTTGGAAAAGGTAAAATTGGTAATGGTAAGGTTAACATCGATAATGTTCATCTTGTTAACGGTCTTGAATTTAATCTTATTAGTATAAGTCAATTAATGGACAATGGTCACCAAGTCAGTTTTGATAAAGAAAAATGCATTATTTCTCATAGTACTAACAATGTTTCTCTAGTTGCACAAAGGGAAGGAAATATATATACTATTGACTTTGAGGAACAGGATAAAGAATTATGTCTTGCCTCGGTGCAAGATGAGGCTAATCTATGGCATAAAAGGATAGGACACGTTCACATGGATTTAATCAAGAAGTTGTCCTCTAAAAACCTGGTCAAAGGATTTTCGAAGATAAAATTCGAAAAGAAAAGAGTATGTGTTCCTTGCTAACTTGGGAAACAAGTAAGAACATCATTCAGTGCAAAGAATATGGTATCAACCTCCACTCCTTTACAATTACTTCATCTTGATTTATTTGGCCTAGAAAGGCATGCTAGTATTAATGGTAAGTTTTATGCATTTGTAATAGTTGATGATTTCTCTAGATATACATGGGTATTATTTTTGAGAACCAAAGATGAAGCATTTAAAGAGTTTGACAAATTGATAAAAAATTTAGAGACTAAGTATAGTCTCAAACTTATAAAAATTCGGAGTGATCATGGTATAGAATTTCAAAAGGATTTTATTATATTTTGTGATCAAAAAGGAATAAGCCATAAGTTTTCAGCTCCAAGAACTCCTCAGCAGAATGGAGTAGTGGAAAGGAAGAATAGAACATTACAAGAAACTACTAGAACATTGCTGCAAGAGAGTAAGCTTCCAAAGAAATTTTGGGCCGAGACGGTAAGCACATCATGTTATATTCTAAACAGAGTATTCATTCGTCCAATCATTTTTAAAACTCCTTATGAGCTTTTTAATTATAAAATTCCTAATATAAGTTATTTCAAAGTATTCGGGTTTAAATGTTATATACTAAATACTAGTGATAACTTGGGAAAATTTGATGCCAAATCTTATGAAGGTATTTTCATTGGTTATTCTCATAACAGTAAAGCATATCGTGTTTTTAATATTTACAAATTATGTGTTGAAGAATCAATTCATATAACTTTCAAGAGACTAACAATGATCTTCCAAAAGAAAGAGGAGAGGATGCGAGAAATTTGGAGATTTTCACAAATTGATGGCAGAGAGAACCATTCAAAGAAAAGAATGGACAAGCTCAACAGGCTGGACTGAACAATCCACGTGAAAATGAACATGAGGCAACACAAGATCTTGAAGAAAATTTTCCTCAACAGGAAGAGGTAATACACGATGTTCAAATGCCAAAGATAGCAAAATATCTCAAGGATCATCCACCGAAAAATATCATTGGAGATATAAACAAAGGAGTTACTACATGAAGAAATCTACAAAATCAATGCTCGTTCTCTGCATTTCTATCACAAGTAGAGCCAAAGAATGCGAAAGAAGCTATACTTGATGAAAATTGGCTTATGGCAATGCAAGAGGAACTTTAACAATTTAAACGATGTCAAGTTTGGGAATTAATGCCTCCTCCTAAAGATAGTTCTGTCATTGGAACAAAATGGGTGTTCAAAAACAAGCTTGATGAGATGGGACAATCACTCACAACAAAGCAAGGCTAGTGGCTCAAGGATACAATCAATAAGAAGGGATCGACTACGAAAAAACTTATACTCCAGTCGCAAGACTAGAATCTATTCAAATCTTATTAGCATTTGCTTGTTACAAGAAATTCAAGCTTTATCAAATGGATGTAAAGAGTGTGTTTCTTAATGGATAAATCAATGAAGAAGTCTATGTCAAACATCCTCCTGGATTCGAACATGAGAAATATCCAAGTCATGTTTTTAAGCTAAAGAAAGCTCTCTATGGTCTCAAACAAGCTCCCAGGGCTTGGTACGAGAGGTTGAGTAAGTATCTTCTTTCAAGTGGTTTTACTAGAGGTAAAATAGACTCTACACTATTTATTAAACATGAAAAACAAGAAATAATTATTGTTCAAATATATGTAGATGATATAATATTTGGTGCTACTAATGATTTTCTCTGTGAGTGGTTTTCAAAGTGTATGCATAAGGAATTTTATATGAGCTTAATGGGAGAGCTAAATTACTTTTTGGGACTTCAAATCAAGAAAACAAAGGAAGGGATCTATATTCATCAAACCAAGTACACAAAAGAGCTTCTTAAAAGATTTGGTTTTGAAGGAACCAATCCAAAGGCTACACCAATGAGCGTTTCCATAAAGCTCACTTCAGATGATAAAGGTATAGATGTAGAGTTAACCAAATATCGAGGTATGATTGGCTCTTTACTATATTTAACAACATCTAGACCTGATATAATGTACAGTGTATGTCTGTGTGCTCGATTTCAAGCAAAACCCAAAGAATTCCACTTACAAGCAGTCAAAAGAATTTTTAAATATTGAAGTGTTACTATAAATTTAGGGTTATTTTATCCAATAAGTAATCATTTTGAACTAATGGGCTATTCGGATCTTTGAATATATCGGGGTTTTCAATTAATAGAAAAAGAACAAGTAGTGTTTGTACATTTTGGGACAATGTCTTGTTTCATGGCATAGTAAAAAGCAAACTTGGTTTGCTTTATCAACTCTTGAGGTGAATATTTAGGCTGCGGGGAGTTGTTGCTCTCAAATATTATGGATGAAACAAACTCTATGTGATTTTGACATAATCTGCAATAATGTGCCTATATATTGTGATAATTCTAGTGCTATTGACATATCAAAGAATCCTATTTTGCATTCACGTACAAAACATATAGAGGTAAGACACCATTTTTTAAGGGATAATGTCTCAAAAGGGTTAGTCAAATTGGTTTTTATTCCTAACAAAAGACAATTAGCTGATATTTTTACTAAACCCTTGAGTGAGGAAAGATTTTGTATGTTAAGGAGAGAACTTGGAATGTGCATGGTATAATTGTGATTTACGTGTTTAAAAGTTTATGTCATGTAGGTTATATTTTACACATATTTATATCATTTATTTTCTGCATGATATCTAATAAAATATATATGTTTGTTAGACATTCCTTATCTGTTTAAATGATATTCTAGATACACGGGTTTATTAAAGGTCATATTTATCGCCGGATATAAGTTAAGTAGGAGACGTAAAGACCTCTACCTTGAAACTTGGAACAGCAGCCGAACAGTTTCTTTTGAAAATTGAAAAGACGCATGCTTTTCGGTGATGGACTCTTGATTAATTTTTATTTTATATTTTTCATCTTTCATCATTACTCAGATCTTACGTCTTTATCATTTATCCAAAACTTTCTGTTTCACTCTCACAAAATCTATCACACCATGAAAACCAGAGCTAGCAATCGATCGTTTGGGAAATCAAACGAAGATGGATCGTCGGTGAAGCACCCTACGGGAACAAAGATGAAATCCAAACGAGTACATAAGAAATCCTCTGTTCATGAGTTATCCGATGCCACACTAATATCCGATGACTCAAATTCTAGTTTCTCTTTCTTAAAAGCTTCAGATGTTGAACCTTCTCACCAGGGCAAGCTGAAACAACCAGTGGATGACGAACAATTTTTCTCACAGCCAGAATCTCCTTCGAATCTGGTAAATCCATTTTCATCCTCTTTTGATTTGCAAGAAAATTTCTTTAGAGGCCCAAGTTTTGAAACACGTTTTAAAAACTCCATTGCTACAAAACAATTTATGTATGAAAAATCTTTGGATCTCTTTTATCTAAAACACTCTGTTTTGGAAAAACTTTTCACTGAGTGCAACATTTTTTCTATGCTGCTTCCTCATACTATTGCTTATCCTCGGTTAGTCCAACAATTTTACACCAATCTTGAATGTAATGGGGACTGTTTTACCACATTTGTCAAGGATAAGTCCTTATTTTTTACCAGTATTGATTTTGGAAGTATTCTTGGTATTTCTTCTACTGGACCATGTTCTTTCACTCTAAAAGGAGCTGCTAACATTCCTTTTCATCCTTTGGAACAGCTCCATATAGTTATGAATGATTATTCTATTTCATCTTTGTCTCTTCCAAAAACTGTGAGTGTGTGTCCTATTGAATGTGTATTACATAAGTTGGTACGGTATAATCTGTTTCCACGCCTTGGTGGTGGAGCCGATTTTACTTATCAAGATTTGGTTGTTGTGGCTATGATTCTCAAAGGAAAGGTTTTTAATTTTTCTCAAATGATGTTATCTCATATGCAAAGTTGCATTCGTCAAAGCAAGAAATGTCTTCCTTACAGCAAATTTTTGACAAAACTTTTTCAACATTTTAAGATCTCTTTTGATGATGAAATTTCTGTCACAAATCATGAGCTTATTGACACTGCCAATTTAACAAAATCTCATATTACTTTCTATGCTGGTGAATTCGTTCGTCTTCTCCCTGATCCTCCTTTAACTCCTCCTCCTCCTATTTCTTATACTCCTTATTCATCTTCCCCTTCTTTGCCAAATTCCAATGGGTCTGATGTTATGAATGTTTTGACTGAGATTTTACAAAATCAAAATTCTGTGAAAGCTGAGTTGGTCGAAATAAGAAATCGTCTTGTGTGTCTTGAGAAAGGGAAGTTATCGATGGATGCTCCAGAGATCAATAAATTATATCATCGGGTTGAAGATGAATTTATTGATCTTTAGGCGGGTTTTGAGATTCAGACGATGGCCATGGTTGAAGCACTCCAACGAAAATTTAATCGGAACATATGTCAGTTAAGTCAAGAGGTGAAATTTGTCAGTTATCAACTCGGGGAGCTTGCAGATTTTATGGCCACCGGGTTCAATGATATTGGCCAAAGGTTTCATGTTCCAACAATGTATTCTCCAATTCTCGAATGACCAATGAACAATTGGATGGCTGAATACAAGGGTGACTTTCTGGATATGGAGCTTCCTCCTGCAACCTTTATTCCTCGACCACCTCGATTTGCAAACGATTACACCTTGGAAGAGCGTTTACATCGCCTTCGTCATCGACCATACTTTACCACTCGTGCAGAACAGCGGGCCAATCTCAAAGATATTGATTGATTGAGGTCTTCTCTTTTTGCATGATGACAAAGGGGGAAAGTTTCTTGAGAATTCTGTTTTAATTTTTCTGTTTTAAGACTATGGTTTCACTTGATTTGGTTTTTGGTAGGCATGGTTGCCTGGATGTTAAGACTATTGGTGATTTTGTGATTTTGTTTTGATGCATGTTTAAAACTGATTTTGATGCATGCATATTAAGAATTGATGTTTTTTATTTTACTTTGTTAAAATTATGATCTATGAAATTACATTTGGTATAGTATGATACTAACATACAGGTTTTACAAAATTTTCAAAATTTTCCTGAAATATGCATGAATTTAGGGGGAGTTTCATTTATATATGTTGTCATCATCAAAAAGGGGGAGAATGTTGATTATATCACGTTCTAGCCCTATGTTTTGATGATGACTTGCTCGTTGGTACTAAATTGTGTATTGTGGATTTTAGGAAACTATTTCAAGAAGTGTTTGATGGATTACTCAAGAAGTTTGAAGAATTTTTGAGTCTTAAGGAAAATATGTAAGGTCATTGCAAATATTTAATTTTTCAATTCAAGGCTCTAGGACATTTTATGTGTGCATTAATTAATATTTTGTGCATGTCCCAAATATGTTATTCACTCCTATTTTCTATCAAGAGAAATGTTAGCATGCATGTGTAGGAGTTCTGTTCAAGTGATACACGTATTAATGCATTGTGATCTTCTTTCCATTTATTACGGATTGGTTATATATTAGAAAGGAAGTATAATATATATGGTGGTAGTGGATCTTGATTAAAAGTCTAAAAGCTGCATATATATTGGAAATTGATAGTAATGATTATCTTGGGAAGATGCATGTTGCCATTAATTACGGAACTAACATTTTCTAAGAAGTCTAGTATTAATAAAGTTCTGTGCCAGTAGGAAATAGTCAATTACTTTATTAAGGCGGCAGTTATGATTATGGGCTACATGTTTTACACGGAACTTATTATCTTTTTGGCTTATCTTTGACATAGTCTATATTTTTTGTTTCCAACAATAACAATATTATAGCTTATCTTTGGGATTTTTATTGGCGGCGTTATTATTATATATAAAATGTATGTGTGTATGAGAAACGATAATATATTGGGCTATAAAAATAGTAGAGAAACGATGATCGATTACAACACTTACTACACTTGAATTAATATTTTTTGCACTCATATACTTTGAAAGCTATTCTATTCTTGGTGCAAATTTTGAAATTTCTTGATTCATTGATTTGATCGAATTTTCATGGGCATTATATTGGTGATATCTTTTACTATTTCTATTTGATCATTGCATTCATTAGTTTAGCCTTGCATTGTTAAATTGCTTATTTGCTTTGATCATTAGACCTCTATCATTGTAATCTTAAATTTGTTTTTAGACTAAGTGTTGTCTAAGGGATTTAATCCAGGTGGATTAAGGTTTGTTTACAAACAAGTTCAAGGAAGCATAGGTGCTTAAGGAGTGCATTGGTGCACAAGGAGCAAGAGTGCTCAAGTGAATTATTGTTATTCAATTTTATAGAATCCGTATTGTAACAAGAGTCTTTTAAAGAAATAAAAGAGAGTCTCCAATACTAGTTGGTATTGGACGTGGAGTAGGCTATTATTATAGAGGTAATAAATAGAACCACGTAAAAATCTTGGTGTTATTTTTTATTACTTGATTTAACTTAATTTCATTCAAGTTTATTGGTTTGTTATATAAAATCTAATCGTGAGAATTTTTGGTTATCATTAAATATTTTATTTACAAAAACACCAAGATATTTTCTTAGACAAAAATTCAATTCGGTAGACCATATTCTTTCAGCAAGCTGCATTCATTAATTGAGTTGACTGCATTCAATAACTTAGTTTAAATTTTTTTAATTGGTCATAGTTTGTATCCACACTTATTCAACCCCTCCTTCTAAGTGTGCCTTATCTGAATTTCAGTTTGCCTCAAGACATTCTGAGAATCCAGCCTTCTTCATAAGTTCAAGAATATCCCTGAGCTTCTTCTCGGATTTTTCAAATGTCTTGGTTCCGAGCTGAATGCCAGTGATTACTCACCAATCTTCCATTTGAGGAGTTCGAAGAATATGGGTATTTGTTTTAGGGAGTCTTATAAGAGATAGTTGAATGTGATTTGGGCAAGGATTTGGAGGGTTAATGGATTTAGTATGTGAAGAGGCTTTTACGGTTTGAAAAAGAGAGGGAAAGAGGTTCGATAGTTTCTAATAACTGTTTGCAGATTTTGAATTTATCTTTATGGCAGTTTCTTCTGTCCCTGCAAACACAGTGATGTGTCAACTGGACATTGGTTGCACGATGCCCAATAATGAGCTATAACTCCCCCATTAACTCTTCAGTTTAATGTCCCTTTTTAAAATAAATAGTCGTCAATGACGTGGATTGACCGTTGACCATCTTGGTTCGTAGAGTAGCATGGTAAGGCAGTTATGGACTCTACGTTTTTTTTGTTGACTTAACGATCAACTTCTGAGAGATGCTGCAGTGGATGGTTTTGACATTAATCCTCATCTTGAAACTGCATAGCTTGATCACTGATGTACCCCAAGCCAGTTTGGGCACTTAAGTTCTGAGATGCGTTTGCATGATATCTTTCCAAGCTGTATTCGAACTTATCTCTCTCATAATTTGAATGGTTGAGCAATTTTCCTGTTCTTTCAAGCTCCTCATGAGTTAGAGTAGCCTCTTGTAAGACTGCGATCGTCGAGTCTGTTTCTATGATCGCTGAGGTTGCACTACGATCATTGAGGTTACATCACGATTGTTGAGTTCTCTTGAAACTCTACTCTATGATTGTTGACTGTCTTGGTCTTTGAGATGAACTTGATCAAGCAATCTTTCTGGGTTAAGGTAGCTCAGGAAGGGCCAACCTCTTAGAGTGAGCTAAGGGTCAGGTTTGTCCTTGAGGCGCTTTCCAGATGAAGTGCTTTAGAAGTAATTTGCACTGATATCTCATTTGACCTTTTCTGATGGGGAGGTCCTCTACTAACTTTAGACAATTGCATTTGTTGTAATCGTGGTGTCCTCCTGCTCTTACACTACGATCAGATGTTTGATCATAGGCACTCCACGATTTTGAGTAGGGTGGCTGATAGGTTATTAGTAGTACATTTTGAGACGTTCCTACTGACTATGGATCTTCATTTGGTTCATCAGCCACAATATTTTGGGACTCTGTAGCTGGTACATTTCTTCATAGAATATCTCAGTGCTGTTGTTCCTTAACAGATCACCGCTTCCCCATGGTTGATGCTGTCTTTTCAGTGAGGTGTGATTTCTTTTTCTTCATGTGCATTAGGAGGTATCCTTGCATATGTCTCTTTCAGGCTGGAATCACCACTGACAATTGAATTTGTTTACACCGTAGACATGGATATCTCCAGGACTGATCACTCTACGATCTTTTGACAGCACTAAGATCGTAGTCTACTTTGTCAGCTTGAACTTGTGGAGTTCTGCTCCCGTAATGAGTTCCTCATGTTTGATGCTCGATGATTCTCTAGTGCACTTCTTTGAGGACAAGCTTTGCATGCTTGAGCATCTAAGACCTTTTTCATCTTTGGATGAATGGCCTGCTTTCATATAAAGATCAGCAGCCATGTGAGCTTCATTTAGATTAGCTCAGCAGGTCTTCAAGGACAGGGTTTGACATATAGGAGTTTTACAAGGTTTACATCCAGCTGCTGGTTGGCCAGATACATGTTTAAGAAGTTCTTCTTTCTCTTCTGGATAAACATTTCTTAGCTTGTGTGGCCTTTTCATCCTTTTAGGCTTGTGGATGTTTGACTCTTTTCTTTTGATGTCTTTTTGAGCTTTCTAGCCTGTTCTTCAGACTACAAGATTGACCGCGAGGCAGATTGGTCTTGTTGATATAACAATCAAGAACATGGACCAATTTGAGCAGCTTTAGGTGTATATACACATTTACCTATACAAAATATTTTCAACGTGTGAGCTCATCTGCATATAATAAGTGACTTACTACTAAACTAAGTTTAGAACAATGTTAGTGCCTAGGATCAGACTCAAAGCGATTAGCTTTTGAATATAGCATGAGAACCTGTTCTGATACCGATTGTTAGTTCCCAGAGGCACACAATAGATTTAGAAGGGGGGGTTGAATAAATCCTTTTTCGTTTTCAAATACTTCTCCTTTTTATTTTGTATTGCTAATGGATTAGCATATGACAAATATAAGAATCTTTTCAAGCACAGCGGAATAAGTAAAAGATCCCCTTCATTGATATATTCATAATCATATATACATTGTTCTTAAAGTTATTTAAGTTGTAAGCAGTTAACACATACATAGCAGTTATAGCAGTTAAGTACATAATGTAAATGACATAAAGTAAAAGACACAAGGGGTTTTAAGTGGTTTAGAGACTCAAGCTCCTAATCCACTCTTCTGCTTTCAACTAGCAGGATTTCCACTAAGGAAGAGCAGCACCCTGAATCACTAAGATTCCTTCAAAGCCAGTAGCCTTGGGACTTTAGTTCACTAAGAACTCTTCAAGGCCAGCAGCCTTAGAACTTCTCAAGTTCCCTAGGAACTCTTCAAGCCCAGCAAGCTTGGAACTTCATTTAGTCCCTCTGGACAAGGACCCCTCAGGCCCTGGCTTCTTGTTGTTGTAGTTGTTGGTGGTGGTGGTGGTGGTGCTTAGCTGCTAAGATGTCTTTAAGCTTGAACATTTTATGTACTTAGCAGCTCGGTGTGGTCCTCTTTATATTCTGCCTCTAGTCTGGACCACATCTTCTCTAGTGCAGTCGATCTTCACTCTTTTCTACTCATCTTCATCTGGTATCAGCTATGCACCATCACCATCTGGATTTGCTAAGTTTTTGAGCTTTTGGTAGACTTCGTCTAGCACTTAGCAATCCATGAACCCTTCTTGAATGTTTTACAGACATGATTCTGCTTCTGTTCTTTTTCAGCTTTTGGTTCATGGTGATCTGTAGAGTGGCTCTCTTGATCTTCTTTGTATTTTACCATTTTTTTGAATGCTATCTTCTTAGCCTTCTCGACTCTTAGCTTGGCTGCCATCTTTAGTGGCATTCTCATATTTGTTGAGTGAAGCTCTAATCTGTTTAAGTCCTTCATCAAAGCTGCTTTACTTCCACCTATGCAGTCTCATTGTCACTGAGACTTGTTCTGTTAATCTCTGGTAGAACTCGTAGAGTCAACAATTGTGACACCCCCAAAATAGGTATACATCACCTATTCTGAGTCACCAAATACATGGTACAGAATACAAATACAATCTTAAATATACAACATGAGCTGTGAGTTTTAATACAAATATTGTCTTCCAGACAGTATTCAAACTCAAAATAAGTCCTCAATACATTTATTATCGCACTATTTAACAGAATAGTGAGGACTACTAATACTATCATCCGGACCGTCACTCCGTTCCTCGACTAGTCCCGGCTACGTTCTCATTTCCTGAAGAGAACAGTGAAAGAAAGGGGTGAGCTCAACTAGCCCAGTAAGAAATATTATGACTAAGATAATGAAGAATAAATTATCGTTTGCCTTCAACAGTGTTAAACTGATACAATATAATAAACATCAAGTTTAACTGCAGCAGAACAAGCAATCCATTAAAAGAGTTAAGTAGAGAATAAAATCTACTATCTTTTATGATATAAAAGGTTTTTCATCACTTTTATCGCTGAGACTCAGCATAATAAATAATCCACATCATCCCTACAAAGATGCGGCCAAGGATATTCATTAGTATCACAACCACAAATTATCCATGCACTACGGGCCAAGGATATTCGTGTATTCATCAATGGTCACGATCATGCCAACAATCGTCCATCAATGCACTACGAGCCAATGAGGACTTTTACCACATCATTTGTAATATTACGGTCGTGATTATACCGAATAATCCTGGTCATAATCATACCAAGTCCATCTATGCACTACAGAATACATATGACTTTCAACATAATATAAACATGAGGATGATGACAATGATATAAGAATTCAATAAAACAAGTTCAAGAATTAATTTATCCGGAAACCAATAACGTCCAAATTGTCAACATGATCTTCGCTTTGTAGAGTAAAATTCAAGAATGCTCGGAAGAATATTTCCATAAAAAGATCTTTGGATGAAGCGCAACTATCAAGGATATTCCACTATTTTCATGGAGTATAGAAGTCAAAACTTTAACCAACCGAGTATAATAAAGAATGGAATAACAAAAGAAATCACCGAGCATGCGATAGATCCATGCGAGATAGGTTATTCCAATGTAATAATAAATAACGAGAACCGTCATGCGTAAACGCACAAATGTGGATATTCAATGTAATAATAAATAACGGAACTAGGTCATGCGTAAACGCACAGACAGGATGTTCCAACAGAATAATAAATAACGGAACCAGGTTATGTGTAACGCACAAACAGGATGTTCCAACAGAATAATAAAGAATGGAATAACAGAAGAATTTCACCATGTATGTGGTACTTCGCATAGACAGGTTATTCCAACATAATAATAAAGAATGGAATAACAGAAGTTCTCTTCATGAAGACGAAAGAAAGAAATAATACCCCTTACCTTAGAAGAAACTGGATATATGAAAAGAGAGGTAGCAGACTTCTCTTCTTCTTCCTCTCTATAATTTTCTCTCTCTAGAGTTTCAGTGAATTCGTAAGAAATAATGAAGGAATGAGCTTCTATTTATAGGAGAATGGAAAGGCACTGTGTAAGGATTTTTCTCACGAACGCAACAGTGTTTGAAATTCACTGGCTGAAATCATGCGCTAGATTTTCAAAACCAAATTTTATAATATATATATATATATATATATATATATATAATATAACACATGCTATATTAGAAAAATCCTACCACCCGTGCATCATTTTTCAAGGTGCTGGCCAATTAGAAGAGAGGAAAAAACAAAACTATCACATGTCAAGTTGAGAAAATGGCCTCATTCACATGTTTGATAGCATTATTGGATTGTTCAACCAATAAGATGCAAGCTTTGAAAATAATATCACATATCCTGCCAACTTCATCCACCACCACAACCCACTCACCCATATTTAATATATATATATATATATATATATATATATATACATATTAATCACACACCTCACCACTTTCTTAATTCCCCACCCGTGTTCATCTTCTTTTTCTTTTCTCCCCCCCCACATGCCAACTAACACATATATAATATATATAAATACGTTACCTTATATATATATACATATAAAATTTATATATATATATATATATATATATATATATATATATAAGTAATAAAACAAAATTGAGCTAACTTTCTCTCGACGATTTTGAAAAATGAGAAAGTGGGGGGTTCATATAATACGCCACCCTACAACAAATAATTCATAAAAATTTCCTCAATATTTTCAACAACATTTATCATCATTATTATAATTCACAATATTAATCAACCAGGTCGTTCCCAGGAAAGAGGGGGCTTTCCAATAAGGATTCCTCCCTATTGGTGCGCAATTAGGTGACCAAACCTCTCCTTGGCAGAACTTCTAGACATCGTTAATATTGTAAATAATAATATTAATAATTTTATCGTCTCAATTATTGACTTAATAATATATAAAGTATCGACAATAATTGAATCAAATAACGTGAGATACTATGCAACAATTACTGGAACAAAACTGAGTGACTTCTCACGTAAGTATTAATAATCAATCTTAGTATGCTACTACGTGCGACCACGCCAGTATTCTGTACTTTTAACACCGGGTGTTTCAACAGCTTAACTGTAACACTTCCGCCGTTATTTTCATAAAATATTTTTTGTCGCTTTCTCAATCCGACAATAATTTCGTTAATAGGTCCACTAATGATTGTCTTGTCGTCGTCTAATATTCCTTGTTAAAACGAATATTCCCCAGCCAATCGAATATTATATAACAACTTGCGTACTTTGCAAAATTTATAAATATTACCCACAACTATAACATTATATCAAATTCATTCCATAATATTTAAAAATGATATTTATAGAAAAATCATCTTTATAAAAAAAAGTTGGGGTCTTACAACAATAGCATTCCAACAACTCAACAATTCTATAACTTAGCAATCATCAGCAGCTTTTGATCTTTGAAGCTCTGTTGATTTATACTACTTCCCAATCTTTCCGTTGGAAAGTAGCCGTTAAAAGCTTTTTAAATTGCCTCGCAGATCTAGAGTTATTTGGTGTAGACTGCAGATGTGACATGACATGACTTTCTGACACTGCAGTCTACTATTTCACCTACCCCATCAGAGATGTTACTTTTATATCTTGGGCAGGTAGTCAACTTTATTACCTCTTTCTGATTTCTCGATCAAAGGTTGTCCTTTTGCATCGATGCTCTCAATAAGCTCTTGTCCGAATACCAACCTTTAGATTGAATCGTTGCCAATGCCTCAATCTTCGGATGACCGAACTCTATGATTCTGATGCTTGCTTTCTTGGACCTAATCATAATGTCTTGTTGACTTGCTCATTTGACATGTAGAGACAACACTACGATATTTGAAGAATGTTCATTAGATCTTCAATTTAGAACACTTCTTCCTTCTCTTGTGCAGTGCCTTAACACTTCTATTTGCCTCGACTGCTCTTAGATACTGATGGCTTGACTCTTTACTCTGGCCCTTTCTGAGTAACAATACACTTTAGATTTGTGGCGTGTCCAGCTCGCTTTCTCCTTGTGATCTCCCGTTCAGTTATCATCAATGGACTGACCCAATGCTTAATCACTTTAGCCTTTTTCTTCAGAGGCTAACCAGTATCTCTGTGTACACTCCATCAGTTCTTTCTTTATTTGGCAAACACAACGATCCAGGTGCTTCCAAGATCGATGTCTTCTATTTACTGACAAAGAATCGCATTTAGTCGACTTTCTTGGTCGATTATTGAAGTCTTCTTATGATCAACATGTGGAAGACTTCATCTCGAATGGCTTCATAACTCAATCTGGATGCTGATTGAGTTGATGTTTAGATCTTCTGTTAGCTTGCATGTCTTTTGTTTAGTGCTCTGGTTTCCTTCAAGTGGGATGTATCTTTGCAGTACCAACCAGAGGCTTCATCCCTTTGGATATTCTAGGAGTTCTCATTTGTTAAGAATCGTATTAGCTTTACGATTCTACCTTGGCGTTACGAGCACATCTGTTGAAGTCTCAATTCTACACTCTACGATTCAGCTTTGGCTATGCAGACACTACGACTCCGAGATCAGATCTTGACACTCTACGATTTCTATCGTTGTGCTTGTTGTCTTCATCTGATCTTGCTCAACTACGATCTCTGCCTTTGATACGATCAGTAGACTATACGACTCTGAGTGTAGTCTACGATTCTTGACTTGGCTTCGTTATCAGTAGACTCTATGACTCAGAGTGTAGTCTACGATTCTTGACTTAGCTTCGGCAGATGCTCGGTCGGCTTGTAGGCAGACTGTCTCTACGATTCTGAACATGACTTCCTCAGTAGACTACGACTCCGAGGAAGTGCTACTCAACACACTACGATCCTTCCTCTTCTCTCCTGGCAGTCTACGAACTCTGAGATCTACTATCTTGCAGACTACAATTCCACCTTAATAGCTCTCGAGTTTTCCTTGACTCTCCTGGAAGACTACGATTTCTGGTGCAGTGCTCGACGATCAGAAAAGCCTATCTATTACATCATAAGATCAACCTAACATGCTTGATCTTTCTATATTTATAATCCTTGTACATCATTTCTTTTTAAGGACTTTACAAAGCTGTTTTGTTTATGTTGGATCATCCTAACATATTTGATCAATTCATTCTAAGTCCTTGTACATATGTTTCTATAATCTATCAGAGGACTTTACTGCTTTTCTTAATGCAATCATACTTGCATATTCATTCATATACATATCATAACCAAATCATATGTAAATAGAAATATCATTCACATGCTTATTCCTAACAAAAAGTTCTCGTTAAGATCCGGCCATAAGGTGGGAGATGCTACGGCTTCAGGACTGGCTTCTGAAGAAAATGGTCGGGTTGGAGAAGGCATGGGTTGTTCAGGAGGAGGTGGGGGTTGAGTTGTTGTTTGTTCAGGTGGATGAACCGGTTGGCTTTCAGAAGGTTATTTTCTTTTGAGAGAAAGAGATGAAGAAGGCTCGATTTGTTCTTCAAGCTCTTCATCAGAAATTTGGATCTCTACCGGGATAACTTGTGGTTAAGATGCTTCAGTGGAAGGCACACGAAGTTCTTCGGCAATAAGAGGAGTTATTTTGATTTTGCTCTTTTTGGTATGAATAACTCGAGTTCTTTCATCCAGAGGCATATCGAGTAGACTTTCATTAAAGGTTGGTGGGGGAACGGGTTTGACCCTTCGGGCGGCTCGCATCTTTCGACGGGGTTGGTTGGATTCTTCAATAGGAGTGGGTTCGGCAGTTTGTATTTCAGTAACTTGGGGCTTAAAAACTGAAGGTTCGGTGACTTGGAGTTCGGTGAGAGTTTCAGAATTTTTAGCAGATAAAAAGGCTTCAAGATCTTTTCGATCTGAAGAGGTCGGCTTCATCAGAGATACTGCAAAAGTTGACAAACAATCGTTCAGAATATTTATTTTTGGAGATTTGAAAAATTATATATCAAATTGAATCCGGGACTTACATTTGTGGTCATATAACCACGCCTGCTTGGTGAGGAGTCCGTAATTCCACTCCTTTTTCGTGAAATTCTCAAGAAGTTCTATCATCTCCTTCGCATGCTCTTTGGGAATGTCATCGAAATCTGTAGAGACTTTTTCCAGAGTAGTCCAGTCCAGCAAAGAAGCGATTTCTAGTCCTTTGACGAAGAACCATTCCTTATGCCATCCTTTGTTGCTGGAGGGGGTGGATACCAAGGAACGCTTTCAAATTTCTCACCTGGCTTTGGCAATTGCTTGCTCAGAACTTTAAATCCCTTTTCACGGGATATGTTGATATTATAAATGGAAAAGAAGAAGTCGTGGGTAGGGGTGACACCTATCTCATAACAGAAGGCGATGAAAGCTAGGATGTGGATGTAGGAGTTCAGGACTAGTTGGGTGAATCCGACACCAACAAACCCTAGAAGGGTGACCAGAAAGACGTGGAGAGGGAATCGAACTCCTTTCTCCAGAAGGGTGAGAGGCATGGTCGTCCAACCATCTGGAAATTGACACATCCTTTCACTTGGGGAAGGTCTTCTCAGATGGTGTGTGACGCCCCCAAAATAGGTATATATCACCCATTCTGAGTCGTCAAATACATGGTACAGAAAATAACTACAACTTTATTACAATTGTCGTGCAAAATACGACAACACATACTATGAGTTTAAATACAAATATTGTTTTCTAGACAATATCCACACCCAAATAAAATTCTCATTACAATTATTGATGCACTATTTTACAAAAATAGTTAGGACTGCTAAAACAACTGTCTAGGACCATCACTCTATACCCATTTGGTTCTCGCTATGTTCTCCATTTGCTGAGAAGAAAAATGAAACAAAAAGGAAAAGCCTGAGCTCAACTAGCCCAGTAAAGAATATTATGACTAAGATAATATGCAACAAATTATACTTAGTCTTCAACAGGGAAAAATCTGATAGAATATAATCGACAACAAGTTTTAGATCAACAACTGCAGCGAAAACAACAATTCATTAGAAGAGTTAAGTAGAGAATGAAATCTACTATCATCTATGAATTCAAAAGTCCATCATCAATATTTTATCCCTGTAACATCAATCAATATACATCTTGCATCAAACATTCATCTTTGCACTACGGGCAAAGATATTCATTTATATCACCAGGTTGGTCATGTTCATCTCAACACTGCTCATCTTTTGCACTACGGCCAAAGATATTCATCGAGTAATCATTCATCTTTTCACTACTGGGCCAAAGATATTCATCAAGTATCACCATTAAGGACCGAGGATGATGAAAAACATTTTAGAGAACAAATCCAGTGAGACAGAAGGACATATATTAGGGATTCGTATTTCAGTTTATCCAAATTCAATAATACTCCAAAATAACCAAGTGTGAAGTAGAATTCAAAAATAAAGATCAAAATATGGATACAATCAAAGATAGTAACCATAAAAGACATCTGGGACAAAAAAGAGAAAATTTTATTTTTTGGTGAATAATGCCGTATTTGTGAATAGTACCGTATACGTGAAAAGTGTCGTATATGTGAATAGTAACCCTGACACAAAAAGGTAGAAATTCCACAATAAAATTCATAACAATATCTCAGCATAATGATATTGAAGAAAATAATATCATTTAAGAAGAAAATAACATCCCTTACCTCGAAGAAAACAAGATTTGAATGAAAGGTCTGGATGTGATCTTTGAATGAAACTTATCTTGAATAATAGCAACTCTCAAAGTATCTAAATACTCACAAAATACGCTCAATAATATAGAGAGAGAAAGAGAGGATGTTTATGTTTCTAGTGTGATTTTCAATTCTAACCTAAGCACCTATTTATAGGAAAATGCTAGCACGCCGAAACAGACTTGACCTGCTACCTGATGGCTTTACTTGCTATTATTGTCACCCACCACATTTGAAATAAAATTTGAGCACATTTCTCACCAACCAAAAGTGGGGCCCACTCAATTCTAGAATTTTCCACCAAAAATCATTTATAACATAATTTTCGAATCAGTCACCTCTTAAAATTCATAACAAATCATACATTCATTTTCAACGGTTCAAAATTTGTGGACATATACTCAACTTATATATGTATAACATATCTAAAACCCACAACGATTCAACGGTCGGATTAAAAATTATAACTCACGCAATATATCTCAAGAACATTGATTTGATTTTTAATACCTCTATTCCGACAAAAATACTGATAAAACACCTCAACATTAATAGCCACATAAAATAAATATTTTCTTATCATATAAATCAATAAATAATTATTCACAAATAATATTATAGAATCACAATAATGAAAACCAGGTCATTCCCAGGAAAGAGGGGGTTTTCCAATAAGGATTTCTTCTTACTGGCGCGCAATTAGGCTACCAAACCTCTCCTCAGATAGAACTTTATAGACATTGCCAATAATACTATCTAATAATATTATTCAAATAATATGAATTATTGATCTGATAATGGGAAATACTGTGCAGAGATAATTATTGAAACAAAATAGGTATACATCACTCATTCTGAGTCGCCAAATATATGGTACAGAAAATAACTACAACTTTATTACAATTGTCGTGCAAAATACGACAACACATACTGTGAGTTTAAAAACAAATATTATCTTCTAGACAATATTCACACCCAAATAAAGTCCTCATTATAATTATTGATGCACTATTTTACAAAAATAGTGAGGACTGCTAAAACAACTGTCTAGGACCATCACTCTATATCCCGACTGGTTCCTGCTATGTTCTCGCTTCCTGAGAAAAAAAATCGAACAAAAAGAAAAAGGGTGAGCTCAACTAGCCCAGTAAAGAATATTATGAATAAGATAATATACAACAAATTATCCTTAGTCTTCAACAGGAAAAAATCTGATAGAATATAATCGACAACAAGTTTTAGATCAACAACTACAGCGAAAACAACAATTCATTAGAAGAGTTAAGTAGAGAATGAAATCTACTATCATCTATGAATTCAAAAGTCCATCATCAATATTTTATCCTTGTAACATCAATCAATATACATCTTGCATCAAATATTCATCTTTGCACTACGGGCCAAAGATATTCATTTGTATCACCAGTTGGTCATGTTCATCTCAACACCTGTTCATCTTTGCACTACGGGCCAAAGATATTCATCAGATAATCATTCATCTTTGCACTACAGGCCAAAGATATTATTCAAGTATCACCATTAAGGACTGGGGATGATGAAAAATATTTTAGAGAATGAATCCAGTGAGACAGAAGGACATATATTAGGGATTCGTATTTCGGTTTATCCAAATTCAATAATACTCCAAAATAACCAAGTGTGAAGTAGAATTCAAAAATAAAGATCAAAATATGGATACAATCAAAGATAGTAACCATAAAAGACATCTGGGACAAAAAAGAGAAAATTTTATTTTTCGATGAATAGTACTGTATTTGTGAATAGTGCCGTATACGTGAATAGTGTCGTATACGTGAATAGTAACCTTGACACAAAAAGGTAGAAATTCCACAATAAAATTCATAACAATATCTTAGCATAATGATATTGAAGAAAATAATATCATTTAAGAAGAAAATAACATCCCTTACCTAAAAGAAACAAAGACTTGAAATGAAAGGTCTGGATGTGATCTTTGAATGAAACTTGTCTTGAATAAAGAACTCTCAAATTATCTAAATACTCACAAAATACGCTCAATAATATATAGAGAAAGAGAGGATGCTTATGTTTCTAGTGTGATTTTCAATTCTAACCTAAGACCTATTTATAGGAAAAATGCTAAAGACAAAGCGCAGACTTGACCAAGCACCGATGGCTTTTTACTAGCTACTATTGCAACCCCACCACATTTGAAATAAAATTTGAGCACATTTCTCACCAACCAAAAGTGGGGCCCACTCAATTCTAGAATTTTCCACCAAAAATCATTTATAACATAATTTTTCTAATCACCACCTCTTAAAATTCATAACAAATCATACATTCATTTTCAACGGTTCAAAATTTGTGGACATATACTCAACTTATATATGTATAACATATCTAAAAATCACAACGATTCAACTATTTGATTAAAAATTATAACTCACGCAATATATCTCAAGAACACTGATTTGATTTTTAATACCTCTATTCCGACAAAAATACTGATAAAACACCTCAACATTAATAGCCACATAAAATAAATATTTTCTTATCATATAAATTAATAAATAATTATTCATAAATAATATTACAGAATCACAATAATGACAACCAGGTCGTTCCCAGGAAAGAGGGGGCTTTCCAATAAGGATTTCTCATTACTGGCGCGCAATTAGGTGACCAAACCTCTCCTTAGACAGAACTTTCTAGACATTGCCAATAATGCTATCTAATAATATTATTCAAATAATATGAATTATTGATCTGATAATGGGAAATCTTGCGCAGAGATAATTATTGAAACAACAATAATATAAAATATCAACGCAAAGAATTATTGAATCAATAAAATAAAATATTGAATAAGAATTATCGTAATAATTATTGAGTAGTGCCTTTTACGTAAGAATCAATAATTCAAAAATACTGCATAATATTGTGTCTTCTTTGTGCAACTCACGCGACATTCAGTATTTTAACCACCGGGTATTCCAACAGTGTTAACGGTAACAATTACGCCGTTATTTATAAAAACTCAAACTTGTTGTTTTCTTCATCCGACAGTTATTCTGTCATGAGGCCCACGAATGGTTGTGCCGTCGTACGAATATTCCCTGACAACAAGAATGTTCCATGACCAAACGAATATTCCCCGACAAAAAATTAATATTTTATAACCACTTGCTTATTTTGTAAAATTTGCACATTTCACCCATAACCAAAGTATTATACCAAATTAACTCCTTATTATTTCAAGATAATAAATAGAGAAAATTTAATTTTATTCATAATAAGTTGGGGTCTTACATTGTGGGTATCCGAAATCTGGTATCGCTCTCGAGCAATGCGAATATCATTCTCGGATAATGAAGAAGGAGTATTTGCGTGAGGATATGTTTCTTCGTTTTTAAAGAACTTAGAAGGGTTTGAAAGAAGTTTTGGTGTTGGATTTTTTCTTGGGGTAGCAGTTGATTTGGGGTTTGACCCCGAAGCCACTTTAGTAGGGCTTGGGGAAGGAGGAACAGTAGATAGAGGAGTCACAGAAAAGGGAATGGTAGCATCGCCGAAATCTTGAGAAGCCATGAATGTCGATTTGCAGAGAGAAAGGAGATTCGGTAGAAAGAAGGAAACTCAAAGAGTCTGATAATTCAAATTAGCTGGTAAAGCGTCAGAATTGGGGGAAATTGGGTTTTTATAGTGGCGGTCTTTCAGCTATTCACGAAACACGGAGGCGACACATTTATTGATAGTAATGATGGTGAATTTGAAAAGATATTAATCGGATTGGGCTTCCAGATTGGGCTTTCGATTTTGATTTATCTTGCTATTTGAAATTCACCAGATGGGCTTCGGTTAGTTTTATTTTGGGCCTCTTTTGGTCTTATCATAATTCTTTTATTATTTGGGCCATCTATACTCTTTTATTAAACATTCATTTAATAAAAATTGGAGAAGAATGTCGCGATGTTGGTATAATACTTTTATACGTGTTGGGCTTGGGTCTTGAAAGTATTGGGCCAGATCATTGGGCCGACCCATTGGGTGAATAATATCTTTATTTGGGCTTTGACCGATGATCAATATTGCAAAGATGGAACTTTGACTGTTATCCTGCATTGCATTAATGAGGATTAGACAGAATCGACCGGCGGTGAAAAATGTTGATGGGATCAGCAGGTAAGCTACCTGCAGTGGGATGGTGTCAGGGGGTCGGTGACACGCAAAACCGGAGAACGAGTATATGAGGACCGAATACAACACAAAGGAGGTAACTGATATTTTTTTTATCGAAACACTAGAGTTAATAACCTCCATTGTTATCCTCAGATTCTGCAGATCGACTTCTCACGCCGAGAATTATCCCACACTGGTCCAAGCCGTCAAGCTTCTGGTATTGACATGTTGAACTGTGCAGAGTTGGACGCGCTTTTACGTAGTTGAAGCGCATGGAAAGATCTTGACGTTAACATTAATGATAAAAAATATATTTATTCAAATAATTACATATGAGTTACGTATTCTCATATATATATATATATATATATATATAGAGAGAGAGAGAGAGAAAAAAAATATTATTTAAGATAATGTTTTAGTCAAATTTAATTAAAGATGCTTAACAAAACGAAGAATATCCATCCTCAATTAAAATCTGATTTAATTTGAGTAGCGGTGATTGTGAAACAAAAGCACGACATATATTCAGTCGATGGGGCCAGTACTTATAACTGAATAAGCATGAAGTTAATTAATTAGTTGCATGTTAGTAACTGGATCATAATTAAGTCATTTAATTATTTTCTGTTTGTTTACGGTCACGTGCATATATATTGACATGCATGAATTGCACTACTTATAACTTTTTTTTTATTACTTATATCAGTTAATATAGTATTTTGTACCGATTGATAAAATTTTGATGATATTACAGTAAGAAGTATGGTGATGGGTGATGGGTGATGGGTGATGGGTGATGATCAGAGGGAAAATTAAAGACAAAAAGAAAATTCCTGCAAATAAAGTTAATGCTTTTAATTGCCCGCAGTATTAATCATTTAATTTTTGTGTGTTTCTGTGTGTTACACGTTTAGGTTTGCTAGTCCATATATATATATATATATATATATATATATGCATGCTTGTAAATTCAACAAAACATATGATATGACCCAAATTAATTAAACTTCTTTTGAATTTTAATGGAAAATAAGAAATGATATTTATATTTTTGGGACAGTTGGTCATCGGATTGACTGAATATATGTGATTGAACCAGTGGCGAAGCCACATAGACATTTGTGGGTCAATCGATCCCATTGAAAAAAAAAATTACTTTATAATATAAGATAAATTTTTTAAAATTTAAGTATTATATATAAATTGACCCTTCTAAAATTTTATAAATTTTATACTCCCTCCGTTCCATAGTTATAGGCTGATTTTTTATTTTGAGATGTCCCAATATATAGGCTACTTACTATTTATAAAATTTAGTTGGTTCATTATTTTACTTTAATGCCCTTGTAATAAATATCTAACTATTTCTCTTTTTTTGAAAAAACAATCTTGATATGCGTTATTTTTTATCATCACTACATTTAATGTTGTTGTATTCTCAATAAAAAATTTAACTTTTTAGGCTTTTCTTAGTTTAACATATTTTGTGTATAAAAGCGATTGGATTCAACAATCAATGAAGTTAAGAGTTTCAATGTGATAAGTAAGGAGTAATTAATTTATTCATTAATTCTATATTAAGGGTATATGTGGAAAATTTGTGTTAAAAATTAACTTAAATTGATTTTCTTAAATTATGTCTTAAAAAAAATCATTTTTATAACTATGGGACGAATGGAGTATTATACAGGGTCAAATTAAAAATTTATAATTTTGTCAATCAAATTTTAACCACAAATGACTCATATCCTCTCAATATATGTATGAGAATTGTTAAATTCACAACACTTTTTTATTATTTTCACAACAAAAGTGTCGTTATAGATGTATAGTGACGGTGAAAACCGTCGCTATAGGATCTATAGCGACACTTTTGTTGTGAAAATAACATTTTATGATGTGAATTTAACAGTTTCCTATATGTATCTCTCTATAATATTTTAAATTAAATAATAATCTAATTTAAATTATTTTTAAAAATAAATAATGAATTACTTAGTTATGAATAGTTGTGATTAAAAAAATTTATTATGAGTCAATATAATGTATATATACCATTTATTATTATTCATTATATTTTTATTATAATATATATATATATATATATATATATATATTTCGAAAGATAAAGTATTAAAAAAAAAAAATTGGGCTACAAAGTATCTTTTTAAACCCATAAAATTATTTGTAACTCAATAATAATTTCGACCCAACTGATAAAATTTTCTGACTTCACCATTGGATTGAACCAATATATATGTTCCGGTCTATACATGTTAGGTACCGCCGATGGGGCTTTTCAAAATTGACAAATACCATATTTACCTTTTATTGCAATAATGAACGGCTATGATTAAAGTTTTGTTTGGACGATTATGCTCCCATCAGGTCAAAATCAGCGAATTTTTTAAGTACAGTATGTCATTTTTTGAGATAAATTAATTATCCATAAAATATCTCATCACTGCAGTACTTCGGGCCTATATCGAGTTCAGGATGTTACAGTAAATGGTTCATTTCATTTCAATCGTTATTCCTGCATTGCAATTTGGATCAATTTTTTCTTGACCTACAAATAATTAAGTTGAAATATATTTTCGCAGCATTGAATTGAAATCTCACTGAAACATATATATATATATATATATATATATATATATATATATATATCATTTTAATTTTGTCCCGCACAATCCAACAATCCTAGTGTCTGAGTACTGTCAAACTTGAAGGCAAGGCGGTGCGGTGTCCCTTTTAGTTGAAAAATGAGGTAGCTTAAATGGTTAGGTGGGTTGATAGTTCCAACTTCCAACCACCTCATGCTTTTAACGCTACCAAACAGTTGTCGAGGCAGAGCCATAACCGGTGGTAGTTTAGTCCCAATCCGCAGTAAATTGGGGTGGAGTGGGGTGGGGTGGGGTGCACTTTAACGACCGGTACGTTCGGTGCAATTTTTTTTTTTTACCACAATTATGAGAATAATAAATAAAAAATAATAGAGCAAGTTTGAACAAAAAATTGTAAAGAAAAATATGCATATATATGTATGTGAGTTTTTTTTTATGTGATGGTAATATTATTTGTCAATCAATACATGAAAGAGGAGCTGATGGTTTGCAACTTAGGTTTCTCAGCAGAACTAAATTATGTTAAACAAATAACATAAATACAACCACATAAATCAAGAACCATCAATTTACATTATTACTATAAAGTTTAATTAATGTCAATATTACTATTCTTTTCGTCCCTTAATATAAGACGTTTTAGAGTTTGTTAATTGTCTTTAATTATTTAACGTTTGTTAAAATTTAGGAGAATTGATCACAATTTTTTTAAAATTACTCCTCATTACTCTACTTAATTTTTTGATAAACTAAAGAAGTTATTTTATGGGAATGGAGAGAGACCAATGAGTAAATGAGACTAATGAGTTTTTTTAGGAGAAAATTATGAGAAAATATGTGAGAGAGAGTGAGATAACTATGAGAAGATAATATTTAAGGGTATTATAGATAATTGATATTATATTTAATACTTTCCAATCATTATCTTCATTTTTGTACAACACTCTAAAACGTCCTATATTAAGGGACGAAGGGAGTACTATATACTCATAGGGTAACTAATTGTTACATAAATAACTTGATATTCTCACCAACAATTAAACAATTTGAAACACACAAAAAAAATGAATATGGATAGGGATGAGCATGGTGAGGTTTGAAGTTCAAACCGCACACCAAACCGTTTAGGTGCGGTTTGACAAATTCAAAACCGCACATGAAACTATTTGTGATTGGTGCGGTGTGGTTTTGAACCATGCAGTTTGGTTTCATTTGATGCGGTTTCGGTTCCAAAACCAATTGAATTAACAAAACCGTAATATAGTTAGCAAAATCATCCACGCAAACATATTACGCAGTGAACACAATTATGGAGCTAATTTAACAAAATAATTTCAGGCATCATGTAAAATCCCAAATTTTACGAATAAAGATTTAATTTTCTCAAAATATATTTTTTAATATTATGGTGTGAATTTGAGATAATGTTATAGTTGTGGGTAGTATTTATAAATTTTGAAAAGAATGCAAGTTGTTATATAATATTCGATTGGTCGGAGAATATTCGTTTTAATAGGGAATATTCAGTATGACCAAGACAATCATTAATTGGACCTCATAATGGAATTATTGTTTGGATTGAGAAAACGACAAAAATATTTTTATGAAAATAACGGCGGATGTTTTACTGTTAAAATTGTTGAACTACTTTCGGTAGTAAAGAAATGCGATGTCTGCGTAGTTGCAAGTAGTAGCACTGCGGTATTGATTATTGATGTTTACGTGAGAAGTCACTCCGCTTTTGTTCAATTATTGTTGATTGTTATATATATATATATATATATATATATATATATATATATATATTTAAGTTTTATTATTATTATTAATGTAATAAAAGCGAAATTTTTTATATAAAATGTAATACTTTTTATAAAGTTATTCATTTTATTAAATTAATAGTAAAATCTTTTATGTAAAAAGTAATACTTTTATAAAGTTATCTCATTTTATTAGACAATAATTAGAATATATTATTTTTATTATCGTAGTATTTGCATAATCTTAATAGTGTTTTGCATAGTAAATTTTTTTATATAAAACAAAATACTTTTATAAAGTTATTCGTTTTATTAGATTATAAATAGAATATATTATATTTTATTGTAAACCAATCTGAATCGCCTGTTTAAAAGTAAATCAATCTTAGATAGTTAATGGATTGGTTCTTATTATTCCCATTCTTATATAAATAGAAGCTCATTCCTTCATTATTTCTTACAAATTCAACGAAACTCTCTAGAGAGATAAACTATGGAGAGAAAGAAGAAAAGTATTCTCGCTACTTCACTACTTTCGGATATCAAGTTTCTTTTTACAAAGTAGGGGTATTATTTCTTTTGTATTCATGAAGAGAACTTACATTATTCCATTTTTTTATACATTGAAATAACTTTGTGTATGCGAAATTACCCTATACTTGGTGAAATTCTTACATTATTCTATTTTTATTATTACATTGGAATATATCACATGACCTTTACGTTTCTGACCGACTGGTTCCGTCTTTATTATTCTGTTGGAATATCACAGCCGGTTTTACGTTTTAATTTGCCAATTCCGTTATTTATTATTTTGTTGGAAAAACACCTACATCTGAAGTCTGCATGCATGGTGATTTCGTTGTTATTCCATTCTTTATTATTCATTTTGGAACATCCTGCATCGGTGCAATTTCACCGCTGACACAGTTCCGTTATTTATTATTCTGTTGGAATAACTTTGTCATCACGATGTCTGCGCATGCACGTGGTGATTTGTTGTTATTCCATTCTTTATTATTCTCATTGAAATATCCTGCTCGGTCGTGTTACGCTGACCTTCCTTGGTTCCGTTATTTATTATTCATTGGAATAACATATACATCTTAAGCTGCATGCATGGTGATTTCTTTTGTTATTACATTCTTTATTATACTCGGTTGGTTAAATAATAACTTTTATACTCCATGAAATTAGTGGAATATTCGGATATTCTTGCTTCATCCAAAGATCTTTTCATGAAAATATTCTTATGAGCGTTCTTGAATTTTACTTTCTGAAAAAGTATCGTGTTGACAATTTGGACGTTATTGGTTCCTGAGATACATTAATTCTTGAACTTGTTTTATTGAATTATTATGTCATTGTCATCATCCTCATGTTTATATTATGTTGAAAGTCATCTCGTGGCTGTAGACATGTAGATGGACTTGGTATAATTATATTGAGGATTTTTCGGTATAATCATGGCCGTAATGTTACAAATGATGTGAAAATAGTCCTCATTGGCGTAATGCATTGATGGACGCTTTTGGTATGATTATGACTATGGATTCTCTTGACGAGGTGCGAAGATGAATTATTTTATGGCGTGATCGGGATCATTGATGAAAACACAATTATCTTTGGCCCGTAGTGCATGAATAATTCGTGGTCGTGATACTTAAATAATATCCTTGATCTATAGAATGGGGATGATTTGATGATGTGGATTATTTATTGAAATTTGAGTCTCAAATGATAAAAATGATGAAAAACCTTTTAAATCATAGAAGATAGTAGACTTTATTCTCTACTTGACTCTTCTAATGGATTTCTTCATTAATTAGCTTAAACTTGTTGTTTGTTATATTTTATCGGTTTAACACTTTGTTGAAGGCTAACGATAATTTATTCTGCATTATCTTAGTCATAATATTTCTTCTTGGGCTTAGTTGAGCTCACCTTTTTCTTTCATTGTTCTCTTGAAATGAGAATATAAATTTTAATAGTTAGGGAATTGAGTGATGGTCCCAGAGATGGTGTCATAGTAGTAGTACTCACTATTACGTGAAATAGTGTGATAATAATTGTAATAAGATTGAATTTGAGTGTGGATATTATCTGTATTGACAATATTTGTATTAAAACTCACAAGATTTGTTTTGTCGTATTTTATCTGACAGGTTGTATAATTATTTTATTTGTATTCGATCACTACGATCCCATGACTTTCGAGAATGGGTGATGTATACCTATTTTGAGGGCGTCACACATCAACAATTATATGGTTGATTAATACTATGTTATCACATTTGATTTAGGAAAGTCACTCTTGATTTGCAAACATAATTGATACGGTTGATTCTTCATTCAACCCTGCAATATCTGCCTTCTAAAATAAAATGAGGAGAATATGTTATAGTAGAGAAAATATATATACTCGTAGCAAATTTGAGAAAATATGATGATTATTTGGTGCGATTTCGGTTTTATGAGTACGGTTTTGACTACTAACCAAATCAAAACTATAAATTTGGTTTTTCAACCCACTTAAAACCGCCACATACGCATCTGAACTGAAGCAGATTAGTGCGGTTTTAATTTGTCATTTTATCTGATTTTTAAATGCAGTTTAAATTACAATTTAATTTCTTGCTCGACCCTAGATATGAACGTGTTTGTTTAGGCGGCGAAGTAACAGAAAATCCAGCAGCTACAATTCCTACTAAATATTTATGCGTCGAAAACAAACATTATATAATGCGTTTTTATTTATGTTTTGCCACTTTGATAAGATCACAGAATGACATAATTAATCAAGAAGCATCAATTAACATTATAAAATGTAAACTATGCAAATAAAATCAAAAGTTTATAACAAACAGGATCGAACGAACGGAGTATCCAAATTAATCTTCTTTTCTTATTACTACCTTCTAATGGAGCTTCAATTCCCCTTTATTCTCTTCTCTACTCTCCTGCTCTTCTTGTTCCTGGTTATGAATCATATGAAACCCATCCCAAAACTGCCACCAGGTCCAATAAAAATGCCTATCATTGGGAATTTGCTCCAATTAAGTGGTCCACTGCCTCATCACTCTTTGAGGGACTTGTCCAAAATATATGGACCCATTATGCACCTACAACTCGGTCAAATTTCTGCTCTTGTGATTTCATCAGCAGAAGCGGCTAAAGAGGTAATGAAAACCCATGACCTTATCTTCTTGAATAGACCGGTGCTTCTTGCTAGCAAGATACTGTTTTACAACTGTACAGGGATTATATCATCCAACTATGGCAATTACTGGAAAATGCTGCGAAAAATTTGCATATCGGAACTCCTGAGTGCAAAGCGAGTTCAGTCATTTAGATTAATAAGGGAAGAGGAGGTAGGTTACCTCATCGGATCAATTGGTGAGACTCCTATTAATCTTACAGACAAATTCTTCTCTATGACCAATGCTATAGTTTCCAGGGCAGCATTTGGTCACAAGTGCAAGCATCAGGAACAATTCCTTAAAATGATCAAGGAAATAGCCAAGTTGGCTTCGGGTTTTGATTTGCCAGATGTATTCCCTTCCTTTACGTTTCTTCATTCGTTTAGCCGTGCAAAACCTGCATTACAAGATATCCACCGCAGGCTTGACAAGATTCTTGATAATATCATAGCTGAACATAGAGCAAACAGGAGTATTGATAAACCATGCGAGGAAGATCTAGTTGATGTTCTTCTTAAACTTCAAGAAAGCAGTGACCTTGAAGTTCCTATCACAACCAACAACATCAAAGCCATCATTTTGGTACATCTCAAAACCACAGTACTTGAAATTCAGACATTAATGTAATTTAGTTCCCAACTTTGATTTTGTTTCCTTCTTACTCAGGATATCTTCATGGCTGGGACTGAAACTTCATCAACAACGTTAGATTGGGTAATGTCGGAAATGATGAGAAATCCAAGAGTGATGGATCAGGCACAAGCTGAGGTGAGAAAGGTCTTTAAAGGAAAGAGCAAAATTCAAGAGACAGACATTGAAGAACTACATTACCTTAAACTCGTAATCAAAGAAACTCTAAGGTTGCACCCACCCGGTCCTTTGTTACTTCCAAGAGAATCGCGAGAAAGATGTGAAATTAATGGATACGAGGTGCCCACTAAAACTAAACTTATTGTCAATGCATGGGCGATAGGGAGGGATGAAGAGCGTTGGACTAATGCCGAGTCTTTTGAACCTGAAAGGTTCCGAGGATCTTCAATGGATTTTAGAGGCTCAGATTTTGAGTTTATACCATTTGGCGCTGGAAGAAGGGCATGTCCAGGGATATCTTTCGGAATAGCAAATATTGAACTCCCACTGGCTCAATTACTATACCACTTCAACTGGGAACTTGCAGATGGAGTCAAGCCAGAAGAACTTGACATGACAGAGTCATTTGGAGCAGCTGTCAGGAGACAAAATGAGCTGAACTTGATTGCTACTCTTTTCCTTGAAAACATACAGTACATTTATTTGGCACTGATTATACTACTTTGAAATTTTGAATAAAAAAAATTACTGAAAAACAAAGAACACACTACCTTAAGAGCGCTCTTTCTTGTAGTGAGTCTAGGTTGAATCTAAAACTAAGTGCATATCTATCATCTTTTTTCAGCTTCATGTATATCTAACATCATGTGATAACTTAAAGATTCTGAATCTTTCCGAGTAACATGTATGCAAAACTCTGTAAGTTTTCTATGCTGCTGAGTCATCTTGGAGTTTTTTCCAATTTTTATTGCTATAATTCCCTCAAACTAAAACCAAAATCGAAATAGAAAATAGCAGTCTATCTTTATTATATTATTATACATTTAATGCAATTCCAGAAGCCACTTTACAGTAAGGAAAAAGCCATACTCCAGAATTCAAGGTATGTTGTAACGAATTCAAACCAAAATGACATGACATGGGATTGCGCAATAAAAATAACTAACAAACACAAAGAAACTGAGAAAGTCTGGGCAATGGGCTGCTTTAGAGAACGACCGACTTGACTATAGTATTTATTTGATCAGATTTCTTATATAAGTTCCATAAATCAAATCAAACTACAACAAAGATCAGTAGATAAAGTTACAGTAATTCATTGGAGAGAGCTTCACTAACCTCGGTGTAAAGATTTTCCCTGTGTGAGCTGTGACGCCCCCAAATTCGGGTCTATTCCAATCCGACAGATGGTGCTACACGGTACTACCATTCATACATACATTCTATTGAAATGCCTCAAAAGAACGAATATGTCTTCTATATATTAAAATAATATTTATATTCCCTAGGTTCTTTATAACCCTTTCACTTGTTCTTGTCATAATATCAAATATATTACAATCGTTCATTCTATACTATTACATAAGTATTCTACAGGTTCGTCTTCGTCTTGCTCTTATCCTTGCCGGAGCCTTCGGTCCGTTCGATTTTAGCTGTGTTCATATGGTTCAAGCAAGAGTGAGCATGACTAGCTCAGCAAGTACAACATTTCTAATAAACAACATGCTTGAAACATAGGAATCATATATCTTCAATAATTGAACAATAGTTACGAAGTACTATCGGTAATTCAAAATAACACTTCTTTTCCTTCAAAACGTTTTACAACAACAATATTCAGTAAAACATCAATTACGGTCCAAGACCTTGAGCATATCATAAGTTCTTTGAAAAGGACATCCCGGCACTAAGTCTGTAAGCCCGACATTTCTTACGAGCTCTATGTTGATCAACACCTCATTCATTAAACATATGTACGTTTAAGTTGTGGCAACCTCACGTGCCTGTCGTATGACGACAAAACATTTTTAGCATATATACTCAGTCTTCGATTGAAAACCACACCAATATAATTTAGTAAACCTTGTACATGCTTTGATAAAAACATAATTTAAGTCGAGCCGAAAGAATTGGCTTGGACTTCATTATACAATACTTCATGTGTAAGAACACATGAATTACAAAGCTTGTCCAGATTGAACTGGAACAAGGGTTAGAGTACTTGCCTTCAGCGTCTGCCATATATAGTTAATAACACGTTCTTTGTTAGAATATAACACATTAGGTCATGAATGAGCATACATAGTTCCTAATGTATCTTACCCTTTGTTAGAATATAGGATCACACACACATACACACACACAAACGATTGAGAATTAAGAATAACACAAGAGATTTACGTGGTTCTCCAATTTGGGTACTCCACAGGCAGCTTGTTGTTTATTATGATTCCTTGGTTACATAGGACTTTACAATAGATAGTATTTATATCTACAAATCTTATTCTAACCCTACTTCACATTATGTCTCAATTACCCATAATGTCCCTCTAATAAACAACTCAAGAAAAACTCCTGTACCATACCGCGGAGGGCTTCGCCCCCCTGCATCCCCCACAACCTTCGCTACAACTCTGATGGGCTAGTGCGTAGCTCCACTCCGCTCGGGACCTTCGGCTCGAGCTACGCTCCGCTCCGCTAGGCTCCGCACTAGCCTTTTCCAATGGCTTCTATATTATGAGTCACAAGTTTCTAACACCCTTCTTCTCAATCTAATTATATCTTAGATTTGTTCTCATTGGTTCCGGCTTTTCGTTACGTTGTTCTTATCTTCACATTACATTCATATTCGATTGCTATCTTTAACCTTTAGGCAACATTATTATGGTTTAACAATACCTTATAATGTTTTATTAAGTTCTTTACTAATGAGTTATTGTTCATGCTATACTCGTAAACCTTCATCACTGTCTAAAATCTAGATCGGCTACTGCTGGCCGCATGGCTACATTCATCGTTTTCATCATCTACATGCGCGACGCGAGTTAGCGATAATCGAGCACGGCCTTGGCGATCTTGCGCCACACTTTACTCTCTCTCTCGCCAGGTAAGACTCTCTGCATGATGTTCTTGCCTCAGTATATGGCGCAGCTGTACCACCAATATATCTTGGGTTGGTTGCCATGGCTGACTCATGTGCACCGAAAATTTTGACAGACTTTAAATTTTACGAAACTTTCGGACGCATAACTTCTTTGTTATAAGTCCGAATTGGCTCATTCAAAAGCCTACGGTTCACAAATTCCATTCTCTATTCGTTCATGCAAGAATTTTATCCATTTGACTTTGTTTGCACAATATTCACCTATTAGTTCATTTTTAACGAAAACGATAAACGTTCGTGAACGTTCAACGCTCGTTTCTTCGTTCTAAGTCGGAATCCGGTCATTTTCGAGTCCGCAACTCTATAATGCCAAATATGACTTGTCTCCATCGAAAACCAACGTTTCCGAGTTCAAACACAAAATACGACTTCCATTCTGAGAATTTCACGAATTCGACGCTTAACGTCCAAATGTGTGAATTCCGGCATAGCTTCGTTACTAACGATTTGATTATTGTTCTAAATGGATTCTAACCATCATATAAACATTTCAAACTACTTATTACATTAACTTATTTTCAAATTAGGTTTTAACTTATTCTTCATAAGTTCATGGCTTATCAACTTATAACTTTCATGATTTCATTTACTTATGACTTATTATTAATTTAAGTCCTTTACTCAATGCTCTCATATCTTATCCAACATACTAGCTTCATATGACAAAACATATTACTAGTTCATCATAAGTTCATAACTTATTTAGGTTCAAGTTGCGTATTTATAACTTATTCGGCTTAAGTCCATTCATTAATCAATTCTTATATGTTCTTAACATATATGCTTATTTCATTACACTTCTCTTATCATCCTACAATGATAGAGATGGAAGAATATTGGACACAAGATCAATACCTTTGATGAACTAGTTCTTCTTCTTGGAAAATCTATCAAAGGAAGCTTTGACTTAAAAGTGCTTATTCTCTCTAACCAATAAGTTGCTTTATATTTGGAAGTTGTTAGTGTTTTGAATAGTGAACAAATGTCTAGCAAACTTCCTCTATTTATAGGCTTGACAATGTGAGGGCATTAGAGTCAATAAGACATCTCACCTCCTTACTAACCTCCTTACTATTCATATCTTAAACCCTAAGTAAACTTGCTAGGCACATTAACTTCTTGATCACCACATAAAGTTCTTGCCCATCAAGTCTATCCATGGGTTGCACCATGGATCCTAATTATCCAATGGATCATAATTTGGGCTTTAATCCACTTAGCTTGTCTCAAACCTTTGGGCTTACATTAAGTTACTATTGGCTTTAGCTTACTAATTACTTGGGTTTTCACATTCAATTCTTATTGGACTCTACCAAATTATTAACAACCTACAAGTCTCATTTAATTGGCTAAAAAGCCTTATATCATAAACTTTACGTATAATTCTCGTATTCTAGTTCGTATATTAATTCGTAATATACGTTCTCATTATTCATACATATTCGTACAATACCTCGTATTCAATACCTTGTACAATACATACGTATCATACCATCCTTACACTTTCTTCTTAACGTTTAATATTCCTAACGTTCTCAAATTAAGTCCGCATGCGAAATATTACGTTTTCCATACTTAGATTATTATTACATAATCCATCTCACCTTGATATTGTAACGTTACGTATTTCTCGGAAGTTCAAAAATAATTCCCGAGCAGAAATCGATGAATAGTGTTTTTCGGAAAATTTCTCTGAAAACTTTTATTTTCATTTTAGAAATTCAAACACTTTAATTCTCCCACGTAGTTAAAATACTACGGCTTTCAGACGTTTCTAGGTTATAGAACGTCAAACATCTTGCTAACACAGAATAATAATAAATAATATTATTTTATTCATTATTAAAAGTATTTACAAAATGTTCGATTTTCTTGGGCGTTACACAGCTCTACCAATTCATGTACGCAGAGATTTGACTTTAAGTTTTCATTTTTTTTACCTGGCATACAAATGTATGAATCAAGTTGGTTGTATATAGGAAAGGGACTGATCAAAGAATTTTGTAAGAAATAAATATTCAAGGAAAGGTTCCAGATGAGTAGGCTCAACACAAGGCTAATGGTCTAGCTACTGCTATTACTCTTTCCATTGATAAATTTAACTCGCTATTATAAATATTGATGGGGAAGACCAAACAGCCCAAAACATGAATATAATTAAAATTTGTATACCATAATCACTATTTCTTCATATTTAACTTGTGCATTTAATGCATCAAAGCAGTGCTGTGGTTCAGTCAAGATGCCTTGAATAGTTTAGCTGCTGCTGGTTGTTTTAACAATGCTTATGTTGATCGATTTCGCAATCAATGAATACGTGCAAGTATACACGGTTAACAAGTAATAAAGTGAAAGTAGAGTATCGTTCCCACGAGGAATTATTTAATAAAAATTACCAAGTACTAACTCTTAACCAAATCAATTTTATTTAAACAGTCGCAAATTGTGATTTTTCTAATTAAGAAAACTAAATTAAAACAATTAAAAGAGATTATTCTAAAAGAAAACAAATAAACAACTAAAATTTGAATGAATTCAGATAAATAAGGATTAAGACTCCAATATCCCCAATTATAAATTATAAATCAATTATTCAACTATTCCAATTATTATGTCTCTTTGAATTGTTAATGTAATTCTCAAATGCCAAAAGCCCTCTCTCTCGAGTGATCAATTTCCTTCTATTTAACCCAGATTAATTTTGCTATATCTCTATGCAAAACAATTGAATTAAACTCAATATAACCCCAATTCCTTATGTGTTACATGCGGCAAATAGATATTCTCATTCTATTCACAAACCTAATTATTCATCATCAGGAAATAACTAAGTCACATGTCACCATGCCCAGTTCTAACCCTAGAATTTCTTTCTCAATTCCTTCTAGAGTAACAAGGTAATTACTGATCAGATAATTAATCAATAAGCACAAAGCAAGATGAACAATTCACTTCAACATAAATAATTAGAATAAATTAAATAATCAATTCATAACCATAAAAAGTTCAATTGAAATCTTAATGAAAGAGTTAGTTCATAATTAATGAATTAAAATCAAGAATCCACAATTGAATAGACATTAAAAGATAAAAGTATGATAAGAGAAGAGAATAGAATCTGTTGTCAGCAAATCTGATGCTCCCCTCTTGCTCTTGCTCTTGATCTTCAATGGTCTTCAAGTTGCTCCAATCTCCAAAACTAATAAGAACTAGGGTTATGTTATAATCTAATGGAGTATTTAATCTAGTCTAATCTATGTAATCTCCTTTTATTTTATGCCTTACATCATGTATTTATAGGTTACAAGTCCAATTTTTAGTTTTGGAACAAACCCAATCCAATTTGGAGTCAAAAATGTGTCAAAATTCGCCAAAAACGCGTCCAGGCCGCACCAAGCCTCTTCCCCAGTGCCCCAGCACTGTTCACGACGCTGAGAATCTGCCTTATAGCGCCCCGGCGCTATAGTGCAGAAAGTGAATCTTGCCCCTTTTTTTTACATTTTTCTGCTCGACGTCCTTTGGAAAAATGACCATAACTTCTTCGTCCGAACTCCGATTTTGATGATTCAAGATGTTCCGGAAAGAGGAAAAGCAGATCTACAACTTTCATTCTTTGAGTTTTTCGAAATAATGTCCGGAGCTATAGTCAAATTAGCTCTGAAGTGACTCTTTAATGTAAATGGTGGTAGAAAACGCGAATCTAAATGCACCCCAAACGTCGATCCAAGTAACTTTTGTCCCAAATCCTACAAAACAATATAAAACATGCTTGAATAGACATAAACACTTAAAAACTAATCTAAAAGACTTGAGAACAACAATAAATTAAGCTCGAATGTATCCAATTCATGTGTATAAAACTCACTCATCAGCTTATAATATAAATTTTTTTTTTTTTGTTTGCCAGTTTGCTTTCTCCAAAAAATTGATCAGAGGTCGATACCTCATTATGTAAAACAAATACAAAGCATAGAGGCTAAACTACATGCCGTCTTGCATTAATTAGACCAGATTAAATCAACATTGTAAGCTAAACAAATAAAATCAGAACCTTATAACAAAAGCACACTTATTCTTACCTCCTAATGGAGCTTCAACTCCCCTTCACACTCTTCTTTACTTTCAGTGAGACTCCTATTAATCCTACTGAGAAATTCTTCTCTATGATCAATGCCATAACTTCCGGGGCAGCATTAGGTCAGAAGTGCAAGCATCAGGAAGAATTCATTACAATGATGAAGGAAATAGTGAAGTTGTCTCAAGTTTTGATTTCCCTGATATATTATCTTCGCTCAAGTTTCTTCATTCGATTAGCCATGTGAAACCTGCACCAGAGGAAACCACTGCAGGCTCGACAAAATTCTCGATAATATCATCAATGAACATAGAGCAAACAAGAACATAGATAAATCAGGCGAGGAGGATGTTAGTTGATGTGCTTCTGAAATTCAAGAAAGCAGTGACCTTGAAGTTCCTATCACAACTGAAAACATCAAAGCCATCATTTTGGTATGATTTGAAACTACATTTTAACAATTTGGCTAGACTAGAAGTAAATACTATGTTATTTTGGGTAAGACAAAATCCATACAAATGAATTAAAAACAAAGCTTCCAATATTTCATTATACGTGGTATTTGTTACTTTGTCCTCAACACTAGTAAGCCTGTAATATCTTGGTGACAGATTCTAAATAATTTTGGTATTCTTCTTTCTAGATAGGAAAAGGCTCACTGTTCCTATTTCATTGAGATGTAGAAACCAAACAATTCAAGAAGACAAACACATAGACATGAAAATCTTAAGGACTTGTCCATAACTCGCAAGACTCTTGCTTTCCATTCAAAACAATCTCCGAATTCAAAATATTTGGATCCTTTACAACAGAAAATGGTCAGACATGTAATTTATTTCCCAATTTGTTTTTTGAGTCGTATTTAGTTCCCAACTTTAATCTTGTTCCATTCTTATTCAGGATATCTTCATTGCTGGGATTGAGACTTCATCAACAACCATAGATTGGGTAATGTCGGAAATGATGAGAAATCCAAGGGTGATGGATCAGGCACAAACTGAGGTGAGACGGGTCCTTAAAGGAAAGAACAAAACTTACATTGCCTTAAACTGGTAATTAAAGAAACTGTATGGTTGCACCCACCTGGTCCATTGTTACTTCCAAGAGAATCGCGAGAAAGATGTGAAATTAATGGATACGAGGTGCCAATAAAAACCAAAATTATTGTCAATGCATGGGCAATGGGGAGAGATGAAGAGTATTGGACTAATGCTGAGCCCTTTGAACCGGAAAGGTTCCGAGGATCTTGAAGAGATTTTAGAGGTTCAGATCTTGAGGTTATCCCATTTGGCGCTGGAATACGACTGTGTATTCTATAATCACGCCCCATCATTCATTATCGATAAATATTTGGACAATCTGCCTTTCATCGGTCTGAATTTACCTTCGAAACTTGGAAGGATATTAATTATCTCAAATAAATATATACTTTCTATTTTAGCATAGCTAGAACTAGACTCGACTAAGAACAGGAGAAATATAAGGACATAGGAGATTTCAGCTACAAAGAGAGAATACTTTTGGAACATGACTAGCTAGTTACTCAATGGGCAGGATTGTTGTAAGCTTTCGAGGCAAACGACATGGTGATGAACCGACATTTTTGGCTTAACTACCTAAGGGAGGACAGATAATTGCCTGGTTTTGTGTATTACCAGAGCAAATATATACTGCATTTTTTGCAGATTACATCCATTTTAGTATACAAGCATAAAAAAATGAGACTTGAATTTTTAGAATACAGAATTTCTCCAATGAAATAATGGTGATTTTCATTTTGCATACTTTATAGGAAGCCAGACAAGTCTTCTATTGCTCAACAAAATTGAAACATAATTATAATATATAATTTTAATAGATCAGAATGCACATATTCATTATGAAACTTTGCTTCTAATATTCAAAGAATTTGATCACTAAATCCTATGAAGCTATTAAGGAAGGACTGTCAAAAGAGTTAAGCTATGCGAGAACAGTCAAAATTGTATTTCTGTAATAATAGTGATATTTAATATATATATATATATATATATATATATATATATAACTAATGACAAAGTTAAGCAAAACAGAATTAGAAAACAAAAATAAAGTCAGTTTCTGGAAATATGAAATAGATAAATTTGAGTATTTTGAATTCACAAAGTCTCCTTAAAGTAAATTTATTCCCTCACTGGTGCTAAAGGATTAATTGAATAATTGCTTCCCATGATAAAACAGATTTCCAGTTCTTAATTAGAAGCACTTCAAAATTAAGAACACTACGAACACAATTCTATGTTATGTACTGAACTGAAAAGAATAGTAATGATGCATGCATGAAGAAAACTGAAAAGGAATGAAAAAACCTTACTGCACAGTGTTTGTCTAGACTTGCAGAGAACGGGAATTGTTTTACAGGAGCGGGAAGGAACCAAACGGAAACAGAACGGGAAAATTTTTTATATTCTTAATGCGCGCCCAGATAGATTAATTTATAGAATAATTACGCGGTTTATCAGTTGAGATATTACCGTTGGCGCGCAAACCGTTTGTCAAAACTACGTAGTATCGATAATAACTTAAACAAAATCTGATAATATATTAAACAGATTTTGTCCAAAAAGATTATATATCCCCCGGCTCGATCGAATTGACGAAGAACGCAGCAGTTTTGAACCAAGCCTTGGCTAGGTCTTCCCCCTTCCACAAAAGTGGGGTGCCCCTTAGGGCCCTTCCCATTAAGCAAACATCCCATATATAAATTCTTCATTTTTTTCCTTTAATGCCCTGTGTGGGACTTTTATAATTTTCAATATTTCAAGTAGGTGACTTTGGAGTCAATTTTCTCATTCAATTCTTAATGGGTTTGAACACATAAATATACCACGTTATACTCCTCGCAGAGGAGAACGTATTGGTTCATGGACCCGGCATTTTCGGAGTGTGGGTCCCACATTAAATTAAGCCTCAAAATGTTTTAATATTTATTTTGTCAAACCCATTTCCAACAATCCCCCATATGAATATAAAATTGGCTTTACAACATGGAGAAAATAAAATAAAATAAAAAATAAAAATGTTATGAATATGCAGACACTAGTTCGAGTACATAAGAAAAGATACTTCATCGGGTTAAGTAGCCTAGTGGCTTTGAACTTGCCCTAGTAAATTCTATCGAATTTACTCAGCTAATCAATAAACTTGATGTCTTTGAACTGTCAGTTTTTTATGTAAACCTAGACAATATAATTCACAAAATATCTCTTTAGACATAGTTGGTTCTCACGTTTGTGTTCATTTTGGCCTTGAAACACCTCTTGGTTCCGTGAGTATATTAGAAAATTCAGTCTTCAAATTCTCATAAAAGTGGCCCCCTTCTTACTCACGTAGGTGACTTCTATCAAGAGTATCCTGTAATACCCCACTTGAACGTATTTTAAGATATAAAGTCATTAAAAGTGTAACTTATCCTGATTCTCGCGACAGATGTGCATTGTTTCAATATAGGAATGGTTAGGAGTAAATATCTCCTCAGTGCTTTACTGAGTACTACATAGTTCGGTTTGCCCATTGAACCTAGATCTTGGGATATCCAGTCAGCTAGGTTGGGTTGCCACTATGACGACTCTTATTTAAACAATAGGCTTTAAAACCATTCCCTTCGACGAACTTTCCACTTGCTCTCTTGTTAAACCTTTTGTAAGCAGATCCGCAATATTATCTTTTGACTTTACATAGTCAATTGAGATAATTCCACTTGAGAGTAATTGTCTAACGGTATTATGTCTTCGTCGTATATGGCGTGACTTACCATTATATAAATGACTCTGTGCTCTTCCCATTGCTGATTGGCTATCACAATGTATACATATAGCTGGCACAGGTCTTGACCAATTTGGAATATCCTCTAAGAAATTATGAAGCCACTCTGCTTCTTCTCCAACTTTGTCTAACACAATGAACTCTGATTCCATTGTAGACCTTGTAATACACGTTTTTTTTTGAGGATTTCCAAGATACCGCTGCACCTCCAAGGGTAAAGACATATCCACTTGTGAATTTCGAGTTTTTATTATCAGATATCCAATTAGCATCACTATATCCTTCCAATATTGTTGGATATCTTGTATAGTGTAGTCCATAATTTTGAGTATGTTTTAAATATCCCAAAACTCTCAAAATAGCTTTCTAGTGATCTTTACCTGGATTACTCATATACAGACTTAGCTTACTTACCGAATAAGCTATATCTGGTCTAGTACAGTTCATGACATACATTAAATGGCCTATTATACTAGAATATTCTAGTTGAGATATGCTATCACCTTCATTTTTGGCTAAATAAAGATTTATATCAACTAGGGTCTTATTTAGAATTATATTATACTTATTAAATTTTTCAAGTAATTTTTCAATGTAATGAGTTTGAGATAATATAATTCCATCAGAGGTTCTGGAAATCTTGATTCCTAATATTATATCAGCAAACCCCAAGTCTTTCATATCAAATCTATTTGACAACATACGTTTGGTTGAGTTGATAACTTCATTGTTGCTACTCATGATTAACATATCATCCACATAAAGACAAACAATGACATATTCCTTTTAAGTGCTTTTGACATAAACACATTTGTCATACTCATTGATGTTAAATTCATTTGATAACATAACATTATCAAATTTCTCATGCCATTGTTTTGGTGCTTGTTTCAATCCATATAAAGATTTAACAAGTTTGCATACCTTCCTCTCTTATCCAGGAGCAATGAAACCTTCAGGTTGTTCCATATATATTTCTTCATCTAATTCACCATTTAAAGATGCAGTCTTTACATCCATTTGATGTATTTCAAGTCTATTTAAAGATGTTATTGCTATTAGCATTCGAATAGATGTAATTCTTGTAACTGGTGAATAAGTGTCGAAATAATCCAATCCTTCCTTTTGTCTATAGCCTTTAACAACAAGCCTTGCTTTATATTTATCAATTGAACCATCAACTTTCATCTTCTTTTTTAAGATCCATTTATACCCTAAGGGTTTGGAACCAGGTGGAAGGTCCACCAATTCCTATGTATGATTTTGCATAATGGACTCAATTTCACTATTAATTGGTTCTTTCCAATGAGAAGTATCTGGAGAGGATATTGCTTCCTTGTACATTTGAGGATTGTTTTCTAACAAAAATGTTAGAAAGTCCGGACCAAAAGACTTTGAAGTCCTTGCCCTTTTGCTACGTCTGGGTTCATCCACTACAAACTCTTTGTCTATATTTTCAGGATTATTACTAGTAGCATCCAAAGGTCTTTTATTTGAATTTGAATCTTTATTTATATTATATGGGAAAATATTCTCAAAGAACGATGCATCTCTTGATTTAATAAATGTATTAACATGAATATCAGCAATTTCATATTTATGAACAAGAAAGCGATAAACACTAATGTTATTTGCATAACCAATGAATACACTGTGATGCCCCCAAAATAGGTCCAATCCATCCAACCTATTCTTAGTCGCCAAATACATGGTACAGAAAACAAATACAACTTTATTACTACAACAACATATATGTTGTGAGTTTTGATACAAATATATACCAACCGTGACTCATGTCCCAACCGTGGACAGCACCTCACAGTGATACCTTACATAAAGATACAGTTAATAACTGTTTTAGAAATTAAAATCTTTGGGAAGTGCTCAAGGAAACCTTCGAACATAGGAGGCCATGAATCTAAGTTATGATAGATATCATATGTCCAGAGAATTATCCTTGGTTGATCCAATAGACCCCAAAGAAAAACGAGAAGATTACTATCATGTTCCTTCCAATGGTGAGTCTTCTCTTGACATATAACTATCTCCACCGTCTACAATTGAACGTTATGTTTCAACCAAACTCTTAGATCATATAGGTAGTGCTCGTAGATATACTCAGCAAGTGGATGTGCACAACCTTGTCTTATGATAACACGAGGTTGTATGTCATTAGACATCTTGTATGATAGTGGCAAAACACCCTTCCAAAGTTGGGTTCACCTCACCCTATTCGGTTCACCAAAATTAAATATCAAATGACGTATACAATACGACACACTCATCTAAAGTTCTCAATAAAATTATTTCCATACTATTTAGGGAGAACCTCAACAGCTATAGACCACCATTCTATTCCCCTGTTATCCCCGCTCGACCCTGCAACACTCTTATTACCTGAAAGGAATTGTGAAGCAAAAGGGTGAGCACAACTAGCTCAGTAAAGAATATCATGACTAAAGATAATTAAATTATCAATAGCCTTCATCAGTAATAAATCGGAGATTTAGAACATATGGTAGATGATAAAACTTTTCAACCATAGTTGCAGCGGAACGAGCAATCCATTAGAAGAGTCAAATAGACCATAATGTCTATTATCTTCTCCATGTTAAAAGTCCACCGACAATGTTTTAACCCTGTAACATTAATCAACAGATCATGTTCACAGTCATGTGAATAACTCATAATCATAATTGTAGTTCTAATTTCCTCTTGTCATCCAAGACGAAGATAATTTTCTCATATGTCTTTACCTGAAACATCAAAGATTATGGTTATATCAAATCATAGTTCCTGTTCATAATCATACTAATAAGTTCATCTTTGCACTACGGGCCAAAGATATTCATCAACTGTTCATCTTTGCACTACAGGCCAAAGATATTCAACAACATGACATATTTGCACTACGGGCCAAAGATATTCATATCTCAAAGAAATACATAATCATTTCAGAATTTATATAAACCATAATTATAATCATGTTGATAAATTCACCTTTGTACTTAAGCTAAAAATATTCAATTTTAAATTCAATGGTCATGATCATACCAGTGAACATTCATCTTTGCACTACTGGCCAAAAAGAACCCATAGTCACGATCACACTAATAATCTACCCATCTTTACACTTAAGTAAAAGAGAAATTTCATCATCGGGATTATAAAAATGTTATATATGATAATAAAAATAATATGATCAACAACTGCATTTAATTTCAAGAGTAAGATTCATAAATCAACGATAATTTGGTCAAAAAAGAAACCAATCTTGTCGTGAATGGTAACTCGTTAATAGTAACTCGTGAATAGTAATTCATGTATAGTAACCCCGACATAAAAAGATAAACTTTCACAATAAAATCCATATCAATATTTATAACACCTTAATCCAAATGTTATAAATCACTTAATAATCTCATAATCTAATATTATCATTATTACAACAATATTTTAATCATTTCTTAAACTTATAAATAATTTATTTAAATTGTTTACACTTTATTAATTTTAATCATCCTAAAATGCCAAACTCATAAGATTTCATCGCCAATAACCAAAAATCTCATCACAAATCTACATATACCTCATATAGGATTCTCAAACCATAAAATCCTATTTTCCAATTTTGTTACTTCACATAACATATTTAATTCATTTACTCATAACTAATCCATTTTCATGAAAATACCAAATCAAGATAAAAAATTTTTCTTTTTAACGGGATTTAGCGAAATATAGTCCCATATTGAACATATATTTTTCTCGAAATTTTTAAAATTCATTTACTATTTTTCACATGGCCAAAACTGCCGAATATTTAGACATTTATCATAAATTGTACTTTTTCTGAAAATTCCAAAATTTACAGAATATACTGATGTTATATAGATGTACTCCCAATAAATTTTTTACTAATTTTGGAGTTAATCACAAGGAGATATAAGGATTTACTTTTAAAATAGTCTTTTCTCATAAAATCCATAACTCCTAATTTATACATCCAAAAATCGTTATTTTTGGACACAATCTAGGAAACTCATCAAATTATCATTTCAAATTTTATCAGAATATTTGAAGGTCGGAAAAATTACGAAACATGAAAAACATAACAACCCTTAAAAATCCCTTACCTCAAAAGAGCAGTATTTCTGATTGGAATATCGGATGTAAAGCCAAAAGAAACTTGCACTAATTAGAAACTCTAAAAGTTTTTAAATACTCACAAAAATACGCTCGATAATATAGAGAGAAAAAACTTATGTTTCTGGTATGATTTTTAAATTCTAACATAAGCACCTATTTATAGGAAAATGCTAGAATGCCAAAGGAGACTAAATTAATAAAATATTAAATTTTCTTTTCTTCAATTCTATGCACCAACCATTTGAATCAAAGCATGCCAGCCATCTTGGAACAAGAAAATAGCAGCCCACATGTTTTAAACAACAAAAGTGGGTCCCACCCAATTTTAATAAAAATTATTTTATTTTTCGAAACTTTAATAATTCATAGAAAATAGCCCATTTATCAGAAAAATATAAATTTTATGTCTATTCCACACGAAATCGAATTCTCTACAACTTTATAGCTTTAAGTTTTTCCAAATTCCAGACAAAAAATATCTGAAACTCACAAACGGATGATTTTTAACACCTCTTAAAATTCGTAACAAATCATACGTTAATTTTTAATTTATGGACATATACTCAACTTATATATGTATAACATATCCAAAAATCACAAGGATCCAACGGCCGGATTAAAATTATAACTCACACAATAAAGCTTTAAGAACACCGATTTGATCTTTTAATACCTTCAATCCGACAAAATACTGATAAAACACTTCAACATTAATTCCTTCATTTATAACCATATAAAATAAATAAATCCATCATTTATATCCACATCGAATAAATATTTCCTTATCATATAAATAAATAATTAATTATTCATAAATAATATTACAGAATCATAATTATGACAACCAGGCCGTTCCCAGGAAAGAAGGGGCTTTCCGAAGGATTTCTCCTTACTGGCGCGCAATTAGGTGACCAAACCTCTCCTTGATAGAACTTTCTAGACATTACCAATAATGTTATCTAATAATATTATTCAAATAATATGAATTATTGATCTGATAATGAGAAATATCATGCGGATACAATTATTGAAACAACAATAATATAAAATATCAACGCAGCAATTATTGAATCAATAAAATAAAATATTGAACAGTAATTAATATAACAATTATTGAGTAGTGCCTTCTTATATAAGAATCAATAATTCAAAAATACGAAGGCGTCTACTGTAAAGCTTCATGCGACCATGTAAGTATTCTTGTATTTTAACCATCGAATATTCCAACGATTATTAGCAGTAAATAACTACGCAGTTATTTATAAAAACTCAAACTTGTCACTTTCTTCATCCGATAGTTATTCTGTTATGGGGCCCACAAATGGCTGTGCTGTCGTACGAATATTCCCCGATAACAAGAATATTCCACGACCAAACGAATATTCCCCGACAACGATGAATATTTTATAACCACTTGCTTATTTTAAAAAATTTATATGTCACCCTTAACTTTACTTTTTATCAATTTAACCATTTACTGAATAATAATTATAAGAAAAATTGAATACTTTTATTTCATAAAATTCGGGGTCTTACAATCTCCTCTCCTTATGAAATTTCGTCCTCAAAATTTACGTACCTGGTATTTGAAAGAGTTGAGAATACCTTGCTTTCATTTCAGATTCCATCTTCCCTGTCCTCATGATTTCCCCATTGCCCATCTCCTGTATTTCAGATATCATTCTAGAATACAACTTCAAAACAAAGGTTAATTGACATATCACAATTTGTCAACTTAAGTAAAAAATTCAACTTAGGTAGGACACACACTAGCGAAAGGATATTACTCGTCTCTCCTTCCTAGTTCTAATCCCGGATCTTCGCCAGATCGTATCCCTAAGCTCGATACCAATCGGACGCCCCAAAATAGGTCCAATCCATCCAACCTATTACGAGTCGCCAAATACATGGTACGTAAAATAACTACAACTTTATTACTACAACAACACATATACTGTGAGTTTTGATACAAATATATACCAACTGTGACTCATGTCCCAACCATGGACAACACCTCACAGTGATACCTTACATAAAGGTACAAATCGATAATCATTTTAGAAATTAAAATCTTTGGGAAGTGCTCAAGAAACCTTCGTACATGGGAGGCCATGAATCTAAGTTATGATAGATATCATATGTCCAGGAGAATTATCCTTGGTTGATCCAATAGACCCCAAAGAAAAATGAGAAGATTACTATCATGTTCCTTCCAATGGTGAGTCTTCTCTTGACATTTATCTATCTCCACCGTCTGCAATTGAACGTTATGTTTCAACCAAACTCCGAGATCATATAGGTAGTGCTCGTAGATATACTCAGAAAGTGGATGTGCACAACCCTATCTTATGATAACACGAGATTGTATGTCATTAGACATCTTGTATGATAGTGGCAAAACACCCTTCCAAAGTTGGGTTCACCTCACCCTATTATAGTCACAGTTAGACCCGACAACACTCTAATCACAGTTCCTGTTCATAATCATACTAATAAGTTCATCTTTGCACTACGGGCCAAAGATATTCATCAACAGTTCATCTTTGCACTACAGGCCAAAGATATTCAACAACAGGACATATTTGCACTACGGGCCAAAGATATTCATATCTCAAAGAAATACATAATCATTTCAGAATTTATATAAACCATAATTATAATCATGTTAATAAATTCACCTTTGTACTTAAGCTAAAAATATTCAATTATAAATTCAATGGTCATGATCATACCAGTGAACAATTCATCTTTGCACTACTGGCTAAAGAGAACCCATAGTCACGATCACACCAACACTTAAGTCAAAGAGAAATTTCATCATCAGAATTATAAAAATGTTATATATGATAATAAAAATAATATGATCAACAACTGCATTTAATTTCAAGAGTAAGATTCATAAATCAATGATAATTTGGTCAGAAAAAGAAACCAATCTTGTCGTGAATGGTAACTCGAGAATAGTAACTCGTGAATAGTAACTCATGAATAGTAATTCATGTATAGTAACCCCGACATAAAAAGATAAACTTTCATAATAAAATTCATATCAATATTTATAACACCTTAATCCAAATGTTATAAATCACTTAATAATCTCATAATCTAATATTTTCAATATTAAAACAATATTTTAATCATTTCTTAAACTTATAAACAATTTTTTTAAATTTTTTACACTTTATTAATTTTAATCATCCTAAAATGCCAAACTCATAAGATTTCATCACCAATAACCAAAAACCTCATCATAAATCTACATATACCTCATATAGGATTCTCAAACCATAAAATCCTATTTTCCAATTTTGTTACTTCACATAACATATTTAATTCATTTACTCATAACTAGTCCATTTTCATGAAAAATACTAAATCAGTACAAACAAATTTTCTTTTCTGGAATTTAGCAAAACATAGTCCCATATTGAACATATATTTTTCTCAAAATTTTTAAAATTCATTTACTATTTTTCACATGGCCAAAACTACCGAATATTTAGACATTTATCATAAATTGTACTTTTGTCCAAAAATTCTGAAATTTACAGAATATACTGATGTTATATAGATGTACTCCCAATAAAAATTTCACTAATTTTGGAATTAATCACAAGGAGTTATAAGGGTTTACTTTTAAAATAGTCTTTTCTCATAAAATCCATAACTCCTAATCTATACATCCAAAAATCGCCATTTTTGGACACAATCTAGGAAATTCATCAAATTATAATTTCAAATTTTTTCAAAATTTTTGAAGGTCAGAAAAATTACGAAACATGAAAAATATAACAACCCTTAAAAATCTCTTACCTCAAAAGAGTAGTATTTCTGACCGGAATATCGGATGTAAAGCCGAAGGAAACTTGCACTGATTAGAAACTCTCAAAGTTTTTTAAATACTCATAAAAATAAGCTCGATAATATAAAGAGAGAAAACTTATGTTTCTGGTATGATTTTCAATTCTAACACAAGCACCTATTTATAGGAAAATGCTAGAACGCCAAAGGAGACTAAATTAATAAAATATTAACTTCTCTTTTCTTCAATTCTACGCACCAACCATTTGAATCAAAGCATGCCAGCCATCTTGGAACAAGAAAATAGCAGCCCGCATGTTTTAAACAACAAAAGTGGGTCCCACCCAATTTTAATAAAAATTATTTTATTTTTTGAAACTTTATTAATTCATAAAAATAGCCTGTTTATCAGAAAAATACGAATTTTATGTCCATTCCACACGAAATCGAATTCTCTACAACTCTTTAGCTTTAAGTTTTTTTAAATCCCAGACAGAAAATATCCAAAACTCACAAACGGATGATTTTTAACACCTCTTAAAATTCATAACAAATCATACGTTAATTTTTAACGGTTCAAAATTTGTGGACATATACTCAACTTATATATGTATAACATATCCAAAAATCACAACGATCTAACGAATTTGATTAAAATTATAACTCACGCAATATAGAGCTTTAAGAACAACGATTTGATCTTTTAATACCTCCAATCAAATGAAAATCTTGATAAAACACTTCAACATTAATTCCTTCATTTATAACCACATAAAATAAATAAATCCATCATTTATATCCACATCGAATAAATATTTCCTTATCATATAAATCAATAATTAATTATTCACAAATAATATTACAGAATCACAATTATGACAACCGGGTGCTCCCGAGGAAAGTGGGGCTTTCCGATAAGGATTTCTCCTTCTTGGCGCACAATTAGGTGACCAAACCTCTCCTTGATAGAACTTTCTAGACATTGCCAATAATGTTATCTAATAATATTATTCAAATAATATGAATTATTGATCTAATAATGGGAATCTTTGTGCGGTGACAATTATTGAAACAACAATAATATAAAATATCAACGCAAAGAATTATTGAATCAATAAAATAAAATATTGAACGATAATTAATGTAACAATTATTGAGTAGTGTCTTCTTACGTAAGAATTAATAATTCAAAATCTTTGTACGTCGGTAATACTCTTTTATGCAACCCACGCCAGATTCATCGTATTTTAACCACCGGTATTCCAACAAAGATAATACTTGGTATAACTACGCAGATTATTTATAAAAACTCAAACTTGTCATTTTCTTCATCCTAAGCTTATTATTACATTATGGGGCCCACAATGGTCTGCTTGCGGTCGAATTTAAATATTCTCCGACAACAAAGAATATTTCACGACCAAACGAATATTCCCCGACAACAATGAATATTTTATAATCACTTGCTTATTTTGAAAAATTTATATATGTCACCCTTAACTTTATTTTTTATCAATTTAACCATTTACTGGATAATAATTATAAGAAAAATTGAATACTTTTATTTCATAAAATTCGGGGTCTTACATACACAGTCAATTGTTTTTGGTCCTATCTTTACCTTTTTAGGTTTAGGAACCATTACCTTTGCTAGACACCCCCATACTCTTAAGTATTTATAGCAAGGTCTATGACCTTTTCATAATTCATAAGGTGTTTTGTGAGTTTTGTAAGGAATAAACATATGAATGATATTCCTATTTATATATGATTTGATTATGATATATATATATATATATATATATATATATATATATATATAATGAATGAATATTCAAGTATGCTTGCATTAAGAAAAGCTGTAAAGTCCTCTGATAGATTATAGAAACACATGTAAAAAGGACTTAGAATGAATTGATCAAATATGTTAGGTTGATCCTACATAAGCAAAACAGCTTTGTAAAGTCCTTAAAAAGAAATGATGTACAAGGACTATAAACATAGAATGATCAAGCATGTTAAGTTGATTGTATGATATAAAAGATAGGCTGGTCTGATCATCGAGCACTGCACCAGAAATCGTAGTCTGCCATGAGAGTCAAGGAAAACTCGAGAACTATCAAGACAGAATAGTAGTCTACAAGATAGTAGATCTCGGAGTTCGTAGACTGCCAGGAGAGACGAGGAAGGATCGTAGTGTGTCAAGTAGCACTTCCTCATATCCATAGTCTACTGAGGAAGTCATGTTCAGAATTATAGAGACAGCCTGCCTACGAGCCGACCGAGCATCTGCCAAAGCCAGGTCAAGAATCGTAGACTACACTCGGAGTCGTAGAGTCTACTAATAGCCGAGAATAGGATCGTAGACTACACTCAGAGTCATAGAGTCTACTGATCGTATCAAAGTAGAGATCATAGTCGAACAAGATCAAATGAAGACAACAAGTACAACGACATAAATCGTAGTGTTAAGATCGGATCTCGGAGTCGTAGTGTCTACACAGTCAAAGCTGAATCGTAGAGTGCAGAGCTAATACTTCAACAGATGTGCTCACAAAGCCAAGGTAGGATCGTAAAGCAAACACGATTCTCAACAATTGAGCACTCCCAGAATATCCAAAGGAATGAAGCCTCTGGTTGGTACTGATACATCTCACCAGAAGGAAGCCATAAAGCACTCAACGAATGGTATGCAAGCTAATAGAAGATCTAAGCATCAACCCAATCAACATCTAGATTGAATTGTAAAGCCATTCAAGATGAAGTCTTCCACAAGATGATCATAAGAAGACTTCAGTAGCATGACTAAGGAAAGTCAGCATGTGCAGTAACTGTCAAGTGAAAAGATGACAACGATCTTGGAAGTAACCAGGATTGTAGTGTTTTCCAAACGAAGAAGGAACTGATGGAGTATACATAAAGATACTGGTCAGCCTCTGAAGAACAAGGCTAAAGTGATTAACCATTGGGTCAATCCATTGATGATAAGTGAACAGGAGATCACAAGGAAAAAGCGAGCTGGACACGCCACAAATCTGAAGTGTCTTGTTATTCAGAAGGGGCTAGAGCAAGGAATCAAGCCATCAGTATCTTAGAGCAGTCGAGGTAAACAGAAGTGTTGAAGCACTGCGCAAAAGAAAGAAGAGTTGTTCTTCACTAAAGATCAAGTGAACACTCTTCAAGATCGTAGTGCTGACTCTACATGTCAATAAGCATCAGTCAATAAGACATTACGACCAGGTCCGCGAAGAAGTGCATCAGAATCGTTGAGTTCGAACAACTGAGGATTGAAGCATTGGCAACGGTTCAATCTGAAGGTTGGCATTCGGACAAAAGCTTATTGGGAGCATCGATGCAAGGACAACCTCTGATCAAGAAATCAGAAAGAGGAAATAAAGTCATTGACCTGCCCGAGACATCAAAGCAACACATCTGACGGGGTAGGTGAAACAGTAGACTGTAGTGTTAGGAAGTCAGAAAAAGATGTCATGTCACATATGCAGTCTGCATCAAATAACTCAAGATCTGTGAAGCAATTTGAATAGCTTTCAACAGCTACCTTCCAACGGAAAGATTAGGAAGTAGTATAAATCAACAGAGCTTCAAAATCAAGGGTTGCTGATGATTGCATAGTTACAGAATCGTTGAGTTATTGGGGATGCTATTGTTTACTCTTCGAGTTCCACCAAAGATTAACAGAACAAGTCTCAGTTACAGTGAGACTACCAAAGTGGAAGTGAAACAGTTTTGAAGAAGGACTTAAACAAATTAGAGCTTCACTCAACAAAGATGAGAATGCCACTGAAGATGGCAGCCAAGCTGAGAGCCGAGAAGGCCAAGGAGATAGCATTCAGAAAAGTGGCAGAGTACAAAGAAGATCAGGAGAGCTACTCTACGAATCACCATGAACCTAAAGCTGAAACTGAACAAGTGCAGAACCATGTCTGCAAAACCTTCAAGAAGGGTTCAGGGATTGTGAAGTGCCAGAAGAAGTCTACCAAAAGCTCAGGGACTTAGCAAATCCAGATGGTGATGGTGCACAGCTGACATCAGATGAAGATGAGCAGAAAAGAATAAAGATCAGCTGCACCAAAGAAGATGTGGTACAGACTCAAAGTAGAATGCAAAGAGGACCACACCAAGCTGCTAAGTACAAAAGATGTTCAGAGCTTAATGACATCTTAGCAGCTCAGAACCAACAACATCAACAACTACAACAACAAGAAGCTAGGGCCTGAGAGGTCCTTGTTCGAAGAGACTAAATGAAGTTTCCAAGCCTGATGGGCTTGAAGAGTTCCTAGGGAACTAGAGAAGTTCCAAGGCTGCTGGCCTTGAAGAGTTCTTAGTGAACTGAAGTCACAAGGCTACTGGCCTTGAAGGAATCTTAGTGATTCAGGGTGCTGCCCTTTCTTAGTGGAAATCCTGGTAGTTGAAAGCAGAAGAGTAGATTACGAGCTTGAGTCTCTGAACCACTTAAAAACCCTTTGTGTCTTTTACTTTATGTCATTTACATTATGTACATTAACTGCTATAACTGCTATGTATGTTTTAACTACTTACCACTGAATTAACTCTACGAACAATGTATGATTATGAATATATCAATGAAGTTGATCTTTTACTTATTCCGTTGTGCTTGAAAAGATTCTTACATTTTTCATATGCTAAACTATTAGCAATATAAAATAAATCAAAAAAGTATTTAAAATTAAAAGGATCTATTCAAACCCCCCTTTCTAGATCTATTGTGCTTCATCGGGAACTAACAATTGGTATCGAGAGCAGGTTCTCATGCTATATTCAAAAGCTAATCGCTTTGAGTCTGATCCTAGGCACAAACATTGTTCTAAACTAAGTTTAGTAGTAAATCACTTGTTATATGCAGATGAGCTCACATGTTGGAAATATTGTGTACAGGTAAATGTGCATATATACCTAAAGCTGCTCAGACTAGTCTATGTTCTTGATTGCCATATCAACAAGACCAATCCTTGCTCGTGGTCAATCTTGTAGCCTGAAGACCAGGCTAGAAAGCTGAAGAGACATCAACAGAAAAGAATCAAACATCCACCAGCCTGAAAAAAAAATGAAAGGGCCATACATGCTAAGTAATGCTTATCCAGAGAAGAAAGAAGAACTTCTCAAACATGTGTCTGGCCAACCTGCAGCTGGATGTAAATCTTGTGAACTCAAAGATGTCAAAGAACTAAAGATACTGATACTCTCTTAGCTTGTATCTTCAAGACCACGACTGATTAATTGAAGGTCAGCTGGAACAGCTAGCTGTCAGGAAAAATTGAGAAACTATGCACATCAATGCCTAAACTCAGTATATCTTAGATAAATAACTGTTAAGAAACTGATAGTAAAAAGGTACGGTTCCTCATATACAAATATGAACATCATGATTGCACCTTCTTATGAACTATAACAGTATTCTTTTAAGGAATCATAATCTACCTAAACAGGTGAAGAGAGAAAGTACTCTGAAGGTGGAAACTCAAATGCCTATAAACTTTCTCTCCATCCAAGCTTTAGGTTGAAGATGGCATCTTGAAAGAAATCTAAAATGGGTCATAATTGCATCACAAGATTAAAATATTTGTATGTGAAGTAATCTTTGTTGTGGGTTAATATGTGTGTACAACCTATGGTCTAAGTGTTTAATAACAGACAGAGTAAGATCAGTTCTATAAGAGCATCTTGAAGATTCGTAGAAACTGATCACCTCTATGAATCAACCAGATACAAATAAATTGTAGAGTTGATTTTCACTCTGTGAACATTTAAACCCTGTGAACATAACCTAGCAAATGTGAAACCATCAAAGAAAAAGAGTGTTTTATTAAAATAGAAAATCTCACACACACTCACCATCATGCATCTCAAAATGTAGTATCTAAATTAGTTACATACATGAATATAACTGTTGGTGATCAATATGATGATTATCCAAATATATGAGGAACAGGGGTTTAGAAAACTAACCAAGCAGGACCTATTTAACCATGGGTACCAAAAATAGAAATTTATAACCTGCAGGTACTTGGTCTATCTGGCCACACTAAGGAATGCTAAAGGAAAAGAGTTCAGTCAAGAAGATTCAACCAACAGAAGGCTTAGGACTGTTCAAAAATAATTCTGATAAAACTCCTATATGTCAAAGTCTGTCCTTGAAGATCTGCTGAGCCAATCTAAATAAAGCTCAAATGGCTGCTAACCTTTATATGAAAGCAGGCCATTCAACCAAAGATGAAAAAGGGTCTTAGATGCTTAAGCATGCAAAGCTTATCCTCAAGGAAGCTCACATCAGAAGATCATCGAGCATCAAACATGAGGAACGCATTACAAAAGTAGAACTTCACAAGTTCAAGCTAACAAAGTAGACTACGATCGTAGTATTGTCAAAGGATCGTAGAGTGATCAGTCCTGGAGATATAAATGTCTACGGTGCAAACATATTCAATTGTCAGTAGTGATTCTAGCCTGAAAGAACCATGCAAGGATACCTCCTAATTCACATGAAGAAAAGGAAATCACACCTCACTGAAGGGACAACAACACTGAGATATTCCATGAAGCAATGTACCAGCTACAGAGTCCCAAAACTTTGTGGTTGATGAACCAAATGAAGATCCATAGTCAGTAGGAACGTCTCAAAACGTACTACTGATAACCTATCAGCCACCCAACTCAAAATTGTGGAGCACCTACGATCAAACATTTGATCATAGTATAAGAGCAAGAGGACACCACGATTACATCAAATACAATTCTCTAAAGTTGGAAGAGGATCTCCTCACTAGAAAAGGTCAAATGAGATATCAGTGCAAACTATTCCTAAAGTACTTCATCTGGAAAGCGCCTCAGGGACAAAGCTGACCCTTAGCTCACTCTAAAAGGTTGTGTAACGCCCCCAAAATAGGTATACAACACCCATTCTGAGTCGCCAAATACATGGTATAGAAACAACTACAACTTTATTAATACAATTATCGAGCAAAATACGACAACACATAAATTGTGAGTTTAAAAACAAATATTGTCTTCTAGACAATATCAACACTCAAATAAGTCCTCATTATAATTATTGATACACTATTTTACAAAATAGTGAGGACTACTAAAACGAATTTCTAGAACCTTCATTCCATACCCCGACTAGTACTCGCTATATTCTCGCCTCCTGAGAAGAAAAATGGAACAAAAAGGAAAAGGGTGAGCTCAACTAGCCCGAAAAAGAATATTATGACTAAGATAACATAAACAAATTATCGTTAGTCCTCAACAGGGAAAAATCTGATAGAATACAATAGACAACAAGTTTTAAATCAATATTCGTAGCGAAAATAATAATTCATTAGAAGAATTACGTAGAGAATGAAATCTACTTTCTTCTATGAATTTAAAAGTTTATCATCAATATTTTATCCTTGTAACATCAATCAATATACATCTTGAATCAAATATTCATCTTTGCACTCTGAGCCAAAGATATTCATCACCGTCATGTTCATCTCAACACCGTACATCTTTGCACTACTGAGCCAAAGATATTCATAAGAAAATCAACCATTTTTTGCACTACAGTGCCAAAAGATATTCAAGAATATCATCATTTAGGGTGAGGATGATGAAAAATATTTTAAAGAAAATGAATCCAGTGAAACAAAAGAACAAATAATAAGGATTCGTACTTTAAACAGTCCAAGTTCAAAAATACTTCATAAATAACCATAGTGAAGTAAAATTCAAGAATGATCAAAACATGAATACAATCAAAGCTAGTATCCATAATAGATATTTTGGGCAAAAAAATGGAAATTTAATTTTTCTGTGAATAGTGCCGTATTCGTGAATAGTGTCGTATACGTGAATAGTGCCGTATACTTGAATAGTAAACCCGACACTAAAAGACAAGAATTTCACAAGAAAAATCTTACTAATATTTCGGCATAATGATATTGAAAGAAATAATAGCATTTATTAAAAAAATAACATCCCTTACCTCGAAAAGACAGTACTTCTGACTAGAATACTGGATATAGTGCTGAAGGGATCTTGCACCGTATAGCAACACTCAAAGTATCAAAATACTCACAAGAATAAGCTCGATATTATAGAGAGAGAAATTCATAATAAATAGCCCTTTTATCAGAAAAATTCAAATCTTATGTCCATTCTATAGTAAATTTAATTCTCTACAACTTTGCAGAAGAAAGTTTTCCCAAATTCCAAGCAGAAGTTGACTGAAATCCACATACGGACGATTTTACATGCTATAATCAAATTTTAGTCAAGAAATGGGGTCCACCAACACACAAAACATGTTTTAAATATTATAAGTAATAAAAATACTCTTCCTCCTCATTTATTCATATATCCCACATTCATTGTAAAAATATCACCATTATTATATTATTATAATATAATAATATATTTAAATAAATTATTTTATTAGAAAAAGATAAAATAACAATTTTCAATAATTGTCACATTAAAAAATTTTCTCCATCTATATCCACATAAAATGAATATTTTTCTTATCATATAAATTAATAATTAATTATTCACAAATAATATTACATAATCACAATATCGACAACCAGAGCGCTCCTTCCGAAAGAGGGGATTTCAATAAGGATTTCTCCTTCTTGCCGCAATTAGGTGACCAAACCTCTCCTTAGATAAAACTTTCTAGACATTGCCAATAATGCTATCTAATAATATTATTCAAATAATATGAATTATTGATCTGATAATGGAAGATACTGTGTAGTGACAATTATTGAAACAACAATAATATAAAATATCAACGTAGCAATTATTGAATCAATAAAATATTGAACAATAATTCTTTATTACAATTATTGAGTAGTGCCTTCTTGCGTAAGAATCAATAATTGGTGCAATCTGAGTAATATTCTTGTGTTTTAACCACCAGTATTTCAACAATGATTACTCAGTAACAACAACTTATACTTGTCGTTTTCTTCATCCAATCGCTTTTTTATGGGGCCCATTATACAAAATTGCTACCGTCATTTAAATATTCCCGATAGTAAGAATATTTCACGACCAAACGAATATTCCCCGACAATAATAAATATTTTATAACCACTTGCTTATTTGAAATATTTGCGCATTTTTCCCCATAACTAACCACATTAATCAAATCAACCCTTACTATTTCAAAATAATAAATAGAGGAAATTAAATTTCATTTATAATAAGTTGGGGTCTTACAACCTCCACTCCTTATGAAATTTCGTCCTCGAAATTGACGTACGTACCTGGTGTTTCGAAAAGGTGAGGATACCTCGCTTTCATTTCCGTTTCCAACTCCCAGGTCATTTCCTCTATAGCATGGTTCCTCCACAAAACTTTGACTTGTGGTATGACCTTTGTGCATATGACATGCTCCTTCCTATCCAAGATCTTGGCAGGTACCTCTTCGTACGTTAAGTCTTCGGCTATCTCGTCTGGTTCTAACTCAATAACGTGGTTCGGGTCTTTCACATATTTACGAATAACAGATATGTGAAAAACATTATGAACACGAGACATACTTGGAGGTAACGCAAGTCTATAGGCCACATTTCCTACTCGGTCAAGAATCTGAAATGGACCAATAAATCGTGGATTGAGCTTTTCTCTTCTCCCAAATATTGTAACTCCCTTCCATGGAGCAACATTTAACAATACATGATCCCCAATACTAAATTCCACGTCTTTTCGATGAAGATCCGCATAACTCTTTTGTCGATCCCGTGCCATTTGTAAACGTTGTCGAATCATTTGAATCTTTTCTGTAGTAATACGTACCAACTCTGGTCCCAACAATGTTGCTTCACCCACCTCATCCCTGTTAGGTTTGTAATATTCATGAACGCAATCAAATTGCAAAAATAAGCGGAAACGTGTAAAAATCAGAGTTTAAAATTTTTACAAACCATATACCCGGATCACCCTTTATGCACAATTATTAATTAAACGAAAAGATGAATAAGAAACATACCCTTGAAGATCCGAGCTTCCTCAGGTACAAGTTCACCTCCAATCCTTTTCGCGTTCAACTCGAATCCACCGGGTTTTGTTCTTTCCTTTGATCAACGTTAGCCACCCAAGTGTTTGGCCTCTAGAGGTGATCCACCAAGGAAGAAGAAGGATTCAAGAAGATGGGTGGTTGGCTAAACCCTAGTTTTTCTATCTCTATAGAAAAGGAGCGTACTCTCCAACCATTGGAATTATTACGTATGTTGTAAAAGTCAACAACTCCCTTACACCCATAATAAGACTCCTCTTATTTATAGATGTAGGCAACCCTCCTTAACAATTAAGGAATTGGGTTTTATTTTAATTAATTAAAATCCTTTAATTAATTAAGCTCCCTTATCTTATTAGGGATAATTAATTAAACTCTTTTAATTAATTTAACCTCCTAATCCTATTAGGAATAAATGAGAGTACTTATATTAAATTAATTCCTAAACTCTTTTAGAAATTAAAATAATAATAATTGTAATAATATTAATAAGACTCCTCTTATTAATTTATATTTAATATTTCTAAAATATTAAATAATAAATATTAAGCTATTTAATTTATTCTATCACCATAGATTAAATTAAATATACTTAACATATTATTACGATTATGCCATTAACTTCTTAAATAATTATTCTTCCTTTTATGGTGTGACCCTTTAGGTTCTCCATATTAAACCCATTGTGAATAAATCAATTAGAACAATTCTAATCTTATTTAAATAAATAAATTAAACAATTAATTTATTTAAATAAATAATATTTATTCTACAATAGGGATAAGCCTCCCTAGCGATCAACGACTTTCCAGATAATATAGATTTCAACATTAATCATAAAAGAACCTTTGAGTAAATAGTTACTGTGCAATTCAATCCTTCCACCTTACAATGTCCCAATTAAATATAAGACATGGAATTCTTCACAAGTCTTATTTTATTTAATTATATGTATTTCGACTCTTAAATGCACAACACCAAATAATGCAAATTAGAAACTCCTTTCTAATTTCATTCTGCCTTGGCCAAGGACTACTGGGTTGTCATTTATCGAATCACATAGGACATTTCTCTTCTTTTACTAGAAGTGGTAGATTCTTTATTGATCATACATTACCCTAAACTTACTTTAGGATGTCCCATAAATCTACACTTGTCAAATCTTGTCCCAAGCTTATCCTTTGAAACCTTTTCACATAAGTTGGACAACCCCTTATCTTAACATACTTAAGATTAGGAATCCTCCATATCCATAACTTTTATAGAGTCTTGGGGCCGGATTTTGAGGTTACCTTTTTTGTAGATATGCAGCCATTTCTAGGACATGACCCTAGAGGGATACTGAAATGTCGGTAAAATCATTATGGACCGCACCATGTCCAACAAGGTACGATTTTTCCATTCAAATACATCAATCAATTATTGCGTGACGAGGCGTCCATTATGAGAAAACCATTTAAGATGATCTAGAAACTTATTTCACAAGTATTTATTCCTTGATCTAATCAAAGAATCTTAATACATTGTCAATTTGTTTCACTTCAATTCTTTGAACCTTTCAAATAATTCATACTTGTATTTCGACAAATACACACATTCAACTCTTTGAATGATCATCTCCTTTTCTTATACTAATTTGTTTAATATGCAAAATTATTTTCATGTAAGTCAAGTATACAAAATTTATTAAGTAATATTCGGTTCTATACAAAACATTATTATTATAAATAGAACAACAATTGTTCTTAATTATAATACCAAAGATTTCATTGTCAAACAATAAAATGGAAATAATATTTTTAACAAGAATCGGAATACAATAACAACTTATTGACTTAATAGATTTGTCCGTAGTATGTTAGGTTTGTAATATTCATAACGCAATCAAATTGCAAAAATAATGCTAAGCGTAAAAATCGAGTTTAAAAAAATTTACAAACCATATACCCGATCACCCTTTATGCATAATTATTAATTAAACGAAAAGATAAAGAATAAAATCATACCCTTGAAGATCGAGCTTCCTCGTGTACAAGTTCACCTCCAAATCCTTTCGCTCAACTTGAATCCACCGGGTTTGGTTCCTTCCTTTGATCAACGTTAGCCACCCATATGTTTGGCCTCTAGAGGTGATCCACCAAGGAAGAAGAAAATTCAAGAAGAAGGGTGTTATGGCTAAACCCTAGTTTTCTATCTCTATAGAAAAGGCGCATACTCCCAACAACTTGGAATTATTACGTATGTTTTTTAAAAGTCAACAACCCATACCACCCATAATAAGACTCTCTTATTTATAGATGTGGGCAACCCACCTTAACAATTAAGGAATTGGGTTTTAATTAATTAATTAAATTCTTTAATTAATTAAGCTCCTAATCTTATTAGGATAATTAATTAAACTCCTTTAACTAATTTTCCTTCCTAATCCAATTAGGAATAAATGAGAGTACTTATATTAAATTAATTCCTAAACTCTTTTAGAAATTAAAATAATAATAATTGTAATAATATTAATAAGACTCTCTTATTAATTTATATTTAATATTTCTAAAATATTAAATAATAATATTAAGCTATTTAATTTATTCTATCACCATAGATTAAATTAAATATACATAACATATTATTACGATTATGCCATTTAACTTCTTAAATAATTATTCTTCCTTTTATGGTGTGACCCTTTAGGTTCTCCATATTAAACCTAAGTTGTGAATAAATCAATTAGAATAATTCTAATCTTATTTAAATAAATAAATTAAATAATTAATTTATTTAAATAAATAATATTTATTCTACAATAGGATAAGCCTCCCAAGCGATCAACGACTTTCCGTATAATATAGATTTCAACATTAATCATAAAAGAACCTTTGAGTAAATAGTTACCGATAATTCAATCCTTCCACCATACAATGTCCCAATTAAATATAAGACATGGAATTACCACAAGTCTTATTTTATTTAATTATATGTATTTCGATCCTTAAATGCACAACTCCAAATAATGCAAATTAGAAACTCCTTTCTAATTTCATTCTCGCCGCCCAAGGACTACCGGTTGTCATTTATCGAATCACATAGACATTTCTCTTCTTTATTAGAAGTGGTAGATTCTTTATCGATCATACATTATCTCCATGTATAACTTATTATACCCAAGCATACCCTTTGATATACCCTAAGGGTCTTAAGGAATAAGTCAAAGTATAACTCATCATACACAAGATACTATGATGATCTCAAGTCCAAGGATCACTTGTACTACTATCACTACAGAATTCCTATCGACAGCAAATAAAACTCCATTAGGTATTCCTTAGCGAGCCACGCTCAAAGGAACTTATTCTCTAATAAGCACCTACATACTTGCTTTAGTGTCTCCACACAAATGATCATGAGATCAATCATCCTCATCCAATGAGCAAGCAACGATGTACCAATCTATCCGGATTCACTAATCCCCAATTTAGTAATCCAACGATTGGGAACTATTTTAGTTTTAAGCTTTCTAAGAATTTAGATCTCATTAGAATGATCATCATCATTATTCTAAAAGCATTGCTTAAAACTATGGGTTTATCACATATTATAAAACAAAGATCATGTAGATAATTAAAAGCCTTTAATAAATTAATACTTTTTATTAATAAATGAATAAGATTGTTACAAAGTATATGCTTTATCATCAAACATGATCGGCTTGTGTGCATACTACTTTCAATCTCCCACTTGCACTAAAGCCAATCGCCATGGTATCTCATACTCTTCTTCTCTAAGTGACGATTATCCCGCCGTTGGATAAGCTTTAGTTAATGGATATGTAATGTTGTTCATGAGAGTCCACTATCTCTATAGTGATTTCCCATCTTCAATGATTCTAATAATCAAATGAAAGTGCCACAACACATGTTTAGATCCAAGATGAGACTTAGAACTATTCCTAGTTCAGAATGAACTTTTAATCCAAACAATCAACTTGCAGCCTTCATTTATAGCTATATACTTTGTCTTTATCACTAAACCAACAACTCTTTTGCTGTTTGAACCTTTCCAATTCATCGCACCACCGCTCAAGATAACGCTTTACCTTAAAGTGGATTTTTCGTCGCCTTGGTCTGTCTCGAAAAACTTGAGTCCGTAAGCCCTCTAGTTTTAATTTAGACCCACCATGAATATGATCACATCCTTAGTGCCTTGCTAAGCACTTTAAGATGTTTTTCACCGACTTATAGTGAACTTCTCCATAATATGACCGATCAACATCGTGTCTCGTATATTTCATTGCATACATGATAGTTACTCATGCGATCTCTTTTTTGAGTCTCGTGGGGACTATTAAGAGATACACTCCATATCTCATCGACATGAGACATCTCTTGAGTTTGCCATGCTAAACGACTTTAGCATCAAATGAATATACGCCTCGGGTTAAGTCGAGCATCCTCTTGAATCTATCTATCTATATAGATTTTATCCCCAATTAAGATACTCTTCCCAAACCATTCATGGAGGAATGTTTAGACAACTTTATCATTACCGATTGTAGCATTAGTATGTCATTCCTTATCCGTAGTATATCAACATATAATACTAGGAATGTCACGACGCCCCAATCGAATTCTTTTGTACACACTAGGTTCATTCTTATTTTTGATAAAATCAAACTCTTTTGATTGCCTCATCAAAACGAATGTTCCATATTTGAGAAACTTGCTTCAATCCATTTCTCCGAGTGTCTACAACACTTACCTCATCGTATGTAATCGGATCATCATCTTCTATGATGTGTACCTCATCATCATCATCTATGATGAATCCATACCTCCTGTGTATCTCTTCAGACTATTCCGATTTACGATTCAATCTGGGCCAGGTACAATAGGTCTATCTATAGTTCCTCTTATTTGACTTATAAAGGTTTTGTGGTTCTTGAACTCTTCAAGATCTATTATCCTCCCACTAGCCCTTTTTAATGATAAACACCTTTATCTTAGAAGGCGCGTGTTTCAGAACAAACACCTTTTGCTAAGTAGAATTATAGAACATATACCCTAAACTTACTTTTAGGATGTCCCACAAATCGACACTTGTCAAATCTTGTCCCAAGCTTATCCTTTTGAAACCTTTTCACATAAGTTGACAACCCTTATCTTAACATACTTAAGATTAGGAATCCTCCCCGTCCATAACTTTTATGGAGTCTTGGGGCCGGATTTTGAGGTTACCATTTTCAGAGATATGCAACCATTTCTAGGACATTATCCTGTAAGGATACCGGAATGTCGGAAAATCATTATGGACCGCACTATGTCCAACAAGGTACGATTTTTCATTCGTATACATCAATCAATTATTACATATCGTGATGTGTCCATTATGAGAAAACCATTTGAGATGATCTAGAAACTTATCAGACAAGTATTTATTCCTCGATCTAATCAAAGAATCTTAATACTTTGCCAATTTGTTTCACTTCAATTCTTTGAACCTTTCAAATAATTCACACTTGTATTTCAACAAATACATACATTCAACTCTTTGAATGATCATCTCCTTTTCTTATACTAGTTTGTTCAATTTGCAAAATTATTTTCATGTAAGTCAAGTATACAAAATTTATTAAGTAATATTCCAGCTTCTATACAAAACATTATTATTATAAATAGAACAACAATTGTTCTTAATTATAATACCAAAGATTTCATCATCCAACAATAAAATGGAAATAATATTTTAACAAGAACCGAATACAATAACAACTTATCGACTTAATAGATTTGCCCGTAGGCATTGCTAAACTATAAGTTTCTATATATTAATGTAGCAACCTTTTTCTTCATTTCCCACATATAGATTACTTATCTTTGTTTAGCTTTCTACTTCGCTTGGTCCCTTCATAAATCTATATTTATGATAACCAAAGTTGGTATCCAATACCCAAGTAGAACCTCGACTTAAAGAAAAATTTATTTTAAATCATGAACAAAATTTGATTTATAACCAAACTTCACTAAGCTTCTTTGGTTAGCCTCTCGCAAGATGCTTCTCGCAGCTTTCTTTCCAAAGGTCCAAGCTTATTGCAGTGGAAGCAAACTCTTTTGCTATCCATATCGCTTTTGTTCTTATTATCCTTTGTTTACGCCTTTCTATTTACCTTCTTTGAATCGCTTCTTCTTTTCGTAAGATCCTTTGGCCCCTACCAAAGAAGACTTGGTCTTTCTTGGTTGAAAGTGACTCTCAACATTTTTCAACATGTTAAGCAAATCAATGAGGCCGATATCTAGCTTGTTTATATGAAAAATTCACAACAATTGTGAAAGGAGTCCGGAGTGAGTGCAAGATCAAATCTTGGCTCAACTCTCCATCCATGACAAAACTAGTTGTCCTAATTGATCAATCAAATTGATTATGTTAAGAACTTTTTGTCTGCATATATAGTGCCATCGGCCATTCTAGATCTAAGAGCTCCTTAGATATCCGATATCTATCACCCCATTTTCCTCACCATCAACTACTTGATGTGCGGAATATAGTAGAAGCATCCATAGTTTCATGCGACGAATCAAGCTCATTACTCATGGATGCGAGCATGATGCATCGAGCCAATCAGGCATCATCTTGCCACTTTCTAAAAGTAGCAATCTCTTCCTCGTAGGCATTGTCGCAACCATTGCAGGATAGGCGATTATGACATAAGATAGCTTTTCAAATATGAGAACTATTCTCAAATTCCTTAACCAATCCGCTTAATTTGGCCCGTTAATTTAGCATCTAATATGCTTCGCAAAGGATAGTAATTTTAGACATTGTAAAATTTCTAGAAATGAATTTGTAATTAACAACATTTTAACATACATTCTTTTATTAATTACCAAAATAAATTAGGTCTTGTTTTAAATTGGTATCTCCCACTATTTTCTTCAAACTATATTACCTCACTTATATAGTTCGCAAAAATCTAATTAAAGATTTGCTAGTGAGAATAAGGATCCCATTTCAAATGTATATAGCCTTGTGGTGACACAACAAACTATATATAAATAAATAGGTAGACAACTTTTTTGTCAATTACATCAACTATGCAACTCCTTTTATTTTGCCTCTTAGATTATTTTGATCAAGTGGTGGCACATCCAATCAAAATTATCCAAGTTAAGTCCGACCTAGCACTCCATATATTCAAAAAGAAAATATCATCCTTGTGGTGACACAACAAAACAATATTGTTCAATTTTCTTTATAAGCATCAAATGTGATAAATTAACATCTTAAATACTTAATACTTGCCTTGTGGTGACACAACAAACTCATATTAAATATTTAATACTCTATTAATTTTATCATGCTAGAAGGCTTACGCTCGATATTCCAAATATCTTTGAACGCTTAGGACTTAATATAAAAAATTGAGGGGTTTGTTATTAATTTGTCTCATCTTGTTTAGCGCATGCATTATATATATATATAAAATACGCGTTATATTAATGAACATGCGGCATATGTTTGCATAATATATATATATATATAGTATAAGCATATAGATGCACATATAGAATACTATATTCTACCCGGATTGATTATGGACTTTTATTCTAGTTTGTTTACTAGAGCCACCAAGTGAACCAAAAGGTCAAACCCTAGGGTGCAAAAATAATATTTAAATATAACTATTACATTTAAACCCTGCTCCATTACAAACGGGTCTTCAAGCGCCTTGTCCTTGATCTCCAATTCTTCAAAATTAATTCTAACTATTCCTATTACAAAACTATTTTAAAATAAATAGAAACCTTGATCAAAGCTAAATAAAGGGAAGTACATAGGAGGAGATAGAATTTACATTAAGAAAAAATTAGAGAAGACGAGGTACGCAGTATCCCCATTTAATAAAACCATACATTCATGCATCCAACTAAAATAAAATCCAATCGCATCGGTCAATAGTCCATAATCAATCCCATTTATTATCATACACATCATCATACGCATCAATAAATAACATTCATCTTATGAATAATAAACATTTAATATATATATTGATATCATTTAATGGGCAAATTTAGTTAGTATAAAATCTATTTTTTGAATCAAAATAAACTCCTTTATTTTAATCCAAATTTAAATCAAAATAAAACTATTTTATTTTAATTTATCCAATTTTGAATAAAATAAACTATTTTATTTTAATCAAAATCTTTAATCAAAATAAACTCCTTTATTTTAATTAATTATGGAATCCAATTCCATATATATAAAAATCTTTAATTAAAATAAACTCTTTTATTTTAATTAATTATGGAATCCAATTCCATGTAAAAAAAAAAATTAAAGGAAACACTTTATTATTTTCCTATTCACAAATAAACTCCTTTATTTTGAATAATATGAAATCTTATTTCATATTTAAATAAACTCCTTTATTTAAGGAAATACGGATTATTCTTTTTCTATTCACAAATAAACTCTTTATTTTGAATAATATGAAATCTTATTTCATATTTAAATAAACTATTTAAGAAATACTTGATTCTCTTTCCTATTCACAAATAAACTCTTTTATTTTGAATAATATGAAATCTATTTCATATCTAAATAAACTCCTTTATTTAAGGAAATATGGATTCTTTTCCTATTCACAAATAAACTCTTTTATTTTGAATAATATGAAATCTTATTTCATATCTAAATAAACTCCTTTATTTTAAGAAAAATAGAATCCAATTTCAACTTCCAATTAGTTATCATGGAATCCAATTCCAACTCTAATTAGTTAGCATGAAATTTAATTTTAAAATTAAAATAAAATTATTATTTTAAAATTAAAATAAACTTTTTATTTAAAATTAAAATAAACCTTTTATTTTAATTATAAAATTATTATATAATATATATATATATATATATATATATATATATATATATATATATATATATATATATATATATATATATATATATATATATATATATATATATATATATATATATATATATATATATATATATATATATATATATATATATATATATATGTTAGTATAATATATATATATAATAAATATATCTCGCTAACCCTTTTTTTTTTTTTTTTTAATAAAAATAAATAATTGCATATAATTTCCGTATGCTTTTTCTTTAATTTTTTGAAACTCAATTGATATATATATTATACCAAGCATATCAATTGAATTCCTTGTTTTCTCGTAATCATTAAATCGTTATTTCAAAAAAAAATCTAAAAAATTTTCGAAAAAAAAAATTTTTTTTTTTTTTTTTTTTTTTTTTTAAATTTTATATAATAAAATTATGCCCAATTAAATTGTTCTAAACACATATCAATATACATATCAAATTTAAAATAATTAATAATTCGCATAAAGGTTTGGCTCTGATGCCACTGTTAGGTTTGTAATATTCATGTGCGCAATCAAATTGCAAAAAATAATGCGGAAACGTGTAAAAATCAGAGTTTAAAAAAAATTTACAAACCATATACCCGGATCACCCTTTATGCATAATTATTAATTAAACGAAAAGATAAAGAATAAAATCATACCCTCAAGATCGAGCTTCTCGTGTACAAGTTCACCTCCAAATCCTTTTCGCTCAACTTGAATCCACCGGCTTGGTTCTTTCCTTCGATCAACGTTAGCCACCCATATGTTTGGCCTCTAGAGGTGATCCACCAAGGAAGAAGAAAATTCAAGAAGAAGGGTGGTATGGCTAACCCTAGTTTTCTATCTCTATAGAAAAAAGGTATACTCCCAACAACTTGGAATTATTACGTACTTTTTTAAAGTCAACAACCCATACCACCCATAATAAGACTCTCTTATTTATAGATGTGGGCAACCCACCTTAACAATTAAGGAATTGGGTTTTATTTAATTAATTAAATTCTTTAATTAATTAAGCTCCTAATCTTATTAGGGATAATTAATTAAACTCCTTTAACTAATTTTCCTTCCTAATCCAATTAGAATAAATGAGAGTACTTATATTAAATTAATTCCTAAACTCTTTTAGAAATTAAAATAATAATAATTGTAATAATATTAATAAGACTCTCTTATTAATTTATATTTAATATTTCTAAAATATTAAATAATAATATTAAGCTATTTAATTTATTCTATCACCATAGATTAAATTAAATATACATAACATATATATTACGATTATGCCATTAACTTCTTAAATAATTATTCTTCCTTTTATGGTGTGACCCTTTAGGTTCTCCATATTAAACCCATTGTGAATAAATCAATTAGAATAATTCTAATCTTATTTAAATAAATAAATTAAATAATTAATTTATTTAAATAAATAATATTTATTCTACAATAGGATAAGCCTCCCTAATGATCAACGACTTTCCGTATAATATAGATTTCAACATTAATCATAAAAGAACCTTTGAGTAAATAGTTACCGCATACAATTCAATCCTTCCACCATACAATGTCCCAATTAAATATAAGACATGGAATTATCACAAGTCTTATTTTATTTAATTATATGTATTTCGATCCTTAAATGCACAACTCCAAATAATGCAAATTAGAAACTCCTTTCTAATTTCATTCTTTCGCCAAGGACTACTCGAGTTGTCATTTATCGAATCACATAGACATTTCTCTTCTTTTATTAGAAGTGGTAGATTCTTTATCGATCATACATTATCTCCATGTACAACTTATTATACCCAAGCATACCCTTTGATATACCCTAAGGGTCTTAAGGAATAAGTCAAAGTATAACCATCATACACAAGATACTATGATGATCTCAAGTCCAAGGATCACTTGTACTACTATCACTACAGAAATTCCTATCGACAAGCAAATAAAACTCCATTAGGTATTCCTTAGCGAGCCAATGCTCAAAGGAACTTATTCTCTAATAAGCACCTACATACTTGCTTTAGTGTTCCACACAAAATGATCATGAGATCAATCATCCTCATCCAATGAGCAAGCAACGATGTACCAATCTATCCGGATTCACTAATCCCCAATTTAGTAATCCAACGATTGGGAACTATTTTAGTTTTAAGCTTTCTAAGAATTTAGATCTCATTAGAATGATCATCATCATTATTCTAAAAGCATTGCTTAAAACTATGGGTTTATCACATATTATAAAACAGCATCATGTAGATAATTAAAAGCCTTTAATAAATTAATACTTTTTATTAATAAATGAATAAGATTGTTACAAAGTATATGCTTTATCATCAAACATGATTGGCTTGTGTGCATACTACTTTCAATAATAACCAAAGTCGGTATCCAATACCCAAGTAGAACCTTGACTTAAAGAAAAATTTATTTCAATCATGAATAAAAACTGTATTATAACCGAAACTTCACTAAGCTTCTTTGGTTAGTCTCTGCAAGATGCTTCTCGCAGTTTCTTTCCAGTGTCCAGGCTTATTGCAGTGGAAGCAAACTCCTTTGCTATCGGTATCATTTTTGCTCTTATTATCCTTTGTTTACGCCTTTCTATTTACCTTCTTTGAATCGTTCTTCTTTTCGTAAGATCCTTTGGCCCCTACCAAGAAGACTTGATCTTTCTTGGTTGAAAAAGTGACTCTCAACATTTTTCAATATGTTAAGCAAATCAATGAGGTGATATCTAGCTTGTTCATATGAAAATTCACAACAATTGAAAAAGGAGTCCGGAGTGAGTGCAAGATCAAATCTTGGCTCAACTCTCCATCCTTGACAAAACTCGTTGTCCTAATTGATCAATCAATTGATAATGTTAAGGACTTTTATCTGCATCAGTAGTGTCATCGGTCATTCTAGATCGGAAGAGCTCCTTAGATATCTCGATATCTATCACCCCTACTTTCTCACCATCAACTACTTGATGTGCGGGAATATAGTAGAAGCATCCATAGTTTCATGCGACGATCAAGCTCGTTACTCATAGATGCGAGCATGATGCATTGAGCCAATCATGCATCATCTTGCCACTTTCTAAAAGTAGCAATGTCTTCCTCAGAGGCATTATGCGCAACCAACCATGAGGATAGACGATTAAGGACATAAGATAACTTTTTAGCCATGAGAACTATTCTCAAATTCCTTAACCAATCCATTTAATTCTATCCCCATTAATTTAGCATCTAATATGCTTCGCAGCATGATAGTAATTTTAGACATTGTAAAATTTCACGTAAATGAATTTGTAATTAACAACATTTTAACATACATTCTTTTATTAATTACCAAAATAAATTAGGTCTTGTTTTAAATTGGTATCTCCCACTATTTTCTTCAAACTATATTACCCTTAATATATATAGTTCAGCAAAATCTAATTAAAGATCTGCTAGTGAGAATAAGGATCCCATTTCAAATGTATATAGCCTTGTGGTGACACAACAAACTATATATAAATAAATAGGTAGACAACTTTTGTCAATTACATCAACTATGCAACTCCTTTTCTTTTGCCTCTTAGATTATTTTGATCAAGTGGTGGCACATCCGAATCAAAATTATCCAAGTTAAGTCCGACCTAGCACTCCATATATTCAAAAAAGAAAAATATCATCCTTGTGGTGACACAACAAAACAATATTGTTCAATTTTCTTTATAAGCATCAAATGTGTTAAATTAACATCTTAAATACTTAATACTTGCCTTGTGGTGACACAACAAACTCATATTAAATATTTAATACTCTATTAATTTTATCATGCTAGAAGGCTTACGCTCGATATTCCAAATATCTTTGAACGCTTAGGACTTAATATAATAAAAATGAGGGGTTTGTTATTAATTTGTCTCATCTTGTTTAGCGCATGCATTTATACATATATATAAAAATACGCGTCGTATTAATGAACATGCGAAGCATGTTTGCATAATATATAATATATATAGTATAAGCATGCACATATATAGAATACTATATTCTACCTGGATTGATTATGGACTTTTATTCTAGTTTGGTTCACTAGAGCCACCAAGTGAACCAAAAGGTCAAACCCTAGGGTGCAAGAATTAATATTTAAATATAACTATTACATTTAAACTCTCGCTCTATTACAAACGGGTCTCTTCAAGCGCTTCTTCGTCCTTGATCGCTAATTCTTCAAAATAATTCTAACTATTCCTATTACAAAACTATTTAAAATAAATAGAAACCTTGATCGTGATCGAGGGGAAGTACATAGGAGAGAGATAGAATTTACATTAAGAAAAATTAGAGAAGACGAGGTACGCAGACCCCATTTAATAAAACCCATACATTCATGCATCCAACTAAAATAAAATCCAATCCCATTGGTCAATAATCCATAATCAATCCCATTTATTATCATATACATCATCATATGCATCAATAAATAACATTCATCTTATGAATAATAAACATTTAATATATATATTGATATCATTTAATGGGCAAATTTAGTTAGTATAAAATCTATTTTTGAATAAAAATAAACTCCTTTATTTAAATCCAAATTTAAATCAAAATAAAACTATTTTATTTTAATTTATCCAATTTTGAATAAAATAAACTATTTTATTTTAATCAAAATCTTTAATCAAAATAAACTCCTTTATTTTAATTAATTATGGAATCAAATTCCAAGTAAAAAAAAAATATTAAAGGAAACACGAATTCTTTTCCTATTCACAAATAAACTCCTTTATTTTGAATAATATGAAATCTTATTTCATATTTAAATAAACTCCTTTATTTAAGGAAACATGGATTCTCTTTCTTATTCACAAATAAACTCTTTTATTTTGAATAATATGAAATCTTATTTCATATCTAAATAAACTCCTTTATTTAAGGAAAGATGGATTTACTTCCTATTCACAAATAAACTCCTTTATTTTAGAAAAAAAAATCCAATTTCAACTCCAATTAGTTATCATGGAATCCAATTCCAACTCTAATTAGTTAGCATGAAATCCAATTTTAAAATTAAAATAAACTTTATATTTTAATATTAAAATAAACCTTTTATTTTAAGATTAAAATAAACTTTTATTTTAATAATAAAATAATTAAAAATATTATATATATATATATATATATATAATATCCGTATCTTCCTTTTTTTTAAAAAAATTAAGTGCAACAAGTTATGCCCAATTAAATTATTCTAAACACATATCAATATACATATCAAATATAAACAATTAATAATTCGTATAAAGGTTTGGCTCTGATGCCACTGTTAGGTTTGTAATATTCATGAACGCAATCAAATTGCAAAAAAATAAAAATGGAAACGTGTAAAAATCGAGTTTAAAATTTTTACAAACCATATACCCGGATCACCCTTTATGCACAATTATTAATTAAACGAAAAGATGAATAAGAAACATACCCTTGAAGATCCGAGCTTCCTCAGGTACAAGTTCACCTCCAATCCTTTTCGCGTTCAACTCGAATCCACCGGGTTTTGTTCCTTCCTTTGATCAACGTTAGCCACCCAAGTGTTTGGCTTCTAGAGGTGATCCACCAAGGAAGAAGAAGGATTCAAGAAGATGGGTGGTTGGCTAAACCCTAGTTTTTCTATCTCTATAGAAAAGGAGCGTACTCTCCAACCATTGGAATTATTACGTATGTTGTAAAAGTCAACAACTCCCTTACACCCATAATAAGACTCCTCTTATTTATAGATGTAGGCAACCCTCCTTAACAATTAAGGAATTGAGTTTTATTTTAATTAATTAAAATCCTTTAATTAATTAAGCTCCCTTATCTTATTAGGGATAATTAATTAAACTCTTTTAATTAATTTAACCTCCTAATCCTATTAGGAATAAATGAGAGTACTTATATTAAATTAATTCCTAAACTCTTTTAGAAATTAAAATAATAATAATTGTAATAATATTAATAAGACTCTCTTATTAATTTATATTTAATATTTCTAAAATATTAAATAATAAATATTAAGCTATTTAATTTATTCTATCACCATAGATTAAATTAAATATACTTAACATATTATTACGATTATGCCATTAACTTCTTAAATAATTATTCTTCCTTTTATGGTGTGACCCTTTAGGTTCTCCATATTAAATCGGTTGTGAATAAATCAATTAGAATAATTCTAATCTTATTTAAATAAATAAATTAAATAATTAATTTATTTAAATAAATAATATTTATTCTACAATAGGGATAAGCCTCCCTAGCGATCAATCAACGACTTTCCGGATAATATAAATTTCAACATTAATCATAAAAGAACCTTTGAGTAAATAGTTACTGCGTATAATTCAATCCTTCCACCATACAATGTCCCAATTAAATATAAGACATGGAATTACATCAAGTCTTATTTTATTTAATTATATGTATTTCGACTCTTAAATGCACAACACCAAATAATACAAATTAGAAACTCCTTTCTAATTTCATTACGCTCCGCCAAGGACTCTTCGGGTTGTCATTTATCGAATCACATAGACATTTCTCTTTTTACTAGAAGTGGTAGATTCTTTATTGATCATACATTATCTCTATATACAACTTATTATACCCAAGCATACCTTTGATATACCCTAAGGGTCTTAAGGAATAAGTCAAAGTATAACTCATCATACACAAGATACTTACGATGATCTCAAGTCCAAGGATCACTTGTACTACTATCACTACAGAATTCTTATTGACAGCAAGTAAAACTCCATTAGGTATTCCTTAGCGAGCCATGTTCAAAGGAACTTATTCTCTAATAATCACCTACATACTTGCTTTAGTGTCTCCACACAAATGATCATGAGATCAATCATCCTCATCCAATGAAAGCAAGCAACGATGTACCAACTATCCTGATTCACTAATCCCCAATTTAGTAATCCAATGATTGGGAACTATTTTAGTTTTAAGCTTTCTAAGAATTTAGATCTCATTAGAATGATCATCATCATTATTCTAAAAGTATTGCTTAAAACTATGGGTTTATCACATATTATAAAACAGCATCATGTAGATAATTAAAAGCCTTTAATAAATTAATACTTTTTATTAATAAATGAATAAGATTGTTACAAAGTATATGCTTTATCATCAAACATGATTGGCTTGTGTGCATACTACTTTCAATCCCAACATACCGGAGAGCGACACTTTCGTCCATATAATGCTTCAAATGGAGCCACACCTATACTTGCCTGATAACTGTTGTTGTAGGAGAATTCCACCAATGGTAAATACTTATCCCAACTCCCTTTGAAGTCTAGGACACAGAGTCTTAATAGATCTTCAAAAGTTTGAATAGTCCTCTCTGATTGTCCGTCCATTTGAGGATGGTATACCGAACTAAATCGTAAATCCGTGCCCATAGCTTTTTACAAGCTAACCCAAAATCGTGAAGTAAATCTTGGGCCACGATCCGAAACTATGGATACTGGTATGCCATGCAATCTCATAATCTCATTTACGTACATAAGAGCAAGACGTTCAAGCGAATAAGTTTCCCGTATCGTCAAGAAATGAGCAGACTTGGTTAATCTATCAATAATAACCCAAATAGCATTTATGCCTTGAGAAACCGTGGGAAGACTTGTAACGAAATCCATGGTAATGTGTTCCCACTTCCATTTCGGAATCTCAAGTGGTTGCAATGGACCCTTAGGCACTTGATGTTCTGCCTTTACACGTTGACAAGTTAAACACCTCGAGATAAACTTTGCAATCTCTCTCTTCATATTGTTCCACCAAAATGTATGTTGAAGATCACGATATATTTTGGTACTTCCAGGATGGATCACAAACGGTGTATTGTGTGCCTCCATCATGATCTTGTTCTTCAAATCAGAGTCGTTAGGAACACAAAGTCTGGAGTGGACTCAAAGTATTCCTTCTTAATCGATTCTTGCTTCTGGAATAACACCTTCTTGTACCTTCTTCTTCATACGCATCAGCTCCGGGTCTGTGGCTTGAGCAACTTTAACTTTTTCGATTAAAGTCTGTTCTATGCGTATACTTGACATCATCACATGGGCCCTCGGAGTCTTGAATTTTATCTTCATCTTTCGTAAATCACACAAAATGGGCATTTGTGTTGACAACATTGCACTCGTTCTCGCATATGATCTTCTACTCAACGCGTCAGCTACCACGTTCGCTTTTTCATGATGGTATTGAATGGTGTGGTCATAATCTTTCAACAGCTCGAGCCAACGTCGTTGCCGCATGTTAAGTTCCTTTTGGGTGAAGAAATATTTGAGGCTTTTATGATCGGAATATATCTCCACTTTCTCCCCATATAGATAGTGCCTCCAGATCTTTAAGCCTACGAAAATGATCACGCTAACTCTAGATCATGAGTAGGATAATTCCTCTCATATTCTTTAAGTTGTCCCGAGGCATAGGCTATGACTTTCCCATGTTGCATGAGAACATATCCTAACCCTTTGCCTGACGCATCGTTGTAGATAACAAATCCATTCGAACCAGATGGTATTGTCAGAATAGGTGCTGAAATGAGTCTCCTCTTGAGCTCTTGAAAACTCTTTTCACATTCCTCACTCCATACAAATTTTGTATCCTTCTGAGTCAACTGAGTTAACGGAGTAGCGATTCGAGAAAACCCTTCCACGAATCTCCGATAATAACCAAATGCCCGAAAGCTACGTCTTGATCCAATGACTTTGTTTGCTCCCAACTTTGTATTGCTTCAATCTTCGCCGGGTCAATAGATACTCCATGTTTTGACACCACGTGCCCAAGGAATGCTACTTCCTCAAGCTAGAACTCGCATTTCTTCAACTTAGCATAAAGCTTGTTTTCACGAAGCCTTTGAAGTACCAGCTTCAAATGGTACTCATAATCTTCATGACTTTTAGAATATATGAGGATGTCATCAATAAAGACAACAACGAATTGATCCAAATATTCCTTGAATACTCGGTTCATCATATCCATGAAAGCCGCAGGAGCATTAGTCAATCCAAAAGACATGACTAAGAATTCATAATTCCCGTACCGAGTTCTGAAGGCAGTCTTTGGAATATCTTAAGTTCTAATCTTCAGCTGATGATATCCAGAATGAAGATCGATCTTTGAAAAGAATTGTGCTCGTAACTGGTTAAACAGGTCATCAATGCGAGGTAGCGGGTACCTATTCTTGATGGTGACATGGTTCAATTCCCGGTAGTCAATACAAAGTCGCATACTCCCGTCTTTCTTTTTTACAAATAAAATAGGAGAACCCCAAGGAGATGTACTAGGACGAATAAAACCGATGTCCAATAACTCCTGTAGTTGGACCTTTAACTCCTGAAGTTCAATAGGAGCCATTCGATATGGGGTTTTAGAAATGGGCTTTGTACCAGGTTCAAGGTCAATAAAGAATTCAACTTCACGTTCTGGGGGTAGACCATGAAGTTCTTCAGGAAATACATCAGGAAATTCACTAACAACAGAAATATTATTCAAATCTGACGTATCTTTATTCAAATCCATAACGTGGGCTAAGAAAGCTTGACATCCATTTTTCAATAAACGACTGACTTTATGGCTTGATATGACAGTGATTGATTTTAGTGGTTTAATTACTTGAATTTGCATAACAGGTCGGTTAGGAATATGAAAACTAACAACTTTACGAAAATAATCAATTTTGGCATGATGAGTAGTTAACCAATCAATCCCTAAAATCACGTCAAATGCAAGTATCTTTAAAGAGATAAGATCAATAGGTAATATGATGGTGTCAACTTGGATCAAACAAGATTTATAAAAGTGGATGTGATGAAAGTTTCTCCTAACGGAGTCTCCACAGATAAGTCAAAGTCTAATTTCTCCGGAGTCAAGTTTAAACGTTGAGCACAAGAAGGAGAGAATGGGTAGCATCGATATCTAGTAAGGTATAAACTTCGTAAGAATTTATGATTAGCTTACCCGTGATCACCTCGTTTTGGTTCCTCGCATTTTGACCAGTCACTACAAACGCTTTTCCAGGAACCGTTGACTTTGACTTTTCTGGGACAACCTTTTGAGTCACCATCCCCGCTGGACTTGATTTCGCTTTCTGATCTGATCTCGAGCGATATGTCCTTCTTTTCCACAATTATAACATACCTTGAACTGTTGTGGGCGGTTTGGTGATGATATGTCCCTTTTCCACATTTATAAGATACTGACCGGTGGTCGTTTCTCCTCCTTAGAACCAATTACTCTCGGTGCTGACATCTTCACATTGTCATTGTTGAATCTCCTCTTTTTAAAATCTCCCCCTGACTCGCTTCTTCTATTTTTATAGCCATGATTACCACCAGAGTGGTTGCCGCTCTTGTCCGCATTTTTCTTTTCCCGCTGGTTATCGTTGCTCCAATGACTGCTGTCACCGGTATGACCCCGGTTGTGGTCACTCGGTTGAACGTACTCGTTATCTCACTCTAATAATTGAGCCATGTTGACAACATCTGAATATAGAGAAAATTTATGAGAAATGAGATACTAACGTATGTCGGGTTTCAAACCTCTCAAAAACATCTGCGTCATACGTTCCTCATTCTCCACCAAATTAGGTGCAAACCTAGATAACTCCGCGAACTTCGCCTCGTACTAGGACACCGTCATGTTGTTCTGCTCTAGTCTAATAAACTCTACCTCCTTCATATGACGAATACTTTCAGGAAAGTACTTGTCATTGAACAGTTTCTGAAATGTTTCCCAAGACATGCTGAGTGCGGCTGGATGGGTACACTTCAAAGATTCCCACCAGTAATCTGCCTCATTACGGAACATAAAGGCGGCGAATGGAACCTTCTGTTCCTCCGTGCATCCTAAGACATCGAATATCTTGGTAATTTGCTTAACCCACGTCTCCGCCTTAATCAGATCCGACTTTCCCAAGAATTCTGGTGGTCCCAACTCTTTGAACTGCTTGGCTGTGATAAACCGTGCGTTGCTATCATTTCCACCTGTATTTTGTACACGAGTCTCCTTCGTGTTATTTTGCATGAACTGCAAAAAGCTTCTAAATATTCCATCATTCATCGTCTGATCAGTGGTGTTGTTTACAGGAGGAACATTGCTGACCTGTTGCACGTTTTCCTCATTGGTGGGTAAAGGTGTTGTAAGACCCCAACTTTTATGAATAAAGATGAATTTTCTATAAATATCATTTTTGAATATTATGGAATGAATTTGAAATAATGTTATAGTTGTGGGTAATATTTATAATTTTTGCAAAGTACATAAGTTGTTATATAATATTCGATTGTTCGAGGAATATTTGTTTTAACAAGGAATATTTGTACGACGGGACAATCATTGGTGGACCCCACAATGAAATTATTGTCAGATTTAGAAAACGACAAAAATATTTTATAAAAATAACGACGGAAGTTTTATCGTTAACTATTGAAACACCCGGTGTTAAAAGTACATGAATACGCGTGGTTGCATAGTAGCACACAGTATTGATTATTGATGCTTACGTGAGAAATCACTCAGTTTTGTTCAATTATTGCTTCAGTAATTGTTGCATAGTATCTCACGTTAATTGATTCAATTATTGTCGATATTTTATATATTATTAAATCAATAATTGAGACGATGAAGTTATTAATATTATTATTTGCAATATTAACGATGTCTAGAAGTTCTGCCAAGGAGAGGTTTGGTCACCTAATTGCGTGCCAATAGGGAAAAATCCTTATTGGAAAGCCCTCTCTTTCCTAGGAACGACCCGGTCGATTAATAGTGTGAATTATAATAATGATGATGAAGTTTTTTTTATTAGTATTATTAATGTAATAAAACAGAAGAGCTTTTTATATAAAACAAAATACTTTTATAAAGTTATTTGTTTTATTAGACTATAAATAGAATATATTATATTCTATTATGATAGTGTTTTGCATAGTAAAATCTTTTTATATAAAAATGTAATACTTTTATAAAGTTATTCGCTTTTATTAGACTATAAATAGAATATATTATATTTTATTATGATATAGTGTTTGCATAAGTTCCATATTATTTTGCATAGTAAAATCTTTTTTTATATAAAATGTAATACTTTTATAAAGTTATTCGTTTTATTAGATTATAAATAGAATATATTAAATTTTATTTAAAAGATTTTGTTTTATTAGAATATTTTATAGTAAACCAATCTGGACCGTCTGCTTAAAAGTAAATCAATCAAACTGCTCATGAATTAGTTACTATTCACCCATTCTCCTATAAATAGAAGCGCATTCCTTCATTATTTCTTACGAATCCACTTTGAAATTCTAGAGAGAAAAATATAGAGAAGAAGAAGAAAGTCACTACCTTTTCTATTCTAGTATCCAAATTTTATTCTAAGGTAAGGGATATTATTTGTTGTACTCTTAAGGGGTATTATTTCTTTCAGATTTATGAAGAGAGCTATTGCTATTCTATTCCTTATTATTATATTGAATAACTTTGCTACATGCTGAAGTACCGCATACGTGGTGAAATTCTTCTATTATTTCATTCCTTATTATTATGTTGGAATAACCTATCTATCGCCAAGTAACGCATACATGGTGAAATTCTTCTATTATTCCATTCCTTATTATTATGTTGGAATAACTTTGCCTATGCTAAGATCGCATACATGGTGAAATTCTTCTATTATTTCATTCCTTATTATTATGTTGAATAATCTATCTATGCAAAAGTCTCGCATACATGGTGAAATTCTTCTATTATTCCATTTCTTATTATTATGTTGGAATAACTTTGTATAAGATCTTGCATACATGGTGAAATTCTTCTATTATTTCATTCTTTATTATTCTCGCCGAATATCCTCGTCGCAGGCGCTTCTGGCGGGACCGGGTTCCATTATTTATTATTCTCATTGGAATAACTTTATCTCTTGATCTATCGCATGCATGGTGATTTCATTGTTATTCCATTCTTTATTATTTTGTTGAAATATTCTCGCATGCTTATGCGTTACGCACGACTGATTCCATTATTTATTATTCTCGCTGAATAACTCCGTCATGCATGCGATCTATCGCATTTACGGTGAATTCTTCCATTATTCCATTCTTTATTATTCTGTTGGAAAAACCTGTCTATGTGGATTACCACATGCATGGTGAATTCTTCTGTTATTCCATTCTTTATTATTCTGTTGGAATAACCTATATATGTGGATTACCACATGTATGGTGAATGATCCTTTATATTCACTTCTTATTAAATTGTGGAAATAATCTGTTTACGTTGATTATGATGAGAGTCATAATAAAAGCATTAGACTGATGAAAATCATGGGTATATGTAGTATTAGTAAGTGTTATGATAAGTTATGTTGGTTATTATGAGAAAACATGAAAGTTTCTTAGAAATCACAAAGAGTTGAAAATCAGATTTTGGTGAAAATGGAACATGAAATTCAATTGACCATATCTCCTATTATATTTCAAATTTTTGAGTGTGGTCAAGTCCTAGAGTTAGATCTATGAGTTTCCTAACTTATCCAAGTGAAATCACTTAAAAAGGATTTACATATTTTTGTGTGGAATGATTTTAGTAAAGGATGAAAAATCTGGAAATGCTTAAAAAGCTACTGTCCAGAATTTTAAAAGGGTATTTTTGGCCACTTAATTTATGAGAAAAATTCCGGCCTTTTGGGACATGAAAATATATGGTATAAAGTACCTCCTGTCCAAAAATGTGCTCATTCGGACTTAAAATGAGCAAGTTATGACCCTTTTAATATTTAGGTTTTTCCGACGAAAAATGCTATAACCAGAGTTCTATAATTCCGATGACCATGAAATTTAAACTGGAAGCTCACATTAACATGTGTAAGATGCTGCCAAGATTTGGGAATTTCTGGAGTTAAACTTGAGGTAGCTAATTTCTTAAGGAATTAATTAGAAATTGATTTTTGAAAAATAGTAAATGAATTTTAAAAATTCCAAGAAAAATATATGTTCATTATGGGACTATATTCTGCTAAATGCCAGAAAAGAAATATTTTTGGGACTGATTTGGTATTTTTCATGAAAATGGTTTAGTTACAAACATATGAGTTAAATATGTTATATGAAGTAACAAAGTTGGAAAATAGGATTTTATGGCTTGGAAATCCTATATAAGGTATATGCAGATTTTTTTTAAGGGATTTGATCATTGGTGATGAAATCTTATGAGTATGACATTTTTGAATGATTAAATGCATTATTTGGTAAAGTGTAAACAATTGAAATAAATTGTTTATAAGTTTAAGAAGTGATTAAAATATTGTTATGATATTAATAATATTAGATTATGTGTGGTTGATAATATTTGGATAAATTTAAAGTCTTTAATAATTATCCTTGTTTTTCGTTTGATTAATGCTTATATCATTGTCATCATCCTCATGCTTATATGGTGATGAAAGTTATCTTTGGCTTACGTGCGAAGATGGACTGTTGATTATTGGCTTTATAGTTGTATATCTTTGGCTTACGTGCATAGATGGACTGTTGATTATTGGCTTTACAGTTGTATATCTTTGGCTTACGTGCATAGATGAACTGTTGATTATTAATTTTACAGTGTATATCTTTGGCTTACGTGCAAAGATGAACTATTGATTGATGAGTATCTTTGGCTTATGTGCATAGATGAACTGTTTATTGGTATGATTATGACCAGGGATCATTCGGTATAATCATGACCCATAATGTTATAGATGAAGTGGTAAAAGTCCTCATTGGCCCGTAGTGCATTGATGGACAGTTATTGGTATGATTATAACCAGGGATTATTCGGTATAATTATGACCATTGATGATTATATGAATATCCTTGGCCGCAGTGCAAGGATGATTCGATGATGTAGATTAATTATTAAGCTGAGTCTCAGCGATAAAATATTGATTATACACTTTTAATTCCTAGAAGATAGTAGATATCATGCTCTACTTGACTCTTTTATAATACATTTGTATGTCTTTGGCCGGTAGAGCAAAGATGAATTGTTAATGAATATCTTTGGCCGTAGTGCAAAGATGAATTTATTAGTATGATCATGAGCAGGAATTTTGATTTGGTATAACCATGATTTTTGATATTTCAGGTGAAGATAGGTGATGAAAATTATCTTCATCCTGGGTGCGAAAAGGAATTTAGAATCACAATTATGATTATGAGTTATTCATATGATTGTGAACAAGAATTGTTGATTGATGTTACAAGGATAAAACATTATTGGTGGACTTTTAACATGGAGGAGATAATAGACCTGATGGTCTATTTGACTCTTCTAATGGATTGCTCGTTCCGCTGCAACTATGGTTGAAAAGATTTATCATCTACCATATGTTCTAAATCTTTGATTTATTACTGATGAAGGCTATTGATAATTTAATTATCTTTAGTCATGATATTCTTTACTGGGCTAGTTGTGCTCACCCTTTTGCTTCACAATTCCTTTCAAGTAATAAGAGTGTAGCTGGGTCGAGCGGGGATAACAGGGAAATAGTGAGATGGTCCGAGACTGTTGAAGTTTCTCAATACATTATAAAACGGCATGACATGCAATATATAATTTCATTGAGGACCTAAGATGTGTGTGTCATATTTTATACGTCACTTAATAATTGATTTTGGTGAACAACAATAGGTTGATGAGAACCCAACTTTGGAAGGTTGTTTTGCCACTATCATACAAGATGTCTAATGACATACAATATCGTGTTATCATAAGACAGGGTTGTGCACATCCACTTGCTGAGTATATCTACGAGCACTACCTATATGATCTTGGAGTATATTTGAAATATAATTCTCACTTAGAGACAACTGAGATAATTATATGTCAAGAGAAGGCTCATCATTGGAAGGAACATGATAGTAATCTTCTCATTTTTCTTTGGGGTCTATTGGATCAACCAAGGATAATTCTCGAGACATATGATATCTATCATAACTTAGATTCATGGCCTCCTATGTATGAAGGTTTCCTTGAGCATTTCCCAAAGATTTTAATTTCTAAAACAGTTATTGACTATACTTTTACGTAAAGTACCTTTGTAAGGTGTTGTGGTCGAGGTACCATGAGAGTTATATAGATTTTGTATTGAAACTCACAACTTATCTGTTGTCGTACTCTGCACGATAGTTCAACAGTTGTATAAATGAAGTTTATATTTGATTTTTATAATATGATATCTGGCGACTCGAATGGGTCGGGTGGACCTATTTTGGGGGCGTCACAGGAAAGTCATAGCCTATGCCTCTCGACAACTCAAAAAATATTAGAGGAATTATCCTACTTATGATCTAGAGTTGGCAGTTGTTGTCTTCGCACTTAAAATTTGGAGGCATTACTTGTATGGGGAGAAAGTGGAGATCTTTACGGATCATAAAAGCCTCAAATATTTCTTCACTCAACAGGAACTCAACATGCGACAGCGACGTTGGCTTGAACTGTTGAAAGATTATGATCATTCCATCCAATATCATCCTGGAAAAGCAAACGTGGCAGCTGACGCATTGAGTTGAAGATTATATGCGGGTACGAGTGAGATATTGTCAATGCAGAGGCCCATTTTGTATGACTTGCAAAGGATGGAGATAGAGATAAAGACTCCAGGGACCCACGTGATGATTGCGAATATACGAGTAGAACCGACTTTAATCAATAAATTTAAAGCTGCTCAAGCTACAGACCTGGAGCTGATGCATATGAGGAAGAAAGTACAAGAAGGTGCTACGCCGAAAGCAAGAATCGATGAAGAAGGAATACTTCGAGTCAACTCCAGACTTTGTGTTCCTAACGATCCTGAGTTAAAGTATAAAATTATGATGGAGGAACACAACACACCGTTAGCAATCCATCCTGGGAGTACCAAAATATATCATGATCTTCGACATACATTTTGGTGGGGAAGTATGAAGAGAGAGATAGTGTTGTTTATCTCAAGGTGTTTAACTTGTCAACGAGTCAAAGCAGAGCATCAAGTACCAAAAAGTCCATTGCAACCACTTCAAATTCCAGAATGAAAGTGGGAGCACATTACCATGGATTTCGTTACTGGTCTTCCCAACATTTCTCAAGGTATAGATGCTATTTGGGTCCTTGTTGATAGATTGACCAAGTCTGCTCATTTCTTACCAATACGAGAAATTTATACACTTAAACGTCTTGCTTGTATGTACATAAACGAGATTGTAAGACTGCATGGTATGCCAGTATCCATAGTTTCTGATTGAGACCCAAGATTCACTTCACAATTTTGGATTAATTTATAAAAAGCTATGGGCACGGATTTACGATTTAGTTCGGCATATCATTCTCAGACGGACGGACAATCAGAGAGGACTATTCAAACTCTTGAAGATTTATTAAGACTCGTGTGTCCTTGACTTCAAGGAAGTTGGGACAAGTTCTTACCATTGGTGGAGTTTTCCTATAACAATGTGTCAAGCAGCAAGTATTGGCATGGCTCCATTCAAGGCGTTGTATGGAAGAAAGTGTCGTTCTCCGAAGATCTTTGGGATGAGGTGGGTGAAGCAACGTTGTTGGGGACCGGAGTTAAATGCGTATGACTACGAGAAAGATACAAACGATCCGGCAACGTATAAAAACCTCACAAGATCGATAAAAGAGTTATGCTAATCTTCATTGAAAGGACGTGGAATTCGATATTGGAGATCATGTGTTGTTACGTGTTGCTCCATGGTTCCTATTCAAATCTTGGATAAGAAGGAACATATTCTACGCTCCAAGGTTATACCTCAAGTCAAAGTTTTATGGAGGAACCACGATGTTAAGGAAATGACCTGGGAGTTAGAATCTAAAATAAAAACAAGGTATCCTTACCTCTTCGACATACTAGGTACGTACCCTAATTTTGAGGGCAAAATTTCATAAGAAGGGGAGATTGTAAGACCCCAACTTTTATGAATAAAGATGAATTTTCTATAAATATCATTTTTGAATATTATAGAATGAATTTGATATAATGTTATAGTTCTGGGTAATATTTATAAATTTTGCAAAGTACGCAAGTTGTTATATAATATTCGATTGGTCGGGAAATATTCATTTTAACAGGGAATATTTGTACGACGTCACAATCATTGGTGGACCCCACAACAGAATTATTGTCGGATTGAGAAAACGACAAAAATATTTTATGAAAATAACGGCGAAAGTTTTATCGTTAACTGTTGAAACACCAGGTGTTAAAAGTACAAGAATACGCGTGGTTGCATAGTAGCACACAGTATTGATTATTAATGCTTGCGTGAGAAGTCACTCAATTTTGTTTAATTATTGCTTCAGTAATTGTTGCATAATATCTCACATTAATTGATTCAATTATTGTCGATATTTTATATATTATTAAATCAATAATTGAGACTACGAAGTTATTAATATTATTATTTATAATATTAACGATGTCTGTAAGTTACGCCAATGAGAGGTTTGGTCACTAATAATTGCGGCCAATAGGAGAAAATCCTTATTGAAAGCCCCTCTTTCTTGGGAACGACACAGGTCGATTAATAGTGTGAATTATAATAATGATGATGAAGTTTTGTTTTATTAGTATTATTAATGTAATTAAATGAAAAGTTTTTTATATAAAATGTAATACTTTTATAAAGTTATTCGTTTTATTAGACTATAAATAGAATATATTATATTCTATTATGCATAGTGTTTTGCATAGTAAAATCTTTTTATATAAAACAGAATACATTTATAAAGTTATTCGTTTTATTAGATTATAAATAGAATATATTAAATTTTATTTAAAAGATTTTGTTTTATTAGAATATTTTATAGTAAACCAATCTGGACCATCCGTTTAAAAGTAATCAATCTGGACCGTTCAGGAATTACTTACTATTCAGTCCATTCTCCTATAAATAGAAGATTATTCCTTCATTATTTCTTAGGAATTCACTGAAACTCTAGAGAGAGAAACTATAGAGAGAAAGAAGAAAAGTATTCTGCTACTTCACTACTCCTATATCCAGTTTGTTCTAAGGTAAGGGGTATTATTTCTTTCGTATTCATGAAGAGAACTTCTGTTATTCCATTCTTTATTATTACATTAGAATAACCTCGTATATCATGCTGATACCCTATACTTGGTGAAATTCTTCATTATTCCATTATTTATCATTATGTTGGAATAACTTTTGTCATCTAAGTGGCAATGCGCATACATGGTGAAATTCTTCATTATTCCATTTTTTTATTATTCATTAGAACATCCTCATCTGTATGCGTTTACACATGACACTGGTTTCATTATTTATTATTCTATTGGAACATCCTCGCCGGTGCGTAATTTTTCCGACCTATTTACATTATTTATTATTCATTTGAAATATCACATCAATGCGTTTACGCGCACGACCGAATTCCGTTATTTATTATTCATTGGAATAACTTTTATGCGTGCGGATCTATCGCATGCCCGGTGATTTCTTTTGTTATTCCATTCTTTATTATACTCGGTTGGTTAAAGTTTTAACTTCTATACTCCATGAAATTAGTGGAATATCCTTGATATTTAAGCTTCATCGATATCTTTTCATGGAAATATTCTTACGAGCATTCTTGAATTTTACTCTACAAAGAAGTATCATGTTGACAATTTGGGCGTTATTAGTTCTGGATAAATTAATTCTTGAACTTGCTTTATTGAATTCTTATATCATTGTCATCATCCTCATGTTTATATTATGTTGAAAGTCATCATGGCAACTGTGGTGCATAGATGGACTTGGTATGATTATGACCGAGGATTAATCGGTATAATCATGACAAGTAATGTTACAAATGATGTGGTAAAAGTCCTCATTGAAATTTGTAGTGTGCATTGATGGACGATTGTTGGCATTATCATGACCATTGATGAATACACGAATATCCTTGGCCGTGAGTGCATGGATAATTTGTGGTTGTGATACTTAATGAATATCCTTGGCCATAAAATACGGGGATGATGTGGATTATTTATTAAAGTTGAGTCTCGCCGATAAAAGTGATGAAAAACCTTGTAAATCATAAAAGATAGTAGATTTTATTCTCTCTTGACTCTTTTAATAGATTGTTTGTTCTGCTGTGCGAGTTAAACTTGATGTTTATTATATTGTATCGCTTTAACAACATTGAAGGCTAACGATAATTTATTACATATTATCTTAGCCATAATATTTCTTCTTGGGCTAGTTGAGCTCACCTTTTACTTTCATTATTCTCTTGACAAAATGAGAGCGTGGCGAGGACTAGTCGTGGGCGGAGTGACGGTCCGGATAATAGCATTAGTAGTCCACACTATTTAATGTAATAGTGAGAACTACTAATACTATCATCTGGACCGTCACTCCGCTCCCCGACTAAGATCGCTACGCTCTCATTTCCTCAAGAAAACAAAGGAAAGAAAGGGTGAGCTCAACTAGTCCAAAGAAGAAATATTATGACTAAGATAATGCAGAATAAATTATCAATAGTCTTCAACAATGTTAAACTGATAAAATACAATAGACATCAAGTTTAACTGCAGCAGAATAAGCAATCCATTAAAAGAGTCAAGTAGAGCATGATATCTACTATCTTCTATGATTTAAAATGTTTTCATCAATTTTTATCGCTGAGACTCAGCTTAATAAATAAACCACATCATCGAGTCATCCCTGCTCTACGGGCCAAGGATATTCATTAAATTATCAATGGTCATGACTATACCGAAAAATCCTTGGTTATAATCATACCAAAAACTGTCCGTCAATACACTACAGGCCACTGAGGACTTTTACCACATCATTTATAACATTAAAGGTCATGATTATACCGGATAATCCCTGGTCATAATCATACCAAGTCCATTTATGCACGTAAGTCAAAGATGACTTTCATCACAATATAAGCATGAGGATGATGGCAATGACATAATAATTCAATAAAAGAAGTTTAAGAATAAATTTTAAAGATTTATAAGTTAATTTATCCTAAACTCAATAATGTCTAAATTGTCAACATGATACTGCTTTGTGGAGTAAAATTCAAGAATTCTCAGAAGAATATTTCCATGAAAAAATACTGGATGAAGCACAAATATCAAGGATATTCCACTAATTTCATGGAGTATAGAAGCCAAAATTTTAACCAAATGAGTATCATAGAATATATGAAACTGCAATGGATTTTCACCCGCCATGCGGTAATCCACGTAAACAGATCATTTTCACAATTTAATAAGAAATGAATACGAAGGGTCATTTATCATGCATGTGGTAATCCACATAGGCAAAGTTATTTCAATGTAATAATAAAGAATGGAATAATGAAGAATTCATGCATGCGATAGACCATTACGCACATGTGTTATTCTAATGTAATAATAAATAATGGAACTGTGTCACGCGTAAACGCAGAGAGTGATATTCCAATGTAATAATAAATAATGGAACCAGTCATGCGTAAACATTACTACATACATGATATTCCAACAAAATAATAGAGAATGGAATAACAAAAGACTTCACCAGCATGTGATAGACCACATACGATAAAAGTTATTCCAATGAATAATAAATAATGGACCCAATCATGCATGAATAATGCACGCATGTGATATTCCAATGTAATAATAAAGAATGGAATAATAAAAGAATTTCACCATGTATGTGGTACTTCGTATATACAGGTTATTCCAACAAAATAATAAAGAATGGAATAACATAAGTTCTCTTCATGAATACGAAAAAAATAATACCCTTTACCTTATAAAGAAGAGTACTCACTCAAAGCGGGTAGGGATATACTTGAAGAAAACTTGCACTACGCTCAAAGCTTCTTAAAACTCTAAAGAAATACGCTCAAGATTATATAAGAGAATTCTCTGAATTTCTGGTGTGATTTCAATTCTAACTAAGCATCCTATTTATAGGAAAATAGAAAGGATACTATGCAATAAAATATAATATAATATAATATATATATATATATATATATATTATTTAAAATCTAATAAAACAATTAACTTTATAAAATTATTCATTTTATATAAAAAATTTTTTACTATGCAAACACTATGCAGTACTATGCAAACACTATGCATAATAAAATATATTATATTCTAATTATTGTCTAATAAAACAAATAACTTTATAAAAGTATTCATTTTATATAAAAAGCTTTTCTGTTTTATTACATTAATAATACTAATAAAACAAAATTTATATGTATATATATATATATTTATATACTTTCGTGACTTCATAAAAAGATACCTCAATATATTTAACAACATTTATCATCATTATTATAATTCACAATATTAATGGACCAGGTCGTTCCCAGGAAAGAGGGGGCTTTCCAATAAGGATTTCTTCCTATTGGTGCGCAATTAGGTGACCAAACCTCTCCTTGGCAGAACTTCTAGACATCGTTAATATTGCAAATAAAAATATTAATAACTTTGTTATCTCAATTATTGATTTAATAATATATAAAATATCGACAATAGTTGAATCAAATAACGTGAGATACTATGCAACAATTACTATAACAATAATTGAACAAAACTGAGTGACTTCTCACGTAAGCATCAATAATCAATACCGTGTGCTACTATGCAACCACGCGTATTACTTTACTTTTAACACCGGGTGTTTCAACAGTTAATGGTAAAACTTCCGCTGTTATTTTCATAAAAATATTTTTGTCATTTTCTCAATCCGACAATAATTCCGTTGTGGGGTCCACTAATAATTATGCCGCCGTACGAATATTCCCTGTTAAAACGAATATTCCCCAACCAATCGAATATTATATAACAACTTACATACTTTTCAAAAATTTTAAATATTACCCACAACTATAACATTATATCAAATTTACTCCATAATATTTAAAAATGATATTTATTGAAAATTCATCTTTATTCATACAAGTTGGGGTCTTACAACCTCCCCTTCTTATGAAATTTTGCCCTCGAAATTAGGGTATATACCTGGTATATCGAAGAGGTAAGGATACCTTGATTTTATTTCAGATTCTAACTCCCAGGTCATCTCCTCAACATCGTGGTTTCTCCACAAAACTTTGACTTGAGGTATAACCTTGGAGCGTAGAATATGTTCCTTCTTATCCAAGATTTGAACAAGAATCTCTTCATACGTTAAATCTTCCGTTATTTCATCCGGTTATAACTCAATAATGTGATTTGGGTCTTTCACATAGTTACGTAACATGGATATATGAAAAACGTTATGAACACGAGACATACTTGGAGGTAAAGCGAGTCTATAGGCCATAGTTCTTACTCGATCGAGGATTAAAAATGGGCCAATGAATCGAGGATTGAGCTTTCCTCTCTTTCCAAATCTCGTAACTCCTTTCCATGGAGCAACACGTAACAACACATGATCTCCAATATCGTATTCCACATCCTTTCGATGAAGATCAGCATAACTCTTTTGTCGATCTTGTGAGGTTTTTATACGTTGTTGGATCGTTTAAATCTTTTCTATAGTCATACGTACTAACTCCGATCCCAACAACGTTGCTTCACCCACCTCATCCTAGCATACTGGAGAACGACACTTTCTTCCATACAACGCTTCGAATGGAGCCATGCCAATACTTGCCTGATAGCTGTTGTTGTAGGAAAACTCCACCAAAGATAAGAACTTGTCCCAACTTTCCTTGAAGTCAAGGACACATAGTTTTAATAAATCTTCAAGAGTTTGAATAGTCCTCTCTGATTGTCCATCCGTCTGAGGATGATATGCCGAACTAAATCATAAATCTGTGCCCATAGCTTTTTGCAAACTAACCCAAAATCTTGAAGTGAATCTTGGGTCTCGATCAGAAACTATGGATACTGGCATACCATGCAGTCTTACAATCTCGTTTATATACATACGAGCAAGACGTTCAAATGTATAAGTTTCTCGTATTGGTAAGAAGTGAGCAGACTTAGTCAATCTATCAACAATGACCCAAATTGCATTTATGCCTTGAGAAACCTTGGGAAGACCAGTAAAAAAATGCATGGTAATGTGCTCCCATTTCCATTCTGGAATTTTAAGTGGTTGCAATGGACCTTTTGGCACTTGATGCTCTGCCTTGACTCATTGACAAGTTAGACACCTTGAGATAAACAACTCTATCTCTCTCTTCATATTGCTCCACCAAAATGTATGATGAAGATCACGATACATTTTGGTACTCCCAGGATGGATTGCAAATGGTGTGTTTTGCGCCTCCATCATGATTTTATACTTTAAATCGTGGTCGTTAGAGCACAAAGTCCGAGTTGACTCAAGTATTCCTTCTTCATCGATTCTTGCTTCCTGCAGATAAAGCCTTCTTGCACTTTCTTCCTCATACGCATCAGCTCCAGGTCTGTAGCTTGAGCATCTTTAACTTTATCAATTAAAGTCGATTCTACTCGTATATTCACCATCATCACAGGGTTCCTGGAGTCTTTAACTCTATCTCCATCATTCGTAAGTCATAAAAAATGGGCCTTTGCATTGACAATATTGCACTCGTACCCGCATATGATATTCTACTCAATGCGTCAGCTACCACGTTCGCTTTTCCAGTGTGATATTGGATGGTATGATCATAATCTTTCAACAGTTCAAGCCAACGTTGTTGTCGCATGTTGAGTTCCTTTTGAGTGAAGAAGTATTTGAGGCTTTTATGATCCATAAAGATCTCCACTTTCTCCCCATATAAGTAATGCCTCCAAATTTTAAGTGCGAAGACAACAGCTGCCAACTCTAGATTATGAGTAGGATAATTCCTCTCATATTCTTTGAGTTGCTGAGAGGCATAGGCTATTACTTTCCCATGTTGCATGAGAACACATCCTAACCCTTCGCCTGATGCATCACTGTAGATGATTAATCCCTTCGAGCCAGATGGTATTGTCAGAACAGGTGTTGAAATGAGTCTTCTCTTGAGTTTTTGAAAACTCTTCTCACATTCCTCATTCCAACCGAATTTTGTATCTTTCCGAGTCAGCTGAGTTAAGGGAGTAGCGATTCGAGAAAACCCTTCTACGAATCTTCGATAATAACTAGCTAAGCCGAGAAAGCTACGTACTTCGGTCACTGATTTAGGTTGCTCCCAGCTTTGAATAGCTTCAATCTTTGCTGGGTCAATAGGTATTCCATGACTTGATACCACGTGCCCAAGGAATGTTACTTCCTCAAGCCAGAACTCACATTTCTTCAACTTGGCATAAAGCTTATATTCACGAAGCTTTTGAAGTATCAGCCTCAAATGTTGCTCATGATCTTCACGGCTTTTGGAATAAATAAATATGTCATCAATAAAGACAACCACAAAGTTATCTAAATATTCATTGAATATTCGGTTCATCATATCCATGAAGGCAGCAGGAGTATTAGTCAATCCAAAAGATATGACTAGGAATTCATAATGCCCGTACCGAGTTTTGAAAGCCATCTTTGGAATGCCATCGATTCTAATCTTCAATTGGTGATATCTGGAACGAAGATCAATCTTTGAAAAGAATTTGGTGCCTTGCAACTGGTCAAACAGGTCATCAATGCGAGGCAATGGATATCTATTTTTGATAGTGACATGGTTCAACTCCCAATAATCAATACAAAGTCGCATACTCCCATCTTTCTTCTTCACGAATAGAATAGGAGCACCCCAAGGAGACGTACTAGGACGAATGAAACCTATGTCTAACAATTCCTGCAGTTGGGTTTTTAACTCCTGAAGTTCAATAGGAGCCATTCGATATGGGGCTTTGGAAATGGGTTTTGTACCGGGTTCAAGGTCGATACAAAATTTGATTTCACCCTCTGGGGGTAGGCCAGGAAGTTCTTCAAGGAATACGTCAGGAAATTCATTAACAATAGAAATATAATTCAAAATTGACGTATTTTTGTTTAGATCCGTGACATGAGCTAAGAAAGTTTGACATCCATTTTTTAATAAACGAATAGCTTTATGGCTTGAGATGACCGTGATGGATTTTAATGGTTTGGTTGCTTGAATTCGCATAATAGGTTGGTTAGGAATATGAAAGCTAACAACCTTACGAAAATAATCAATTTTTTTATGATGAGTAGTTAACCAATCAATCCCTAGAATCACATCAAATGCAAGTATTTTTAAAGAAATAAGATCGACAGGTAATGTACGGTTACCGATTTGAATCAAACAAGACTTATAAACCGTGGATGTAATGAAGGTTTCTCCGAACGGAGTTTCAACAGATAAATCAAAGTCAAATTTCTCCGGAGTCAAATTTAAACGTTGAGCGCAAGTAGGAGAAATAAAGGAATGGGTAGAACTGGTATCAAATAAAGTATAAACTTCGCTAGAGTTTATGATTAGCTTACCCTTGATCACCTCGTTCGGATTCCTCGCTTTTTGGGAGGTTACGATAAACGCTCTCCCTTGAACTACCGGTTTTGTCTTGTCTGGGACACCCTTAGATGCCTCCATCCCAGTTGGACTTGACTTTGGTGCACGACAAAATTGGGCTAAGTGACCTTCTTTTCCACAATTATAATATGCCTTGGACTGCATCGTACAGTTTGGACTTATGTGTCCTTTTCCTCCACATTTGTAACATACGACCGGTGGTCGTTCTCCTTCCTTAACAGTGGGTGTTGGTGTTGACGTCTTTCCATCTTTGCTGAACCTTCTCTTCTTGAACTTTCCACTCCTATTGTCTTGGCCATGATTACCACCGAAGTGGTTATCATTTCTGGCATGTGTATTCCCTCCACGTTTGTTGTCACCTCTTCGATGATTGCTATAACTGGTATTATCGACTTGTCGGCTGCTCTCTCTTGGTTGGGTTGACTCATTATCGCGCTCCAATAACTGAGCCCTATTCACAACATCTGAATACAAACACAGTTTATGAGAGATAAGGTATTGACGTATCTCGGGTTTCAAACCTCTTAGAAACATCCGCGTCATTCTCTCCTCATTATCAACCAAGTGGGAGGCAAACCGAGACAACTCGGCAAACTTAGCTTCGTACTACGCCACGGTCATATTGTTTTGCTCAAGCTTGATGAACTCTACCTCCTTCATGTGACGAATACTTTCAGGAAAGTACTTGTCGTTGAATAATTCTTGGAACTTCTCCCAAGACATCTTCAAGCAAGGCGGTGTTGAGTACACTTTTACGATTTCCACCAATAATCACCTCTGCTCTGCGCAATACATGAAGGTGGCAAAGGAACCTTTTGATCCTCGGAGCATCCCAAACATCAAATATCTTATTGATCCGCTTTATCCACATCTCCGCCTTAAGTGGTTTTGGCTCTCCAAAAAACTCTGGTGGTCCCAGCTCCTTGAACTGCTTAGTGGTGACCGTCCAAGAGTTGTCAGTGTTTCCACCTGTATTTTGGACAGGAGCCGCTCTCGCCTGATGTTGCATGAATTGCATAAAGCCTCTAAACATCCCATCATTTACCATTTTATCGGTGTTATTATTTTCATGAGGATTATTGTCTTCCTGTTGCACATTACCCTGGGCATTGATAGTTGGTGACTCAACGGTCTCATGTGCTTCATTGCTTATCTCAATATTTTCGGATGCCATTTTCAAATACTGCCAAAGAACAAGGGTTAATTAACATATCATATATTATCTCTTATACTCTGACCGACCAATTAAATACCAAAAAACTTAGGTAGGTCATACTAGCGAAGGAATTCCCCGTCTCTCCCCTCCTAGTTCTTGTCTCACATCTCAGCCATGGATCATATCCCTAAGCTTAGATACCAACTGTGACGCCCCCAAAATAGGTATACATCACCTATCTTGGGTCGCCAGATGCAAGGTACTGAATACAAATATAAACTAATTATACAACAGTCGTGTAAAATACGACAAAACATAAATTGAGAGTTTTAATAAGAATATTGTCATCTGCACAATATCCACACTCAAAGGAGTCCTCATTACATTTATTGTCACACTATTTAATGAATGAGAGAGGACTACTAATACTATCATCCTGGACCATCACCCGCTTCTCCCGACTAGTCCCGGCTACGTTCTCATTTCCTGAAGAGAACGGTGAAAGAAAGGGGTGAGCTCAACTAGCACAGTAAGAAATATTATGACTAAGATAATGCAGAATAAATTATCAATAGTCTTCAACAATGTTAAACTGATAAAATACAATAGACATCAAGTTTAACTGCAGCGGAATAATCAATCCATTAAAAGAGTCAAGTAGAGCATGATATCTACTATCTTCTATGATTTAAAATGTTTTCATCAATTTTTATCGCTGAGACTCAGATTAATAAATAAACCACATCATCGAGTCATCCCTGCTCTATGGGCCAAGGATATTCATTAAATTATCAATGGTCATGACTATACCGAATAATTCATGGTTATAATTATACCAAAAATTGTTCGTCAATACACTATAGGCCACTGAGGACTTTTACCACATTATTTATAACATTACAGGTCATGATTATACCGAATAATCCCTGGTCATAATCATACCAAGTCCATCTATGCACGTAAGCCAAAGATGACTTTTATCACAATATAAGCATGGGGATGATGACAATCACATAATAGTTCAATAAAACAAGTTCAAAAATAAATTTTAAAGATTTATAAGTTAATTTATCCTGAACTCAATAATGTCCAAATTGTCAACATGATACTGCTTTGTGGAGTAAAATTCAAGAATGCTTAGAAGAATATTTCCATGAAAAGATACTGGATGAAGCACAAATATCAAGGATATTCAACTAATTTCATGGAGTATAGAAGCCAAAATTTTAACCAAATGAGTATCATAGAATATATGAACTGCAAGATGGATTTTCACTACCGTAGTGCAGAACTCCCGTATATGCATCATTTCCACAATTTAATAAGAAATGAATACGAAGGGTCATTCACCATGCATGTGGTAATCCACATAGACATGTTATTCCAACAGAATAATAAAGAATGGAATAACAGAAGAATTCACCATGCATGCGATAGACCGCACAGACAGGTTATTCCAACAGAATAATAAATAATGGAACCAGGTCATGCGTAAATGCAGAGTACTCCGACGGGTAGGGCGGAGATATACTTGAAGAAAACTTGCACTACGCTCAAAGCTTCCTAAAACACTAAAGAAATACGCTCAGGATTATATAAGAGAATTCTCTGAATTTCTGGTGTGATTTCAATTCAAACTAAGCATCCTATTTATAGGAAAATAGAAAGGATACTATGCAATATAATATAATATAATATAATATAATATAATATAATATAATATAATATAATATAATATATATATATATTATTTAAAATCTAATAAAACAATTAACTTTATAAAATTATTACATTTTATATAAACAAATTTTATTATGCAAACACAATACAGTCTTATGCAAACACTACGATATAATAAAATATATTATATTCTAATTATTGTCTAATAAAACAAATAACTTTATAAAAATATTCTATTTTATATAAAAAGATTTTACTTTGCAAAATACTATGCATAATAAAATATATTATATTCTAATTATTGTCAAATAAAATAAATAACTTTACAAATGTATTCATTTTTATATAAAAAGCTTTTCCATTTTTATTACATTAATAATACTAATAAAACAAAATTTATATAATATATATATATATATATATATATATAAACTTCCGTGACTTCATAAAAAGAAACCTCAATATATTTAACAACATTTATCATCATTATTATAATTCACAATATTAATCGACTAGGTCGCTCTCTCGTGAAAGAGGGGCTTTCGATAAGGATTTCTCCCTTTGGCGCAAGAATTAGGTGACCAAACCTCTCCTCGGCGTAACTTCTAGACATCGTTAATATTGCAAATAATAATATTAATAACTTTGTTATCTCAATTATTGATTTAATAATATATAAAATATCGACAAAGAATTGAATCAAATAACGTGAGATACTATACAACAATTCTCGTGCAATAATTGAACAAAACCGAGTGACTTCTCACATAAGTATCAATAATCAATACCGCAGTATGCTACTATGCAACCACGCCAGACATCGCATTTTTTTAACACCGGGTGTTTCAACAGTTAATGGTAAAACTTCCGCCGTTATTTTCATAAAAATATTTTTGTCGTTTTCTCAATCCGATAATAATTTTGTTGTGGGGTCCACCAATGATTGTGTTGTCGTATGAATATTCCCTGACCAATCGAATATTATATAACAACTTACATACTTTACAAAATTTTCAAATATTACCCACAACTATAATAATATATCAAATTTACTCCATAATATTCAAAAATGATATTTATTGAAAATTTATCTTTATTCATAAAAGTTTGGGTCTTACATTTACTCATCTCTCCCCTCCTAGTTCTATCCCCCGATCTCTGCTAGAGATCATATCCCTAAGCTCTGATACCAACTGTGACGCCCCCAAAATAGGTATACAACACCCATTCTGAGTCCCCAAATACATGGTACAGAAATAACTACAACTTTATTAATACAATTGTCGAGCAAAATACGACAACACATAAACTGTGAGTTTAAAAACAAATATTGTCTTCTAGACAATATCAACACTCAAATAAGTCCTCATTACAATTATTGATACACTATTTTACAAAATAGTGAGGACTACTAAAATGACTTTCTAGAACCTTCATTCCATACCCCACTAGTACTTTCGCTACATTCTCGCCTCTTGAGAAGAAAAAAATGGAACAAAAAGGAAAAGGGTGAGCTCAACTAGCCCAAGAAAGAATATTATGACTAAGATAACATAGAACAAATTATCGTTAGTCCTCAATAGAGAAAAATCGATAGAATATAATAGTATAACAAGTTTTAAATCAATATTCCCAAAGAAAATAATAATTCATTAGAAGAGTTACGTGAGAATGAAATCTACTTTCTTCTATGAATTTAAAAGTTTATCATCAATATTTTATCCTCGTAACATCAATCAATATACATCTTGAATCAAATATTCATCTTTTACTACAGCCAAAGATATTCATCAATCGTCATGTTCATCTCAACACCGTACATCTTTGCACTACTGGTCAAGATATTCATAAGAAAATCAACCATCTTTGCACTACAAAGCCAAAGATATTCAAGAATATCATCATTTAGGATCGAGGATGATGAAAAATATTTTAAAGAAAACGAATCCAAAAAAACAAAAGAACAAATAATAAGGATTCGTACTTTAAATGATCCAAGTTCAAAAATACTTCATAAATAACCATAGTGAAGTAAAATTCAAAATGATCAAAACATGGATACAATCAAAGCTAGTATCCATAATAGATATTTTGGATAAAAAACAAAATTTAATTTTTTACGTGAATAATTATCGTATTCGTGAATAAATAGTCTGCATATCGTGAATAGTAATCCAAAACTAAAAGACAAAAATTTCACAAGAAAAATCTTTCTAATATTTCGGCATAATGATATTGAAAGAAATAATATCATTTATAAAAAAAATAACATCCCTTATCTCGAAAAGACAGTACTTCTGATTAGAATACTGGATATAGTGCTGAAGGAATCTTGCACTGTATAGCAACACTCAAAATATCAAAATACTTACAAGAATACGCTCCATATTATAGAGAGAGAAAGAGAGAAAAAACTTGTTTCTGGTGTGGTTTTCAATTCTAACCTAAGCACCCTATTTATAGGAAAATGCTTAGAACACCAAAGCAGAAAATTTAATAAAATATTAATATTTTCAAATTATATTCTTACGCACACCACACCAGACCAAAATCATCAGCCATCCACCCCACAAAAATAACAAAAATATTTTTCTTAATTAAAATATTTTAAACTTCAAAAATTAATTATTCTGGAACTTCAATAATTCATAATAAATAGCCCTTTTGTCAGAAAAATTCAAATCTTATGTCCATTCTATAAAAAATTTAATTCTCTACAACTTTGCAGAAGAAAGTTTTTCCAAATTCCAAGCAGAAGTAGACCGAAATTCACATATGGACGATTTTACATGCTATAATCAAATTTTAGTCAAAAAATGGGGTCCACCAACACACAAAACATGTTTTAAATATTTTAAGTAATAAAAATACTCTTCCTCCTCATTTATTCATATATCCCACATTCATTGTAAAAATATCACCATTATTATATTATTATAATATAATAATATATTTAAATAAATTATTTTATTAGAAAAAGATAAAATAACAATTTTCAATAATTGTCACATTAAAAATTTTCTCCATCTATATCCACATAAAATGAATATTTTTCTTATCATATAAATTAATAATTAATTATTCACAAATAATATTACGTAATCACAATATCGATAACCAAATGCTCCTAGTTCCGGAAGAGGATTTCCAATAAGGATTTCTCCTTACTGGCGCGCAATTAGGTGACCAAACCTCTCCTTAGATAGAAATTTTTAGACATTGCCAATAATGCTATCTAATAATATTATTCAAATAATATGAATTATTGATCCGATAATGAAAGATACCGTGTGTAGTAATGATTATTGAAACAACAATAATATAAAATATCAACGTAGCAATTATTGAATCAATAAAATATTGAATAAGAATAATTCTCGTAACAATTATTGAGTAGTTCCTTCTTACGTAAGAATCAATAATTGGTACAATACTGCAGTAATGCTACTTGTGTTTTAACCACCGAGTATTTCAACAAGATAATAGCAGAATAACAACTTATACTTGTTGTTTTTCTTCACGTCCAACCGCTTTTCCATTATGGGGCCCACATTATTTCGCTACCGTCAGTGCATTTAATATTCCCCGACAGTAAGAATATTTCACGACCAAACGAATATTCCCCGACAACAATAAATATTTTATAACCACTTTCTTATTTGAAATATTTGCGCATTTTTCCCCATAACTAACCACATTAATCAAATCAACCCTTACTATTTCAAAATAATAAATAGAGGAAATTAAATTTCATTTATAATAAGTTGGGGTCTTACAGGTTGACCCTTCCTGAGCTACCTTAACCCGGAAGGATTGCTGAGTCAAGTTCATCTCAAGGACCAAGACAGTCAACGATCGCATAATAGAGTTTGAGAGAACTTAACGATCATGATGTAACTTGGAAGAGGCTACTCCAACTCATGAGGAGCTTGGAAGAACAGGACAATTGCTCAAACCTTCAAATTATGGGAGATAAGTTCGAACGCTGGCTGAAAAGATGTCCTGCTGAAGAAAAGTGCCCAAGACTTCATGAAGTACATTAGTAGTTGAGCCATGCAGGTTCAAAATGAGTAGTAATGTCAAAACCATCCACTGTAACATCTCTCAAAAGTTGATCGTTGAGTCAACAAAGAAAAATGTAGAGTCTGTAGCTGCCTTATCATGCTACTCTACGAACCGAAGAGGTCAACGGTCAATCCACGTCAATCAAATGTCTACTCTTCTAAAAAGAGACATCTAACTGAAAAGTTAATGGGGAGTTACAGCTCATTACTGGGCATCGTGCAACCAATGACTGATTGGCACATAACAGTGTATGCAGAGTCAGAAGGAACTGTCATAAAGACAAATTCAAAATCTGCAAACAGTTACCAGAACTTATCTAACCTCTCTCCCTCCTATTTTCAAACCCTAGAATTCTCTTCGAAGCCAAACCACTCAAACCTCCAGAGTCCAAATCACAATCAGTCGTATTCCATAAATCTCTCTGAATCTCATACCATATGCCTTGAACTCCTCAAATGGCAGAATGGAAAGTTATTACTGGTATTCAACTCGGCTTTACAAAGTTTGAAGAATCAGAAACGAAGTTCAAGGACATACTTGAACTCGTAAAGAAAGTTAGGTTCTCTGAGTGCTTGGAGGCCAACATTCCAGTTTATACAGAGCTAGTAAAGTAGTTCTACTCAAATGCTTCAACGAATTCTGGGCTTCTGACCACTAAGGTGAAAGGATCAAGTCTGAAAATAAGAGCATTAGACATCAATAAATGTCTAGGGTTTCCCAATCAAGGTCTGATAAATCTGATGAAGTCGACATTGAAGAAGGCAAGAGGCTAATGCGGTACCAAAGAAACCCTAGCTTGAAGGACATGAAGAACAAGGAATTTCCTGAGGAATTCGAGTTCCTTGCTGAGATAATGGGAAAATGTATATTGTGCAAGGATGATGCACACGACACTGTACTCGACCAGCAGTTGAAGATTATATCTGTGATAGTTCTGAAGAAGCAAATTAATTTTGGAGCCATCCTGTTCGATCAAATCTCCAAATGGATAGAAAAGGCTGAGTTGAAAGAGTCCACAGAAAAACCATTTACAAAGGTATTTCATGGAAGACTGCTGAGTATTGTGATAAAGAAGAAGATGGGAAGCAAAATCAAGGATGATGAGGAAGGGACTCTAAATGTTCACAAAGTAATGTCTCCACAACTATTTGTAAATTGGAAGAAAAATCCAAAGGAAAACAGGAGGCTAACATAAACTGAAAGTAGCAGAAAAGTCTCTACAAAGAAGAAAAAGGCAAAGGAGGTAGAAAGCTCTGAATCTGCTGACTCTACATCAGTTGCTGCCACATCGGCAAAGAAGAAGTCTAAGAATGTGAAGAATGCAAAGGCTTCATCAAGCCATGTCTCCACTAACAAGAAGAAACAAGGAGCAAGAGAAAAACCAGCATCAACTGCTAAAAACCCAAAAAGAATGAGTAACAGACTACTTCAAGAACCCCCCAAGAAGAAAGTAAAAGTGATGAAGAAATCAGTTCCAGTTCCCCAAAGAAGCACATCTGACAAAGAAGAGGACGTGGAGTCAAAAGAAGAGAAGGGAACTTATGGTTTTAAGACTGAGTCCCCGAAGAACAAATCCAGCGATGAAGGTGGAGCTGGATCCATAAAAAAAGATGTAAACTCTGCTAATGAAGAAGAATATGTAAGCCCTACGGCAACTCTCAGAGCACTCACAGTGAAGTTGAAAAGAAGTTACAAGATGACCCATCTGAATCTCCAAATGCAAATGCTTCAACAAGCTCTCATGATGGTTCAAAAGATGATGAGTCCGAAGAAGAAATACCTGCCCCTGCCAATACTGAACCTCAAGGAAGTTCATCTGATGATCCAAAGGCATCAGAGTCTGAAGAGAAAGAAGAATATGACTCTCCTATAGCTGAACTCCCAAGGAGAAGGAAGAGCTACAGACTACTTGCTCAATTTGCCTCAAAGAAGAAAAATGACCAATCTACTGCAATCATTGAATTGAGTGAAGATGAATCTGAGTCACAGGAAGAAAGTGCTGAAGATGGGACTAGTAATGAAGAGGATGAATCCAAGGAAGATGTTGCTGAAGAAAAATCTGGTAATGAAATTCAGCAAGAAGAATTCACTGATGAATCTGATGAAAGGAATGAGCAAGACTCAAGTTCAAAAAGTGAAGAGTTGGAGAAAGATTTTGTTTCTGCAAATAAGGAATTAAAAGAACCAGCAAACTATCTTATCATCTCTCCGGCAAGGATTAACAGAAGCAGAATAGTGAAAGGCTCAGATGAATCACAAGAAGTACTTCCAGAAACTCCAAGCCTAGAACTGGTGTCTCTGACCTTCCCAAAGTTGAAGAACTATGCAACAATGATGATCAAAGACCAACCCCACTACAAAATCTGTAGACATGCTGGAAACCATTATATTCCCTACGATCGTAGAGTGGACTCTGAAGGCAGAAGGATTATGGCCAAGGAACTGATCATAGAATCTGTTCACTCTACCATTGATAGTGTTCAAGTCCAGAATAAGAAGTCTCCATCTGCCCAAGCAAAACTATTTAACATTCTTTCATCCTCCAATAGCGATTGGTGCTCAACGATCTTTCAAATTGTCAACACCTTCGAAAAACTGTCCAAGGATGCAAATCGTAGAGTCCAATCTAGTGTTCAACAAGAAGTTGCCCAACCAGATGATCAAATTCCTATGGAACAGGAGTTGTTGGAGAATTCCGCTGAGCTGGTTGAGAAGATATCTCTAATCAATAAAGAGTCAAAGATGTTGACAACAACAGAAGATAACTCAGTTCAAGACAGAATTCAAGCAATGATAGCTAATGTATCTCTCAAATCAAAGAGAGAGATCACATCTATCTGAAGGCCATACATGATCAAAAGGCTGAAGATCTACGAGCCCTCTTATCTAATGGAGGGCAACATGAAGTCGGTAACTCCTTTGACAAGATTGACAACATGAATCAATCCTTCTTTATGCAACTTGAGTTAAGCCAACAAGAACTCAAGATTGAAGTCGGTAACTCCTCTTATCTAATGGAGCCACTTATGTCCAACATGGAACAACTCTCTCAAGTGATTAATGACAAAAAGGGGGAGAAAAAGAGGCATAGAAAAAGGCAGAGTAAGAGGCTTTCAAGAAAGGGCAAGGAGAGCAGGAGCAAACAAGACAGGAAGACAAAGAAGAAGAAAGAAGAAGAAGAAGATGGTTCATCATCTAAGGGGGGAGAAAAAGGATGATGAGCCTAAGGCTGAGGGGGAGCCAGAAGAAGTGGAGAAGGAGGAGCAAACAAACCAAACAGATGAGTAGCTGATCAACAAACATCCTGGAAATATACATGGGGCCAAAGAGGTACATCTCTAACTAGTTAGGTATGTTTTGGATCCAGGATGTAAAATGTCATAGTGTATTAAATTCCATATTATTATAAATGACATTCATGATTATCTATTTTTAGAAATACAGCAACTCACTGTATATAAGATTCATTCATAACACGCATATGCACTTATTGTTTTTGTCATAATCAAATAGAGAGAGATTGTAAGGAATAAACATGTGAATGATATTCCTATTTATATATGATTTGATTATGATATATATATATATATGAATGAATATGCAAGTATGCTTGCATTAAGAAAAGTTGTAAAGTCCTCTGATAGATTATAGAAACACATATAAAAAGGACTTAGAATGAATTGATCAAATATGTTAGGTTGATCCTACATAAGCAAAACAACTTTGTAAAGTCCTTAAAAAGAAATGATGTACAAGGACTATAAACATAGAAAGATCAAGCATGTTAAGTTGATAGTATGATATAAAAGATGGGTTGGTCTGATAGTCGAGCACTGCACCAGAAATCGTATTCGGCCAGGAGAGTCAAGGAAAACTCGAGAACTATCAAGGTAGAATCGTAGTCTGCAAGATAGTAGATCTCGGAGTTCGTAGACTACCAAGAGAGACGAGGAAGGATCGTAGTGTGTTGAGTAGCACTTCCTCATAGCCATAGTCTACTGAGGAAGTCATGTTTAGAATCATAGAGACAGCCTGCCTACGAGCCGACCGAGCATCTGCCAAAGCCAAGTCAAGAATCGTAGACTACACTCGGAGTCGTAGAGTCTATTAACAGCCAAGACAAGGATCGTAGACTACACTCAGAGTCGTAGAGTCTACTGTTCATATCAAAGGCAGAGATCGTAGTCGAACAAGATCAAATGAAGACAACAAGCACAATGACAGAAATCGTAGTGTCAAGATCGGATCTCGGAGTTGTAGTGTCTGCACAGTCGAAGCTGAATCGGAGAGTGCAAAGCTAAGACCTCAACAGATGTGCTCACAAAGCCAAGGTAGGATCGTAGAGCAAACACAATTCTCAACAATTGAGCACTCCCAGAATATCCAAAGGAATGAAGCCTCTGGTTGATACTGATACATCTCACCAGAAGGAAGCCAGAAAGCACTCAACGAATGGTATGCAAGCTAATAGAAGATCTAAGCATCAACCCAATCAGCATCCAGATTGAGTTGTAAAGCCATTCAAGATGAAGTCTTCCACAAGATGATCATAAGAAGACTTCAGTAGCATGACTAAGGAAAGCAACATGTGCAGTAGCTGTCAAGTAAAAAGATAACAACGATCTTGGAAGTAACCAGGATTGTAGTGTTTGCCAAACGAAGAAGGAATTGATGGAGTATACATAAAGATACTGGTCAGCCTCTGAAGAACAAGGCTAAAGTGATTAACCATTAGGTCAATCCATTGATGATAAGTGAACAGGAGATCACAAGAAAAAAGCGAGCTGGACACGCCACAAATCTGAAGTGTCTTGTAATTCAGATGGGGTTAGAGCAAGGAATCAAGCCATAAGTATCTGAGAGCAGTCGAGGCAAACAGAAGTGTTGAAGCACTGCACGAAAGAAAGAAGAGTTGTTCTTCACTAAAGATCAAGTGAACACTCTTCAAGATCGTAGTACTGATTCTACATGTCAATAAGCATTAATCAATAAGACACTATGATCAGGTCCGAGAAGAAGTGCATCAGAATCATTGAGTTCGAACAACTGAGGATTGAAGCATTGGCAACGGTTCAATCTGAAGGTTGGCATTCGGATAAAAACTTATTGAGAGCATCGATGCAAGGACAACCTCTGATCAAGAAATCAGAAAGAGGAAATAAAGTCGTCGACCTACCCGAGACATCAAAGTAACACATCTGATGGGGTAGGTGAAATAGTAGACTGCAGTGTCAGGAAGTCAGAAAAAGATATCATGTCACATCTATAGTCTGCATCAAATAACTCGAGATCTGTGAAGCAATTTGAATAGCTTTCAACGGCTACCTTCCAACGGGAAGATTGGGAAGTAGTATAAATCAACAGAGCTTCAAAGATCAAGGGTTGCTGATGATTGCTAAGTTACAGAATCGTTGAGTTGTTAGGGATGTTATTGTTGACTCTTCGACTTCCACCAAAGATCAACAGAACAAGTCTTAGTGACAGTGAGACTACCAAGGTGGAAGTGAAGCAGCTTTGAAGAAGGACTTAAACAGATTAGAGCTTCACTCAACAAAGATGAGAATGGCACTAAAGATGGTAGCCAAGCTGAGAGCCGAGAAGGCCAAGGAGATAGCATTCAGAAAAGTGGCAGAGTACAAAGAAGGTCAGGAGAGCCACTCTACGAATCACCATGAACCTAAAGCTGAAACTGAACAAGTGCAGAACCATGTCTGCAAAACCTTTGCTAAGTGCCATACAAAGTCTACCAAAAGCTCAGGGACTTAGCAAATCCAGATGGTGATGGTGCACAGCTGACGTCAGATGAAGATGAGCAGAAAAAGAATAAAGATCAGCTGCACCAAAGAAGATGTGGTCCAGACTCAAAGTAGAATGCAAAGAGGACCATACCAAGCTGCTAAGTACAAAAGATGTTCAGAGCTTAATGACATCTTAGTAGCTCAGCACCAACAACATCAACAACTACAACAATAAGAAGTCAGGGCCTGAGAGGTCCTTGTCCGAAGGGACTAAATAAATTTTCCAAGCTCATTGGGCTCAAGAGTTCCTAGGAACTAGAGAAGTTCAAGGTCAGCCGCCTCAAGAGTTCTTAGTGAATCAAGTCCCAAGGTCACCGGCCTCAAGGAATCTTAGTGATTCGTGGTCTTTGCCTTCCTTAGTGGAAATCCTGCTAGTTGAAAGCAGAAGAGTGGATTAGGAGCTTGAGTCTTTGAACCACTTAAAAAACCCTTTGTGTCTTTTACTTTATGTCATTTATATTATGTACATTAACTGTTATGACTGTTATGTATGTTTTAACTGCTTACCACTGAATTAACTCTACGAACAATGTATGTATGATTATGAATATATCAATGAAGGGGATCTTTTACTTATTTCGTTGTGCTTGAAAATATTCTTGCGTTTGTCATATGCTAAATTATTAGCAATATAAAATAAATCAGAAAAGTATTTGAAATTAAAAGGATCTATTCAACCCCCCCCCCCCCACCCTAGATCTATTGTGCCTACTGGGAACTAACAAGTTTTCGTATGAGGCACTTTGTTAAGAATATAATTGGCAGAAAACAAATCTTCCCCCCTATAAATTCTGGGGTGCTCTAGAACTATTTAACATAGCATTGAATATTTCTTTCAATGTTTGGTTCTTGCGTTCAACAATACCATTAGATTGAGGTGAATAAGGAGCGGTAGTTTGGTGAATAATACCATAAGTAGAGCATATCTCTTCAAATGGTGATTCATATTCACCACCTCTATCGCTTCTTATTGCTTTAATCTTTTTGCTAAGTTGATTTTTAACTTCATTTTTATAATGTTGAAACATGTCTATAGCCTCATCTTTGCTTCTCAGCAAATATACATAACAATATCTTGTGCAATAATCAATAAAGGTAATGAAATATTTTTTCCCTCCTCTTGTTTACACATACTTTAAGTCACATATATTAGTGTGAATTAAATCTAGAGGTTCAGTTTTTCTTTCAACAGAATGAAAAGGTAATCTTGTCATTTTAGATTTCACACAAATTTTACATTTATGTTTTTGATTAATATCAAATTTAGGCAAGAATTCTAAATTAATTAATCTACGCAATATATTATAATTAACATGTCCTAATCTAGCATGTCATATATTTGAAGATTCTAACAAGTAAGAAGAAGAATTAATTTTATTATTATCAATAGACTTCGGTACAACAGTCATTACATTCATCTTAAAGAGCCCATCAAACATATAGCCCTTTCCCACAAACATATCATTTTTTGTAAGTAAAAATTTATCAGACACAAACACAAACTTGAAGCCCCATTCTTGCTAACTAGTGACCCAGAAACTAGATTTTTGCAGATATCTGGCACATGAAGCACTTCGTTCAAAGTCAGTTCTTTGCCAGATGTCATTTTCAGCACAATCTTTCCACGTCCTTGAACCTTTGAACTTAAGAAGTTTCCCATGAAGAGTTGCTCATCATTTTCTACTGGTTTATAGGTAGAATGTGACGCCCCCAAAATAGGTATACACCACACCCATTCTGAGTCGCCAAATACATGGTACAGAAACAACTACAACTTTATTATTACAACAGTAAAACTGTGAGTTTAAATACAAATATTATCTTTTAGACAATATCTATACTCAAATAAATCCCCATCACATTTATCGATACATTATTTTACAAAATGGTGAGGACTACTAAACAACTCTCTCTAAACCTTCATTCCATACCCCACTAAGACTCGCTACATTCTCGCCTCCCGAGAAGAAAAATGAACAACAAGGAAAAGGGTGAGCTCAACTAGCCCAAAGAAGAATACTATGACTAAGATAATATACAACAAATTATCGTTAGTCTCCAACAGGAAAAAATCGATAGTAATACAATGTATAAACAAGTTTCATATCAATATTCGCAGCTGAAATAATAATTCATGTAAGAGTTACGTAGAGAATGAAATCTACTATAATCTATGAATTTAATAAATTCATCATCAATATTTTATCCTCAGAACATCAATCAATATTCATCTCAAATCAAATATTCATCTTTGCACTACAAAGCAAAGATATTCATCAATCCCATTATGTTCATCTCAACACTGCTCATCTTTGCACTAAAGGCCAAAGATATTCATCAATCATGTGTTCATTTAAACACCGCTCATCTTTGCACTACACAAAGCCAAAGATATTCTTCAGAATCATTCATCTTTGCACTTCGCATGCCAAAGATATTCTTCAGAAATCATTCATCTTTGCACAAAGATATTCAATAATATCATCATTTAAGACCGAGGATGATGAAAATATTTTTAAAGAAACGAATCCAAAGGAAACAAAATGACAAGGATTAAGGATTAAGGATTCAGATTTTGTTTTATCCATGTCCAACAATACCTCAAAAATAATCATAGTGGTGTAAAATTCAAGAATGATCAAAACATGGATACAATCAAAGCTAGTATCCGTAATAGATATTTTGGACGAAAAAGAAGAAATTTTATTTTTAATGAATAATAGTCAGATACGTGAATAAGGTCGAGATACGTGAATAAAGTAATACGTGAATAAGAATCTCACACAAAAGATAGAAATTCCACAAAAAATATTTTCACGCTTCATTTAATAAGACTCGTGAATAAGAACTCGTGAATAAGAACTCTCATGAATAGTAACTCGTGAATAAGAACTCATGAATAAGTAACCCCGACATGAAAAAAGTTCCAAATTTGATAAAAACTTCAGATCAATATTTCAAAGATAATGATATCAAGAAATAATATCATTACGAAAAAAAAATAATATCCCTTACCTCAAAGAATCAAGATTTCTAAAGGAAAGGCTCAAGTGATGTCAATGAAACTTGTACCGAATAAAGAACTCTCAAAGTATCTAAATACTCACAAAATACGCCAATAATATAGAGAGAAAAGAGAGAAAACTTTGTTTCGTGTGTGATTTTCAATTCTAACTTAGCCCTCTATTTATATAGAAAATGTTAGCCCACCAAGGCATTTCTTGACTCGCACTCCGATGGCTTTTACTCGCTACTATTGCCACCCACCACATTTGAAATAAAATTCAGCACATTTTTCACCAACCACAAGTGGGGCCCACTCAATTCTAGAATTTTCCACCAAAATCAATTATAACCCTACTTTCCTAATCGTACACCTCTTAAAATTCATAACAAATCATTCGCTCATTTTTAATTCGGCTCAAAATTTGTGGACATATACTCAACTTATATATGTATAACATATCCAAAAATTACAACGATCCAACTATTTGATTAAATATTATAACTCACAATAATAAAGTCATAATAACACCGATTTGATCTTTTAATACCTCCAATCCGACAAAATAAAATAAAACATCTCAAAGATTAATTCCTTCATTAATAACCACATAAATAAATCCATCATTTATATTCATATAAAATAAATATTTCTTTATCATATGAATCAATAATTAATTATTCACAAATAATATTACGTAATCACATTTATGACAACCAGTCGCTCCTGTGAAAGAGGGGCTTTCCAATAAGGATCTCTCCTTCACGCCGCAATTAGTGACCAAACCTCTCCTTAGATGTAACTTTCTAGACATTGCCAATAATGTTATCTAATAATATTATTCAAATAATATGAATTATTGATCCGATAATGGGAAATATCAGCAAAGGACAATTATCAAACAACAATAATATAAAATATCAACGCAAAGAATTATCAAATCAATAAAATAAAATATCGAATAAAGAATTCACTGTGAAAATTATCGAGTAGTGCCATCTTACGTAAGAATCAATAATTCAACAATACAGGTAATACCGCAAAGCTATCAGCAAGCAACCACGCCAGACATCGTATTTTAACCACCGGTATTCCAACAAATTTTAATTCAGAATAACTACGCCGTTATTTTTAACCAACTTATATTTGTCGCTTTCCTCATCCAATCGCTTTCACATGGGCCCACACATGGTCATACTGGTTTCATTTAATATTCCCCGACAAATTTAATATATTCCACGACCAAACGAATATTCCCCACAAAATGAATATTTTATAACCACTTGCTTATTTTGAAATATTTATGATTTAACCCTTAACTATCCACATTAATCAAATCAACCCTTACTATTTCAAAATAATAAATAAAGGAAATTCCTTTTTATTTAAAAAATTTCGGTCTTACAACCTCCCTCCTTATGAAATTTCGCCCTCGAAATCGACGACGACTCGGTTTTCAAAAGGTGAGGATACCTCGCTTTCATTTCCGCTTCCAATTCCTGTGTCATTTCCTATAAAGCATGATTCTCTCCACAAAACTTTAACTTGTGGTATGACCTTTCATACAGTAGGACATGCTCCTTCCTATCCAAGATCTTGACAGTACCTCCTCATACGCTTAAGTCTTCTACTATCTCGTCCTGGCTTCTAACTCAATAACGTGGTTCGGTCTTTCACATATTTACGGCAAGTACGATATGTGAAACACATTATGAACACGAGACATACTTTGAGGTAACGCAAGTCTATAGGCTACATTTCCTACTCTACCAAGAATTTGAAATGGACCAATAAATCGTGGATCGAGCTTTCCTCTCCCAAATCTCTTGTAACTCCTTCCATGGAGCAACTCGCAACAATACATGATCCCCTACATTAAATTCCACGCCCTTTCGATGAAGATCCGCATAACTCTTTTGTCGATCTTGTGCCGCTTGTATACGCTTGTCGAATCATTTGATCTTTTCTAGATCATACGTATTAACTCCTGTCCCAACAATGTTGCTTCACCCACCTCATCCCAACATATCGAGAACGACATTTTCGTCCATATAATGCTTCAATGGAACCATGCCTATATTTGTTTAATAACTATTGTTGTGTATGAGAATTCCACCAATGGCAAATACTTATCCCAACTTCCTTTGAAATCTAGGACACGTAGTTTTAATATATCTTCAAGAGTTTGAATAGTCCTTTCGATTGCCCATCCGCTTGAGGATGGTATGCCAAACTAAATCGTAAATTGCGCTCATAGCTTTTTAAGCTAACCCAAAATCATTGAAGTGAATCTTGGGTCACGATCCAAAACTATGGATACAGTATGCCATGCAACCTCACAATCTCATTCACGCATATACTAGCAAAGACGCTCAAGGAATAAGTCTCCGATTTCAAGAAAAATGAGCAGATTTGGTTAATCTATCAACAATAACCCAAATAAGATTGATGCCTTGAGAAACCGTAGGAAGACCCGTAACGAAATCCATGGTAATGTGTTCCCACTTCCATTCCTAATCTCAAGTGGTTGCAACGGACCTTAGGTACTAGATGCTCCGCCTTTACACGCTGATGTTAAACACATCGAGATAAACTTTGCAATCTCTCTCTTCATATTGTTCCACCAAAAATGTATGTCAAGATCACGATACATTTTAGTACTTCCGTGATGGATTGCAAATGGTGTATCAGGTGCCTCCATCATAATCTTGTACTTCAAATCGTAGTCGTTAGAACACAAAGTCTAGAGTGGACTCAAGTATTCCTTCTTCATCAATTCTCGCCCTAATAGCTCCTTCTTGTACTTTCTTCTTCATACGATCATCTCCCGCCCATGGCTTGAGCAGCTTTTAACTTTATCGAAAGTCGATTATACTCAGATATCATCACGCGGGTACCTAGAGTTTTCATCTCCATCTCTATTATTTGTAAATTATACTGAAATTAGTCTTTGACAATATCGCACTCGATTTGATACGATCTTCTACTCAACACGCCGCCTACCACGCTCGCTTTTCCAGATGGCATGGTCGTAACACGTGTCAAATGAGTCTCCTCTCGAGTTCTTCAAGCTCTTCCCACATTCCTCGCTCCATTCGAATTTTGTATCTCTACGAGTCACCATGATAATGGAATAGCGATTCGAGAATATCCTTCAACGAATCTCCGATAATAACCAACTACTTTCAAAAGCTACGATTTTTCGACATCGACTTAGGTTGCTCTCAACCGCGACTCATATCCCAATCTTGATAAAGACGTCACAATGACACCTATCGCTTTTACTATCGCATCTAATATAACGCCCCTATAGAGAGTCGCTTAGTGAATTCCACAAAGGAAGTCACAAGATAAAGGCTCAGTACCAAATTTATAGTTGAATTTTTAACTCCTCAAGTTCAATAGAGCCATTCTATATGAGATTTTAGAAATGAGTTTTGTACCGGTTCAAAGTCGATACAAAATTTAATATCGCTTTGGGAGTAAGCCAAGAAATTCTTCAGAAATACATCAGAAAAAATCAATAACAACAGAATATTATTCAAATCGACGTGTCTTTATTCAAATCCATAACACGGACTAAGAAAACTTGACATCCGTAATAAACGAATGACTTCATGGCTTGATATGAAAATGTTTGATTACAATGGTTTGATTGCTTGAATTCAATAACAAAGTTGCTTAGAATATGAAAACTAACAACCTTACAAAAGCAATCAATTTGGTATGATGAGTAGTTAACCTTAAAATCACATCAAAAGCAAATATCTCTATAGTAAATAAGGTTAACAGTAATGTGATAGTGCCAACCTGAATCAAACAAGATTTCTAAACAATGATGTAATGAAAGTTTCTCCTAACTGATTCTCCATAAATAGGTCAAAGTCTAATTTCTCCGTAGTCAAGTTCAAACGCTGAGCGCAAGCAAGAGAGATAAAAGAATGGGTAGAACCCAGATTCAGTAAGGTATAAACTTCGCAAGAATTTATAATTAACTAACCTGCTAACTTCGTCGTTCCTCGATTTTGACCGGCCACGACAAACGCCTTTCCAAGAACCGCTGACTTTGACTTTTCTCGACATCCTTTTTGAGTCACCATTCACGCCGGATCTGGTTTCGATATCGCATAACTCGAGCGATATATGTCCTTCTTTTTCCACAATTATAGCATACCTGAAGGCTTTCAACAGCTTGATTTTATACGTCCCTCCTCTCACATCTCAGAAGATCTAACCGGCGATCGCTCTCTTCCCCTAGAATTTGTTGATGGTGCCGATGTTGTCACGCCGACGCCTTCCCGCCATCGTTAAATTCTTCTTTAGATTGACATCTCTTTCCATAATATCAACGCTATCGTGCGCCTTTTTTACCCACGCATCACTCATTCTCACTGCTCGCTTATTTCTTCTTTCACCAGATTCCACTTTTATCATCTTATACTCGCCAAAGAGTGCTTCGCTCAAGATCACGACGGGTAACACAAGCTTGAATCGTCAGATCCTTTTGCTCCACGATCGCCTCGCAATTCTTTAGCCTCGCTTCTTCTAACTCATGAATACGATTTTGCAATTCTATATTTCGATCATAAAATACCTCTAATAAACTCTCTTCGTGTACCTCTTCTTCCTCTTCTTCCTCACTCTCACCGTTACCTCTCTCTCAAGATTATCTCTAAAAAGTAACTATCAATTCTTCACTCACCACACGGATATCTCTAATTCTTCTTCACCGACATCACATTATCCTCGTCATGATTAGAGGTGTCTCCACGATCTCATTCACTCCATTGTTAACGCTCTCAAAGCAGCCCATTCTAAAAAAAAACTATCATAAAACAAGGGTTAATTAAATAAATTAACAAATCACATAATACCCCTATAATACGACCAACCAACAAATAAGCTTAGTAGACACACTAAATAAGGATTTACTCCTCTCTCCTCCTAGTTTTATTCCCCGATCTCCGCCAGAGATCATATCCCTAAGCTCGAAGCTCGATATACTAACCGCGACGCCCAAAATAGGTATACACCAACCCATTCTACACCAACCCATTCTCGTCGCCAAATACATGGGTACGTAAAAACAACTACAACTTTATTATTACAACAAGAAAATCTGTGAGTTTAAATACAAATATTATCTTTTAGACAATATCTATACTCAAATAAATCCCCATCACATTTATCGATACATTATTTTACAAAAATGGTGAGGACTACTAAACAACTCTCTCTAGAACCTTCATTCCATACCCCACTAAGACTCGCTACATTCTCGCCTCCCGAGAAGAAAAAAATGAACAACAAGGAAAAGGGTGAGCTCAACTAGCCCAAGAAGAATACTACGACTAAGATAATATACAACAAATTATCGTTAGTCTCCAACAGGAAAAACTGATGTAATACAATAGACAACAAGTTTCGCATCAATATTCGCATAATGAAATAATAATTCATAAAGAGTTACGTAGAGAATGAAATCTACTATAATCTATGAATTTAATAAATTCATCATCAATATTTTATCCTCAGAACATCAATCAATATTCATCTCAAATCAAATATTCATCTTTTGCACTACAGTGCCAAAGATATTCATCAATCCATTATGTTCATCTCAACACTGCTCATCTTTGCACTAAAGGCCAAAGATATTCATCACCATCATGTTCATTTAAACACCGCTCATCTTTGCACTACAGCCAAAGATATTCTTCAGAATCATTCATCTTTGCACTACGTGCCAAAGATATTCTTCAGAATCATTCATCTTCAGCCACAAAGCCAAAGATATTCAATAATATCATCATTTAAGACCGAGGATGATGAAAATATTTTTAAAGAACGAATCCAAAGGAAACAAAATGACAAGGATTAAGGATTAAGGATTCAGATTTTGTTTTATCCATGTCCAAAAATACCTCAAAAATAATCATAAGTGGTGTAAAATTCAAGAATGATCAAAACACGGATACAATCAAAGCTAGTATCCGTAAATAGATATTTTGGACGAAAAGAAGAAATTTTATTTTTCGATGAATAGTGCCAGATATCGTGAATAAAGTCAGATACGTGAATAATGCCGATACGTGAATAAGAACTCTACACCAAAAGATAGAAATTCCACAAAAAAATTTTCACGCTTCATTAATAAGACTTTTGAATAAGAATCGTGAATAAGAACTCATGAATAAGAACTCGTGAATAAGAACTCATGAATAGTAACCCCATATGAAAAAAAGTTCCAAATTTGATAAAAACTTCAGATCAATATTTCAAAGATAATGATATCAAAGAAATAATATCATTACGAAAAAAAAATAATATCCCTTACCTCAAAGAATCAAGATTTCTAAGGAAAGGCTCAAGTGATGTCGAATGAAACTTGATCGAATAAAGAACTCTCAAAGTATCTAAATACTCACAAAATACGCCAATAATATAGAGAGAAAAGAGAGAAAACTTTGTTTCGTGTGTGATTTTCAATTCTAACTTAAATTTCTATTTATAGAAAATGTTAGCCCACCAAGCAGATTTCGACCAAGCACCGATGGCTTTTACCTCGCTACTATTGCCACCCACCACATTTGAAATAAAATTCAGCACATTTTTTCACCAACCACAAGTGGGGCCCACTCAATTCTAGAATTTTCCACCAAAATCAATTATAACCCTACTTTCCTAATCGACACCTCTTAAAATTTATAACAAATCATTCGCTCATTTTTAACGGCTCAAAATTTGTAGACATATACTCAACTTATATATGTATAACATATCCAAAAATTACAACGATCCAACTATTTGGATTAAATATTATAACTCACACAATAAATCTCAAACCCACCGATTTGATTTTTTAATACCTCCAATCCGATAAAATAAAAAAAACACTCAACATTAATTCCTTCATTAATAACCACATAAATAAATCCATCATTTATATTCATATAAAATAAATATTTCTTATCATATGAATCAATAATTAATTATTCACAAATAATATTACGTAATCACATTTATGACAACCAGTCATTCCTCAGAAAGAGCAGGGGCTTTCCAATAAGGATCTCTCCTTATCGCGCCGCAATTAGTGACCAAACCTCTCCTTATGTGTAACTTTCTAGACATCGCCAATAATGTTATCTAATAATATTATTCAAATAATATGAATTATTGATCCGATAATGGAAATATCGTGCAAAGACAATTATCGAACAACAATAATATAAAATATCAACGCAAAGAATTATCAATCAATAAAATAAAATATCGAATAAGAATTCACCGTGAAAATTATCGAGTAAAGTGCCATCTTACGTAAGAATCAATAATTCAACAATATCAGGCAATACCGCAAAAGCATCGCGGCAACCACGCCAGACATCAGATTTTAACCACCGGTATTCCAATGCCTTTTAATTCAGAATAACTACGCCGCTATTTTTAACCAACTTATATTTGTCGCTTTCCTCATCCAATCGCTTTCACATTATGGGCCATACACATGGTCACACTTACATTGCATTTAATATTCCCCGACAAAGATTTAATATTCCACGACCAAACGAATATTCCCCACAAAAATGAATATTTTATAACCACTTGCTTATTTTGAAATATTTAAATTTAACCCTTTATATCCATTTAACCCTTAACTATCCACATTAATCAAATCAACCCTTACTATTTCAAAATAATAAATAAAGGAAATTCCTTTTATTTAAAAAAATTTAATTTATGTCGGTCTTACAAATGAATTTTTAATGCCAAAGATCTTCGCTTTATATTTCTTGTCTAAAGATTCCCAAAGTTCTTTTGCAGTTTGAATTGTACAATACACATTATACAGTGTATTGTCTAATCCATTCATCACATAGTTTCTGCAAAGGAAATCCGCATGTTTGCAAGCGTCAACTGCAGCCACCTTTTCCTTGTTTGTTTCTCCTTCAACAAGAGTAGGACAGTCCTCTTGTAGAAACCTTGCCAAATTTAATGTTGTGAGATAGAAGAGCATCTTTTGTTGCCGACGCTTGAAATCAGTTCCATTGAACTTTTCAGGCTTTTCTCCATGAGACATACTCACAGCAGGGATAGTGCTAGTAGATGCCATTTCTGTCATACAAAAACAAACAGAAATAAATTTCTGTAGTAGAAATTTAACAAATTCTGTTTAAACAACAATTATGTTTACAAAATTTTTGTTGTTGAAATTCTTGTTTACAAATTTCTGTTTAACAGATTTGTATACAATAGTTGGACAGGTTTTGTTTAAGTTCAATACAATGCTCATAAATATATCTTTAACATTCAATATTATGTATTAACAAACATAATAAATTTAAACAAATATACAGAATACTATATATGTATATTACTCATATATATATTTAAACAATATTTATATTTATTGATTTATTACTCCTATAGTACACAATATTGTACTACTCATATAAATTTAAACAATAACAGAATAACATAATGTTAACATGCAATCAATTAACATGGAATTTATCTTATAACAAAATTGTTTTGTGTATATCGCTAATAACAATGCAGTATATTTCTGTAATATATATTAGCAGTAACAATAGTATATATTCTTGTAGCAAAAATCAATTTAACATATTAACACAGATTTAACATATTAACATTTAACATTTAACACAGAATTGTTATTAGCAATAACAGAATTGTTCAGTTAACATTTAACATATATAATATTCCAGTAATATATATAATAACAGAATACTATATAATTTTACCGATTGTCTATTCACATAAATAAACAGATTAAATATTACTAGAATAAATAAAATTTTGTTTCTACAAAAAACTTGTTTTATAAAACAATTTTCTGTTGAAATAATTAAACTGTAATTTCGATTTTAACAGAGATACAAATTATAGAATTATATTAAATAAAACTATAATTACGAGAACATATTAAATTTGCTTTAAGATTGTATTTCTGTAATAATAGTGATATTTAATATATATATATATATATATATATATATATATATATATATATAACTAATGACAAAGTTAAGCAAAACAGAATTAGAAAACAAAAATAAAGTCAATTTCTGGAAATATGAAATAGATAAATTTGAGTTCTTTGAATTCACAGTCTCCTTAAAGCAAATTTATTCCCTCACTGGTGCTAAAAGATTAATTGAATAATTGCTTCTCAAGATAAAACGAATTTTCAGTTCTTAATTAGAAGCACTTCAAAACTAAGAACACTACGAACACAATTCTATGTTATGTACTGAACTGAAAAGAATAGTAATGATGCATGCATGAAGAAAACTGGAAAGGAATGAAAAAACCTTACTACACAGTGTTTGTCTAGACTTGCAGAGAACGGGAACTGTTTTACAGGAGCGGGAAGGAACCAAACGGAAATAGAACGGGAAAAAAATTTATATTCTTAATGCGTGCCCAGATAGATTAATTTATAGAATAATTACACGGATTATCAGTTGGGATATTACAGTTGGCGCATAAACCGTTTGTCAAAACTACGTAGTATCAATAATAACTTAAACAAAATCTGATAATATATTAAACAGATTTTGTTCAAAAAGATTATATCTCCCACCTCCCCTCGGCCCGCACAACTAAACGGCAGCGCACACAAGTTTGAACCAAGTCTTGGCTAGGTCCTCTCCCTTACACAAAAGTGGGGTGCCCCTTGTGGCTTTTCCCATTGAGCAAACATCCCATATATAAATTCTTCATTTTTTCCTCTAATGTCCTATGTGGAACTTTTACAATTTTTAATATTTCAAGTAGGTGACTTTGGATTTAATTTTCTCATTCAATTCTTAATGAATTTGAACACATAAATATACCACGTTATATTCCTCGCAGAGGAGAACGCATTGGTGCATGGACTCGACATTTTCAAAATGTGGGTCCCACATTAAATTAAGCCTAAAAATATTTTAATATTTATTTTGTCAAACCCATTTCCAACCGAAACAGGCTAATTTCAGAACCATATAGCATGTTCAAAGTGAATAAGACTGATTTGGCCAGAAAAATAAAGGAGAGTCCGAAGTTGGACGATCGAAGGTAGACCTCATAACGCACGCGTGCTAAAAGACTGGATTGGTTACCTAAAATTCTTTGAGTAATGCTAGGTAACTAGCCAGAAGTTGTCTAGTCACCTATAGCATTTTCCAGATTCTTTCCCACCGTCTCAAAAACTCTACTGTCTAGTGGCCGTGGAAATATAGAAATTATATGTTTGACTGCACAGCTAATAGCGTCATCTCCTACTCATCATCATTTCAAAGATCATGAATATTGGACTAAAATTTGTGAAAACCTGAAATGCTATTGTCATAAAAATCATAATTGAATATAAGACTATCTGTAGTATACTAATGAAGACAAATAAAGATAAGTCTGGGATTTAAATACGTCCACTAATGAAGACAACTACTGTAATTACTGAGCTTTTTCCAAATTCATTTGTAGCGTCTCAAAAATTGTGGGAATATGGTAATTACAGTTTTGACTGTGATTCAAATATACCCATAGCTAGTTGGTCATTTTGCATTAATTGTGACTTTCTGCCTTGTATAATGGCATATTAAGGCAAAGCTAATTATACTCCAAGTAAGTACCATGGCTCCATACTCCTATCTATTTAGCTTCGCTAGCTCCCTTTTCTTTACATACGGTTAACGTCAAGATCTTCTGCTACGTCCCAATCACGTAAGACGTTTTGATTCTGTACAATAAACACGATCAAGACCAAAAGTTTGACGACTTCGACTGTCGGGGGATAGCTCAGGCGTGAGAGTCAGTACAGACGATCACAAAGTTAACAGTGGAGGATAAAATATCTAGTGTATTTAGAGAGATAAAATTATTAGTTACCTTTACTTATATGACCTCCTTGCTGTGATATACTATCATTCTCGGTTTACCGTGCCACCGACTCCTCTGACACCATCCCATTGCAGGTAGCTTACCTGTTGATCCCATCTCCTTTGTCCACCGCTGGCCGACTGTCCAATCCTCATTAATACGATGTAAGATATCAGTCAGTCATTATCCTTGTCATCATCACCGGTTAAAGCCCAAGTGAAGATATTTATCATCCAATGGGTTGGCCCAACGATTCGACCCAAGACTTTTAAGACCCAACATATATAAACCAAATGATTTGGCCCAATGACTAGGCCCAATAACACCAGAATCTAACTGTGATAACCCAATGGATCCACCAAGGAGTTCGGCCCAATGTACATAAAATATCATGACCTAACATTGACCCCCAGTCTTTTATTAAACAGACTATTTAGTGAAAGAGTATAAAGGACCCAAATAACAAAATTGACCGAAGCTCGACTGGTGAATCTCAAATAGCAAGATGAATTAAGATTGGAAGTCCAATTGAAGTGCCCATTATAGCCTAACATACAACAACAAATATTCCACCGCTTTCCGAACAACCCAGACCTTCGCCACAAAAACCATCCTCTTCTGAATATAAGCCCGAAGCTATGGGATCCCCCACTCTCTGGCCAGAATTCAATGAGAATTTCCCCTTCGACCTCTACAATGCATTCGTTTGTGACACCGATGATCATCGGTTCGACAATAGTTCCATCATGGACCTGATGGACGAAGGAATGAAATACCAGACTAAAGGAATTTGATATTTGATTTATCCATTTACCTCCTTACCCATCAATTTGAACTGATTGACTAATATTGGTAATCTGGTGGCAAACACTATCTTCGGGCGCCTCCGTCCCAAATACAAAGAAGTCGAAGCCGAAGCCGAAGAAGACGCCGCCTGAAGGGAGAACGCCATTCTAAAGTCTGTGTTGGCAAAAGAAAGAAGCAATCTCGACATTGCTCTCTTCAACAATGAGTGCCTTTGGAAGGATCTCGATAAGGTCAAAAAAGAACTGGAGACGACCAAGGCCACACATCGGGTCATCACAAATATAAATGTCGACCTGCTTCAGAAGAATGAAATTTTGACGAAGAAGAATGAAGATCTGGCCCAACCGAACTCAAGCTTGTCAAAGCAAAATAAAGATACCCAAGCTAAAGAATCAAAGTATCTGGCACATCGTCAGAAGTTTGAAGAAGAGCTCAAAGAACTTCAGGCCCTTAGGGATTTGGGTCCACCATTGACTGAAAATATTCGTAAGGAAATCCAGGCAGCATACAGAAAATCCGCCGAGCTGAACGATGAGATCGTCTATATGTATGCCGAAGGATATGAAATCTGTTGAAGTAAAGGCAAGAAAAAGCTCGTTGCGGCCAAGGTAGATCCATCTCTTCTAGACTCTTCAGATGGTGATGATGACGATGAAGAAGCCTGAAGATGACCTCCCCTTATCTTTAGCCGTAGAACTTTCTGTAACAGTTTTATATCTTTTGTATAAATAGGTAAGTATCAATGAAATATCAACTTCATTCCTTATTACTCCTTTGTGAACATTTTTTGTCAATAATTCAATATCAATCAACTCAAAAAATGTACAAGTATCTTTTAAACTGAACTTTAAACTGTTAATCAATAATTGAACAAATTATATAACAGTTAAGAACAATAATGAGATAATCCGAACTCAGCACTTGAACTAAATAAAGTAATGCATACTTATTGTTACCGAAGTGTGAGACAGATTAGATATAAGGTCAATCCAGCTGATCTTCCTTGCACCATCGGGATCTTGTTTACCGCACAGGGTATAACAAGTATATAAGGACATTTGTTTACCACTCGGGGTAAAACAAATTTATAAGGACCATGGAATTTATTTACCACACGGGGTAAAACAAACTCATAAGGACACATCTGCCGATAACGCTACCATCGAATGGTCAGCGAGTCCACCCAAACCTCCTTACACCGTCGTGAATTTGTTTACCACACAGGGTATAACAATATTAAAAGGACTATGTAATTTGTTTACCACGCAGGGTATAACAAATCCATGAGGACACACCTGCCGATAAGGCTACCATTGAATGGCCAGCAAGTCCATCCGAACCTCCTTACACTGATGAAGTTTGCCTACCACGAAGGGCCTGACAAATTCAAAAGGACCACCTGCCGATAAGGCTACCATCGAATGGTCAGCAAGTCCACCCGAACCTCCTTACTCCGGTGAAGTTTGTAGGTGAGCTACCGAAGTCTTTCTGTGCTGAATGCCTTCGTGTACTTCCCGAAGAGTATACCCCGCTTCGGACGGTACCAAACATTTTAACAATAGAGATGAAGAAGCCCTTCGATAAAGATCCCCATCAATAAGAATAAAATTGGCACTCTTGTACTTAATCTTCTTGGCCAACATCTGATCCGAAGGAAGGACGCCATCTGCCAGATACTCCAGATATGGAATAAACCATTAATTAGATCACTCTACGTACATAAATGTTTCATGCTGAATACTGGGTTATTGCAAAGTCCTCAGATACAAAGAGCCATCAAAGGTGCTCGCTTTAAGTAGTAGCTAGTTTGGACAATGCATCGGCAATGGAATTGTCATTGTGATCGACCCCCTGATAGCTTGCTGCACTGATGTCCATGAACTCTGCTACTGCTGAAGTACTGCAACGACTTTGTCGGACTCTTCAGCTTCTCCTTAACTATCATCAGCTTAAGAAAAGAAATGTTCGACCACAACATCAACCGACCTTGAAAATATTGTCGAAGTGTTCGGATTTCCAGGAGTGCTGCTTCTAGATCTGCTTTGGTGATGAGCCCTTCGCTGTGGCGAGAACACTCAAGGCATAGTGCCTTCTTTGTATTCTCGGGTGAATATCCTCTTGAGCTGCTCCCTCGTCTGTTTGTGTCATAGCCCCGAGAACCCCTAGGGTGAGGTACCTTCTTCGTATGCTCAGGAGTATGGCTCCTTGGTCTTCTTTGGTCATGAGGGCGGCCTCGAGACATATCTTCAAAGTGCACCGGCTCCTTCCCTTCTCTTTGTTGTACATCCCTGGGCTTGCTACGCCTCCTGGACTGAACATAACTGGACGCCTCATCCTTCAGCTCATTTGAAGCATCTGCTCAGCTATATCCTCCCTTTGCTTTAGAAGAACCTCCAAAGCTTTATCTGCTTCGTCTACCATCTTTGCCAACTTGACAGCTTTCTCATCATGACCACTTCGGTGATGGGTTCTAGGCGGTGAGCCCTTTACCCGCTTTCGGTCCTGGTCATGACCTTTATCAGTAGCAAACACCAACCTTCTTCGGGCTTCACCATGGGCTCTCGAACGAGAACCCCCTGAATCATGTTTGGCCCGTCATCGAGAGCACTCTTTGAGGGACCCAGACGATCCTCACAGTAAATATCTGTTTGTATGGAAGAGCTCACGACCATCAGTACGTCCTTCCGATGTAACAGTTCTACTCCTCACCATCTTCTGAAGTAGAACAACTGAAAACTTGTGAGTGAAAACTCAAAAGCACTAGAACTCAGCCCTCCTTCTAGCTCCAATGTTAACTTCAAGATCTTCTGCCACGTCCCAATCACGTAAGACGTCCTGATCCTGCATAATAAACACGATCAACACCAAAAGCTTGATGGCTTCGATCGTCGGGGGATAGCTCAGGCGAGAGAGTCAGTACAGGCGATCACAAGGTTAACAATGGAGGATAAAATATCTAGTGTATTGAGAGAGATTAAATTATCAGTTACCTTTACTTGTATGACCTCCTTTCTGTGATATACTATCATTCTCGGTTTATCATGCCACCGACTCCTCTGACACCATCCCACTTGAGATTCACCAGTCGAGCTTTAGTCAATTTTGTTATTTGGGTCCTTTATACTCTTTCACTAAACAGTCTGTTTAATAAAAGACTGGGGGGAAATGTTAGGTCATGATATTTTATGTACATTGGGTCGAACTCCTTGTTGGATCCATTGGGTTATCACAGTTGGATCCTGGTGTTATTGGGCCTAGTTATTGGGCCAAATCATTTGGTTTATATCTGTTGGGTCTTAAAAGTCTTGGGTCGGATCGTTGGGCCGACCCATTGGATGATAAATATCTTCACTTGGGCTTTGACCGGTGATGATGACAAGGATAATGGCTGACTGATATCTTACATCGCATTAATGAGGATTGGACAGTCGGCCAGCGGTGGACAAAGGTGATGGGATCAGCAGGTAAGCTACCTGCAGTGGGATGGTGTCAGAGGAGTCGGTGGCACAGTAAACCGAGAATGATAGTATATCACAGTAAGGAGGTCATGCAAGTAAAGGTAACTGATAATTTTATCTCTCTCAATACACTAGATATTTTATCCTCCATTGTTAACCTTGTGATTGCATGTACTGACTCTAACGCCTGAGTTATCCCCCGACGGTCGAAGCCGTCAAGCTTTTGGTGTTGATCTTGTTTATTGTGCAGGATCAGGACGTCTTACGTGATTGGGACGTGGCAGAAGTTCTTGGCGTTAACACATACTTTATTCATGTCATTACGACGAATAAGTTGTACTCTATTACACCACACCTGTTCCACAAAGAGGAGAGCTCCGCATTGTTACAGTTTAAGCACAACCTTTCACTTAAGGTTTATGGTTCTGCTAATCCAAAGACTAAATTTTGGAGGCCTAAAGGTGAAATTAGTAATTATTGCTCGTGGCCTGGATTTGAGTGCGATAATGACACTGGTCATGTGATCGGCCTTAACCTCAGTAGCATTCTTCTATATGGTCCTATCAATTCCAATAGCAGCCTATTTAGCCTTGCTTACCTTCAAAGACTAAATCTTGCTGACAATGACTTCATTTACTCTCAAATCCCACCTGAAGTTTGTCGAGCCTTAACCTCTCACTACCGATAACCCGTGCCTGAAGGCACGGTGTAACGAAAAATTAAATTAAAATTCAAAAAATATTACATTATCTAAAGACACATACCACCACAAAAATTAATACAAACTCAATCATCAATACATAACCAACCACCAATACATCGATCTAGTTGATACTAATTTCAAGAAATTTTGGCAAAATTTCCTTTAAAAATAGATATCCAAAAAATTCTAAACTTGTATACAAAACTTACAATCATCAATACATATCCAAACCAGCAAAAAAACCATCATTCCATATCCAAAAATCATTATAATTATGTATAATTAGTTAACTTTACAAAAGACGGAACACAAAAAATACAAACGTGCAAAAAATAGAGAAACAACATGTTGCATAAGACCCATTACTTTACAGCTTACACCAAGTATCCTTCAAGTTAAAATCAATGGTAAATTAGCAGGGAAAGAAGGTCAAGCCTATACAACTTGAAATGGGGGTAACTAAGGATTTACACAAGTTTTTATTAGAATATGATGTTACTACACCCCCCAACAATAAAATCAATGGGCCCCCAAATGTGTTCTCACCAAATGTATGTAATAAAGTAAAGGAAGCCATCTTCATCCTTGTGCTCATCGTAGATTCCAGACATCAAAGCAGCTGTAATAACCGAAGTAATAATGAATCAGCTTAAGACATAAAATAAAATATAAAACAGTGAAGTCAAAGTAATGAGTTATTTCAACTCACCTGTTGGAGTTAACATGTTTTTGACAAAGATAAATATAGCCTTTTCAGCTCTAAGCTTGATCCTCTTTCGGACAACATAAACAAACTGTCCAACATTCAAATCAGCTGGGACAAGGTATCTACATACAACAAGAGAGAGATAATATAAAAATATGAAATGATGAGAAGAGTCTCTATTAAAGTACACTCCAAACATTAAACCTTTTACCTTATAAGTGTTTTGGAACTGAATATAAAGGAATGCAAACCAATCATCATTCAAACATGCAATATTACTAAATAGTTATTATGAAGAAAATCCATATATTTGTTATTAATAGTAGAGAGGATATTTTATTAAGACCATTCAAATTAATCCATAGAAAGAGGACAATTCATGATCTACTCTATGCTTAATGTCTATGCATAAATTGAGGGCATTCCAACTCGCTTAGACTCTACTCTCCACAAATGAATATATTGTTGGTCACTAAAAATGGATTATTGTAGTTGCATTCATATCCTAAAAGCAAATCAATGTTCTTTAACGTACGATAGTGTTAAAAAAAGATTTAGTCCATTTTCACAACATTATGTCTCTCAATAAAAAATTAGATGCATGTCCCTTGGTAAGCATTGCCTTCAACCTCTCTACCTTCCACCTACCAGCAGTATCAACCAGCTAAACAGTTGTCACAAATACAAGTTATCCCCTTTTGACCAAAAGCCCAACAACAGAGGAATAATCGAAATCAAATTCCAGTATAATATATCTGAAGGCTGGCTTTAAAAGTAATCATATAAAGTAGCAAGTAATGTAACTTTATAAAGCCAATATTGAAAGAAAGAATGCCAAAAAAAATTTCAAAACAAAGTTCAAAAAGAAATTTATCTATCAAATCAAATGTTCAAGAGAGAAAAGAAGTATTAATGAAAGAAAATACTCATATGATTGCCAAAAAAATATTGTCATAAGACTATTCCTAATAATCTGAGAGGCAAAATCTTTTGTAGAGATCTGAACATGGCTAACATACATATATAGTAGACTAAATACCGAATGAATTATTCTTAAATAGGTGTACATAAAAATAGAAACAAGTATACAATTAATATTAATATAATATATAGGAAATAGGCGAGTAAAGAAGGGTAAATGACACATACTTATTATCAATGTCAAGAATATCACTTTTCTCACCTTTCTCACAATCACCGCATTGTAATTCAAATGTTAGATCTTAATCAAACCAAGAATAAAAAAACAAGCAATTATATTTATGCATACAACAAAGAAAAATCTTCTTAATGTATTCTATCGGGATACTTCTCTCGATCTTGAGTAGATTATATTACCTCATTCATTTCTGAAATATATAAATGAACACTCAAAAACAAATTAATAGGCATGAAACATAGATGTACACAAGATCTTATTCTATTATCAGATACAATAATATAATGCCAAAGTAATAAACTAAGGAAACCTTTTATTGAAAAAATATTGTTCTCCCTAACAAAGATCAAGGAAAGGAAAACTTGATTACAACTGTGAATTTGAAAGAAGCGAATCAAAATAAAACAACTTAAAATTCAAAACATAAGAACCATTACTTTACCCTAAATTATCTAAAAAACAAATGAGCACACACATTTGTATGTAGTGGGAGGAATGATTTAGATTGATATATATAAGTAAGATTTTAGAGAGATTGTAACAAATTATCAATTTATTTAAGAAAAGATATGGATGAATATAGACTTACAATAAAATAAAGTATTCTTAGTACCATTTCAACAAACGATTCATTTGTTTGATGATTTAACTCATAAATCTGTATTGGTGACAGTATAATGGTGTGTGAGTTTGATTTGCGAGTGTTTGATTGGTTACAATTATGTGTGTGTTTTTGCATGTATTGTGTGTGTTGTGTGTCTGCATGAGAAGTAGAGAAATATAGAGTCTTAGTCAGAGAGACTTTCACACCTAGATAATTGTTTGGTCAGTGATGGGTTAGTCATCGTCAAAGGTGGACAGGACGGTACTGGATTGTATATCATTTAACTCTCTTAAATGTCTTCTTTAAACCTTCTTTTCATCACTATCCTTAATATCCTTGTATCAATATGAACGCACTTTGCCCAATGATCAGGAGAATGCACAACCACCTAAATTATTCACATCTATTATAGGAATAGTAAAGTTATTTTGATGCAGTGACATAAAAAGTAGATTTACCTGATTACGTCGGCCCCATCCACAAAGGTCCATTGTATATTCTTTATCGTTCTCGTTAACAAATTCATTCCAATCCTACAAAGAATGAACATCATTGTAAAATTAAAAGTTGAAATGTTACAGATACCACCAAAGAACAATGTTAACGTCTATCACTAAAAGGTCCTCTTCTATCCATGTTACAAAGTTTGTCTTCATCTATTTTAGCAAGGTCTTGATATAGCAACTCTTTTTATTAAAAGAATCACTTTTATCCTGAATCAATTTAAATCACTTTTATCTTGAATCACTTTAAATCATTTTGAATCACTTTAAATCACTTATTGTCTGTTCAAAGTAAAGTTTAATTCATAAAAGTAAAGTTTGAAATTTAAAATCACCTTATGGTGACCAAACGCACTAAACATTACTGTAGCAAATACTATAAAAACTATAACTAAACATACCCTAAAACGCTTCCTTAAATGCAATGTAGATTACGGATACAAAATCTAGTGAGGCCAATTGGAAATAAGCCAATCATTTCCCCTTCAAGATCTAATTTTGTTTAGTGAAATATTTTTTGCTTTGATGCCTCTTTTTCTTCGTTTAAAATTCTCGAGTAGGATTGAAAGGTGTGCATATAAACAAAACGTAAATCTTGTGTCTTGTGTGATTAAAACTTCATTTTAATTTTTTGGGTGAACCACGTAAATCTTGTGTCTTGCATGTGCGATTGTTTTCTTTTAATTTTTTCTTTGCTATTGTTTTTCGCTGTGTTGTTATTCTCTAACACGTTTCTCTATTAGTTTTTTAAAAAAAAACTTTGCAAAATTTGACCATACCCAAAAATATTTAAGCCAATAATAATAGTAGAGTATAATGTAGAATTAGCAATTCATGACAAATTCGTCATTTGAGCTAAATCCCCTGTAATCATTCCACTACAAAATGAAATTTCGAACAATTACTTATCATAAAATATGGTAAGTTGTGTTTCAATCAAATAGATCAGAGACTCTACTCTCAAGAGTTTTCATGTGTCATAAAGGTCGAAGAAAATAGCGCTTATTTCAGATTTTTCAGAATGCTAGAACTACCAAACTATGAAAAACATCGATTATACTACTTTAGACTTTATGATGTTCAGTTCAATCAATCTAAGAAAAAAAGGTGTCAAGAAAGACCAAAAAAAGGCAGGTAAAATAAATAATAAATGGTTCATGAAAACAAAGTATAAAGCACAAATTTCTAAAATTCAACGTTATTAGAGGATACTATTCAAAAGATTATGTCTGGTATTGGCGGCGTTGCCTCTGTCTCATTCATTATTAAATTTTTCAAACTTAATATTGTTTCACCCTTAAATCACGTGTTTGGCTAATTTTATTTTATTTTTTGTTATATTACTTCAATCCGATCCGATTTTATTATCTACTTTTCTCTATAGGAGTCCAAATCAGTTTTGATGATTTGTCTGCTGATGAAAAGAACAAATTTCAAAGAGTACATAGTAGATTCTAGAGAGCTAAGCAGTTTGATTGAGCCATGGGAACCTTACCTTGGTTGTTGAAGCCTTCCGCTAGAACAATATATATCTCTGAGCCAAGAAGGAATTCAACTTATTCAACCACTTGTGAAACATGAAATGACCGCATCAGTGCAGAAGAATAAGTTATGGGGACTAATAATAGGATCAGTCATGCTTACCTTGAGTATGTATATCTTCTGTTTTGGGTCAAGGTAGGGATCCAGGAACCATCTTTGAAGCTCTGTCTCACTATTTGGAGGAAACATGCATGCTCTCCAGCTTTCAGACACATTGGTGGCTTGCAATTTGAATTAGGAACCTACTTTCCCTTGGGGGAAACGCTTTTAGTTTTCCTGCTTTGTGATATCCAAAGGCTGGTTCAGGCTGCAGAGAGGGAGTTAAAAACATTACCAACATGGGAATTCATTTCCAAAGTTTTAAAAACTCAAAACCAAGGTGTAAGGAAAAATGTAAAAAAAGGACAAATGGGACTCTCACACTATTAGTAATTGCCCGTGCCTGAAGGCACGGCGTAACGAAAAAATAGATTAAAATTTAAAAAATACTACATTACCTAAAGTAACTTACAACATATATCCAACCACCAAAACATCAAGCTAGTCGCTATTAATTTCAAGAAATATCGGCAGAGTTTCCTTTAAAAATAGATATCTAGAAAAATATAAGCCTGTCTACAAAATAATAAGTTATTCACATATAGAATACACAAAAATCAAAACTATATTCTAAATTATAAAACTTCATCACATTCAAAATGAGAACACTAACAATCATTACTGCAACACTGAATTACTAAACAATCCATAGAAAACCTAAAGAACCTATTTGATGTGCATGGTTCCAATGAGAAGCTTACTGAATACTGTCATTTTAGGATGATTATGGAGTGGATTGACAACTGAAGGTGGCAAGAGAAAGAGCCCAATCTGCAAGAATTTAAGAGATTTTGAGGTGACAGACAAATTTGAGTTTTCTTTATTGGAAAGGAGAAAAAACTTGGGAATCACAACATTGTAATAATTTCCAATTTGATTGCCCCTCAGGTTCACATACCGAGAATTTGTCACATTTGAAGATTTGTATGTATGTTATTCAAGGAAATCCTTCTATTTTATGTTCCCTGAAAAATTGCATATTTGGTTTCATGCCAACATCCACTTCTGTTATTCCATTTGCATACAAAACCAAGGGTATTAAACATGTAGAAGAATTAAGCACATAAAAGATATACTGATGAAAACAATAACACGCTTTTCAAAATCATATATTACCAAACCAAAATTCATCATTATGCATCATATCTACTCTTAGGTCTAATTTTCCCAAAGGTTTGCACAAAAAATAAAATAAAAGTGAGGCCATCCGAGGATTTACCTTGTGTCGCAAAGCGCTTGATAGATTCAGTTATGGCGGTATATTGTTTGTCCTACAAAATATTTAGTCATCCCACAAACTCCACAGTTCGCAAACACTCAATTTGGTCCACCTAAAAAGCCCCAAATCGGTTGTCCTACAAAAGAAGTTTAGGGTAAATCAGAGATAGAGAAGAAGAGATTTTGGATGCATGTGGGAGGAGGGAGAGATACGGAACAATGGAAAAAGTAAGGGAATCGATTTTGTGGGGAAGGGAAAGAAACTGAAGTGATTGAAGAAGAGGCAGCGAAGAGGAAGAGATTACACATTACTGTCTAGTAGCTTAACTATGCCGAATTTTCATGATAAGGTGATCTATAATAAGTACATTTCATTTTTATATGATTTACATAAAAACTAAACATAAAGAAGCTAACAAAAATGAAATTCAGAATATTAGAAAATGCTCAACCCTACAAAAACAATCTAAAAGCTATAGATAACATTCCTGTTTAATATCAGGGTAACCTTACAAAAATCCCACAAAAACATAGAAAAATAAAAAGCAAAACCCAACTAAAAAGAGGTAAACTGAATAGGGCCTCAAAAAATGAAATATTTTTATAACATCTTATCTCAAAATAAACGTACACTACTTATATGCAAGCATATGCACATATAAACGCCATATTCCCAAAACTCTTCTTCTTTACACCATACAGCAAAACCCCTATTCTATAACCAACTACAAAACTATTAATGGAGTCTAGTAATGGAAAATTAGAAATTGTTCCACAGAAACCCTTAAAGAATAACTGAAATTAGGGTTCACAATTGAAGCCAATCTCATGAATTATGACCGAGAATTATAAGAAGAATCAAAAGAAATGTAAATAATTATGTGGGGAAAAACATAGAAAAAGATTTAAATTTTGGTTTAAGTTTTAAAAACATAGAAATGCAATGCACGGGCTAGTATGAATAATGAATAATGGATTTAATATCGGATTTAAATTTTAAAGTAGGACATTCATGTCAAAAAAGGACTGGAAGTACTCAATCTATGTACTAACATTAACTCATATCCCACAATTTCAGATTAAGTAATGAGTTCAGCCAATATTAGAGAAAAAAATTGAAGAGAGCTACATACCTTGAATATTGGTTAGCAAGGTCTTTATAGACAACTTCAAAAATCCTTACCCTGAATCAAAACCATGTAAATGAGACAACTTAATTATTAATATAATGAAAAAAAATAATTATCAATCTAATATCACAATGTCTAAAATATACTTTAATATAATTATAATAAACTGAGAAGAATAACCTCTATTTGGTTTTTGATAATATTAAAAATAGAAGGAAAGTAGTAGAAATTACAATTAGTTATGTTTCATACCTGAGAAACTTTCAATGGTGAAATTATCAAAATTGTCTAAAAACACCATAAAATTGTCTCTGTTTTCTCGTACCGATCATAGTTGATATCTTTATGACCCCCAATGAAAACTGAAGGAGATTATCAAATGTTGTCCCTAATACAAATACACAATATTAATCATATTGTTTATCTATAGCCCTGTCTCTATTTTCTTAGTAATATGAGTGAGCATTCAACAACTTTTTCACAGAATGTCTAACCTTGATTAAATTGTATACCATTTTTAGCAAATTCAGAGACTATTTATTCCAATAAAACTGAAAGAGACAAATTTACATTATTTATACGAATTCTTTTCTCCAAAAAACTAAGATTATCGACTCGATAGAAAAGAAAGGTGAAAAAGACAAAGGAGTTGATGAAATAATTAGATTGGGGGCTGAAAATCTTGAAGATGCCATAATTTAAAGAATGAATAAGAATGGAAAGAAATGAATTTGAAAATACGTAAGATTGTAAATAGGATAGAAAAAAATTAAAAATATAATTACACTTTTAAATTTTGATTTGTAATTATTGATAGTAAAATATTAAACATTGAACAAAAAGTGATTGTCAACTAACCTTAAGGGATCCCTTGGCCAATCAATCGGGCATTTCTACCAGTCTGCTCCAAAGCTTCACTCATGGTCTTTAGTCTTTACAGGAGATGACCTAAGAACCCTAATCACTTGATCAGTTTTAACTAACTAATGTGAAAATTGTAACCCACCATTAACAGTTTTCAACTTATTCTTGATTGCGGTAACACACCCATCACATTTCATATCCACCATAAACTGTATGTCATAGATCAACACCAAATTATCATAATATAGATATAGCCCATTTTACCATGATAATTTGACTCAATTTTAACTTAGTTAAGCCCAAAATTAAGTTTTAAAATGTAATTTTCCAATAAGGAAAATGAAGACAATACCTACATACAACTAATTGCAAACCATATAACATTTATACATTTCTAAAGAGAATGCAGATAGAATCATCATATATCCAGCTACTAACGAATTGTATCAGAACATGTAAAACATAATCCGCACATATTAAACTACGGAGTAATGACAAGCTCCCAAATTGGATCCTAAATTTTGTGTCCCATAAACACACATCATCATTACATTGTTGCCCAATATCTACATTAATTATATAGGTCCACCATTATAGATCATAACAACATCTATAATTTTAACACAAAATTTAGGATCATATCATTACTTTAAACCTAGCATGGGCAGGTTACTAGTAAAAGAAAAAACCCGCAGTAAGAAAAAGAGCTACAGAATAAAAGAAGAACATGAAAGTTACTGTATTATCAAGCATGGCTACAACTTTATCGTCAGCTTTGCAGTTTTTGACATTAGATCCAAAGTACACCACATCTTCTACTACATCAGTAACTGTTCCAACATCTATATTTTTAACACAAAATTTAGGATCATAGCATTACTTTAATTATATAGGCCCAATATCTCTGTTTTATATTATAGATTATAATAGCGAAATGAAATTTCATTCAAAATTATCTTGAATTATCATAAAAAGTCACTAAAACCGGGCAAACCCAAAATTATTTATTTAATTAGTTTAATAAAAAGGAAAAGACAAAAAGGAAAATCTTTTCTTTTGAATAAAAAATGCAGACTCATAAACAAAAACTTTAAACCATATAACAGGAAATGGAAAGATTCAAGATTCCAACAAAAACAGAACATTGTCAAAAAGTGAAAAGAAAATCTAATGCAATTCAAGGTGGGTTAAAGTTAAAAAAGAAAGAAGAAAAAGGAAACATCAATGTAAACAAAAGAACTAAAATTAAGAATTTATGATAATATCAATTTCCTATATATATCGTTGTTTACAAGATACCCATAGCTAAACATACAAAAAAAATCCAAGAAATAGCAGAGAAATCAAAGAAAGAACAAAGAAAATTATGTTATTAAGTTAATCACGTAAGAAAAAGCTTTAATAATCTGGTAAACAAAACACAAAACAAAAGGCCAGGTGACAAATGTCAAATAGACGTATTAATAAACATATATACGGTAAACATAACCAGTAGTGAATAAACACGCAATACATACACGTGCGTGTAATTGTATATACATATATAGTGTGTATATGGATATACAAATAACCAAAAACCAATTCTAAAACCTTAAATTTAAGGAGGAAAGAAAGCACTTTGCAAATACACTTATAACAACTAAGAATCCATCAAATGCCACCACATTTAAGCAATTAATATAATATACAACTTGTCTTTGAATTCCACTTGCTTCTACAATGATACAAAAAGCAACAACCTTTGTGAGAGGGAAACACATACAATTAAAAAAATTCAATCACCTTGAAGAAAAAAAATACCATACTAGGTAAAATTGAAAAATTAAGTTAAACTGTTTGTAAAAGTAATAATATGAATTTATTCCAAACTCGACAAAAGCATGTCCATGGTGCTCACGCCGCCACTTTCCGGAAGTAACTTAACTCTAAACTTCAACCCCACCCTTAGCATCTTCTTGCGAATTAGACTTAGGAACAACTCTTGCAATTTTAGTGGAGCTCATTGGTTGATCTTTCCCGTAACCTGATCGTAACCACTCTACCAGTAACCACTTTGATCGAAATGGTGAATTAAAATTAGAATTGGGGTTTAAGGGAACTAAAGAGGTGTAATCGGTGTGGACCGATGTTGTGACTGTAAGGCACGTGAGATTCAAATTGAGGGAAAGAGGAGGTTGAGATGGAGGTGGGGAGGATTATAGGAGGGTGTAAATTAGGGTTTGGAGAGAATGAAGGAGGATATGAAGCGGTGGGAGAAGAGAAGGCACCCCTCCCCACTACCACCTCCACCGTATCCACCTTCACTTCCTTTATAGCCTCCATCACCGGCACCATATCCTCCGCCTCCTCCACTTCTGCCATATCCACCACCGTAACTACCTCCGCCTCCACCTTCGTAACCTCCGTCACTTGGCGGTGGAGCAGATCCGTTGCGTTCGTGACCGTACGAACCAGACAGATCTGTTCGCTTGGCCTCTCTTTCTCCCTTCTTTCCATCGGACTCTCTTTCTCTTCCTCGCTCTCTCAGCTGTGTGCGTAAGAACAGAGAGAGAGATAGAGAGTTTGAAATTTGAATGGAGACTGAGAAAGAAAGCTGCTGACATGGATTTGGATGGGACATTTGTCTATTTTCTCGCTATGCTCTCTTTTATATTATAGATTGTCTTCATTTTCACACTACTAGAAAAATAAGAATACGTGACGGAATTTTGTGACAGTTTTTAAAAACAATCACAAAAGATAATAATTTGTGATGGACTTTTTAAGCAATCACAAAATAATAGTATATATGATGGCTCTTAGTGATGACTAATTTTGCCATTTATATATTATAATTGTGATGGTCGTGTCAATCACCAAACTTTTTTTTTGTGACAAACTAAGTCATCACTTATAGATATATCCTTTTCGTGATTGCATTTAAGCTATCACTAATATTTTAATATAACAAATAATCAAAACAATATTTTATGACGGTCATGACAATTATTAAAAAAGATAGATTTTTGTGACGACTTTTATTTGCAATTACAAAAAGAAGGTATTTTGTGATGGAATTTTTAAGTCATCACAAAACAATAAAATATATGATGGCTCTCAGTGATGACTAATTTTACCATCATTAAAGAGTATTTGTGACTACCATTGCAATCACAAAATCTTATGTAGAAGTAATTTTGTTTAGTAAGTCAACTCACATAAATTTCCTTTTATATTTTGTTTTTAAATTATAATTATAATGATCTTGGCTTTGGTGTAGTGGTAATACTCGTTATTTAGTTCGCAAATGGGGGGAGGGTTTGAATCCTACAAGTATCATTTGATATAATTAATATAGTGAAATAAATTATCCGTATATAGAGATTCACGTTCTTACCTTTGATCCTTAATTAAAGTCTTATTTTTTTTGTGATGACTTTGACAATCACAATAGATTACGTGTTAATGTGATTGTATTAATCATCACAAAAGTACTAAGAGTTTGCGTGATTGCCAAAACCATCACGTAAAACCTTCCATGATGGGCGTATACAAGATGACCATTGTGATGCTTAAACTCATCACGTAAACCTTTCGTGATGATTTTTCTGGTTTTTGTGATGGATTTTGGCCATCACAAAGGCCAAATCCCATCCGAGTTATTAAGGTTGTCCAGATTGGCTTCCCTTGATTTGCCATGCAGAGTCTGTAAGACCCCAACTTTTATAAATAAAGATGAATTTTCTATAAATATTATTTTTGAATATTATGGAATAAATTTGATATAATGTTATAGTTGTGGGTAATATTTATAAATTTTGCAAAAAGTATGTAAGTGGTTATATTATTCAATTGGTGGGGAATATTCTTGCTAACAGGGAATATTCGTGACAACTACTCAATCATTGGTGGACCCCACAATGTAATTATTGTCGGATTAAGAAAACGACAAAAATATTTTATTGAAATAATTATGAAGTTTTACCGTTGATCTTTGTTGAACTACTTTCGGTAGTAAAAGAAATACGATGTCGTGTGGTTAAGTAGTAGACACTGCAGTATTGATTATCGATGCTTATGTGAGAAGTCACTCGGTTTGATTCCATTATCATTTATTAATAATATGAATTATTATAGCGATAATGACGCTTTGTTATATTCGTATTATTAACGTAATAAAACGAAACATCTTTTTATATAAAAATGTAATACTTTATTAAAGTTATTCTATAAATAAAATATATTATATTTTATTATGCATAGTGTTGCATATAAAGTTGTTTTGCATAGTGTTGCATAGTGTTTGCATAGTAAAATGTTTTTATATAAATAGAATATATTATATTTTATTTAAAAGATTTTGCTTTAAATATGGATTTGTCGATTAAAGTAAATCTATCTCGGACCGCTCATGGATTAATTACTATGCATTCTATTTTCTATAAATAGAAGCTCATTCCTTCATTATTTTCTTACGAATTCACCTTGAAACTCTGAGAGAGAAACTATAGAGAAAGAAGAAAAAGTATTCGCTACTTCACTTTGCCAATATTCATTTCTTCTAAGGTAGGGAATATTATTTGTTGTACTCGTAAGGGATATTATTCTTTTGTATTCATGAAGAGAACTTCAGATTATTCCATTCCTTATTATTCTCATTGAATAACTCAGATGTATCGCGGACTACCCTATACTTGGTGACATTCTTCTATTATTTCGCATTTTATTATTCATTGGAACATCCTGTCATGTGTTTTTACACCGACTGGTTCCGTCTTTATTATTATTCTGTTGGAACATCCTGCATGCATGTGTTTTACACCGACTGGTTCCGCTCTTTTTATTATTCTGTTGGAACATCCCGCTCATGTGTTTTACACCGGACTGGTTCCGCCTCTTTATCATTCTCGTTGAATATCCTATCATGTGTTTTACACCGGATCCGGGTTCCATCTTTATTATTCTGTTGGAACATCCTCGCTTGTGAATTTCACCGACTGGTTCCGTTATTATTATTATTCGCTGAATAACTTTGTCTGTCTGAATCCGCATTCATGGTGATTTCTTTTGTTATTCCATTCTTTATTATACCCAAATGGTTAAAACTTTGACTTCTATACTCCATGAAATTAGTAGAATATCCTTGATATTTGCGTTTCATCCAAAGATCTTTTCATGGAAATATTCTTCTGATCATTCTTGAATTTTACTCTACAAAACAATATCATGTTGACAATTTGGACGTTAATAATTCCTGGATAAAATAATTCTTGAACTTGTTTTATTGAATTCTTATATCATTGTCATCATCCTCATGTTTATATTTTTTTAAAGTCATCTGTGGCCTGTAGTGCATAGATGGACTTGGTATGATTATGACCGAGAGACTATTCGGTGTAATCATGAATGTGTAATGTTACAAATGATGTGGTAAAAAATCCTCGATGGTAAGTAGTGCATTGATGGACGATTGTTGGCATGATCATGACCATTAATGAATACACAACTATTCTTGGCTCAGAAGTAGTGCATGAATAATTGTGGTCGTGATACTAAAGAATATCCTCGGTAGAAAGTGCGGGGTGATTCGATGATGTGGATTATTTATCAAAGTCGAGTCTCAAATTATAACAATGATGAAAAACCTTTAAAATCATAAAAGATAGTAGATTTTATTTTCTACTTGACTTTTTTAATGGATTGCTTGTTCACTGCAGCTTAAACTTGATGTTTATTATATTTTATCGGGTTTAATCTTTGTTGAAGGCTAATGATAATTTATTCTCGCATTATCTTAGTCATAATATTTCTTCTTTGGGCTAGTTGAGCTCACCCTTTCTTTCACCGTTCTCTTGTGAAATGTGAACATAGCTAGGGCGAGTCTGGGGAACGAGTAATGGTCCGGAGGATAGCATTAGTAGTCCTCACTATTCTCGCGAAATAGTGTGATAATAATTGTAATGAGGACTCCTTTTGAGTTTGTATAATATCTAGTAGATAATATTTGTATTCAAACTCACGCTTTATGTCGATTATACACCTACGCTTATATTAGTAAGTTGTATTTAAATTACATACCATGTATCCGATTTACCCAAGATGGGTGATGTATACCTAATTTTGGGGCGTCACGTTAGTATCAAAGCTTAGGATATGATCCTGGCTAAGATGTGAGAATAGTATTAGGAGGGAGAGACGGGAATACCTTGGCTAGTATGACCTACCTAAGTTTATGTGCTATTTTATTGGTCGGTCAGAATATAGGGATAATTTGTTACATGTCAATTAACCTTTTGTTTTGTGGCAGTATCTGAAAATGACATCTGAGAATGTTGAGAATAGCAATGGAGCACTGAGCGATCGCTTGATTCGCCACATATCAATAATCGTGATAATGTGCATCGAAGGCGATAATCCTCATGAAACAACAACACCGACCAAATGATGAATGATCAAATGTTCGAGAGGCTTTATGCGATTTATGCAACAAAGAAAGCGAGAGCGACTCTCGCCCAAAACGTAGGTGGAAACACGGAAAACTCTCGGCGGTCACCGCTAAACAATTCAAGGAGCTGGGACCACCGGAGTTTAAGGGAGAGCCAAAACCACTTCTTGGCGGAAGCATGGATAAAGCAGATTACCAAGATATTTGATGTCTTGGGATGCTCCGAGGAGCAAAAGGTTCCCTTCTTCACTTTTTATGTTGCGGAGAGGCGATTCTTCGGTGGGAATCGGTAATTGTACTCAACTTCTTTGTCATCAAGATATCTTGGGAGAAGTTCCAGGAGTTGTTCAACGACAAATACTTTCCTGAAAGTATTCGCCACATGAAGGAGGTGGAGTTTATCAAGTTGGAACAAAACAATATGACCGTGTCGCAATACGAGGCAAAATTTGCGGAGTTATCACGATTTGCGTCCCACTTGGTGGATAATGAAGAAAGAATGGCGCGAATGTTTTTAAGAGGTTTGAAGTCGGAGATACATCAACATCTTATTTCTCATAAACTGTGTTTGTATTCAGATGTTGTAAATAGGGCTCAGTTAGTGGAACGCGATAACGAGTCAACGCAACTAAAAGAGAGCAGCTGACAAAATTATAATACCAGCGAGAGTAGTCATCGAAGCGGTGACAACAAGCGTGGAGGGAATCAACAGGCCAGATATGGTAACCACTTCGGTGGTAATTAGGGCCAAAACAATAAGAATGGACATTTCAAGAAACGGAGATTCAACAATGATGGGAAGACGTCAGCACCAGCACCCGTTGTTAAGGAAGGAGAAAGACCACCTATCATATGCTTCAAATGCGGAGGAGAGGGACACATCACCAAATCTGCGCCATGCCATCAAAAGCGTGTTATAATTGTGGAAGAGAAGGTCACTTAGCTCGATTTTGTCGCCATCAAGACAAATTCAACTAGGATGGAGGCACCAAAGGTCAGTCCCGGAAAAGTCAAACCGGTAGTGTCAAGGGAGAAAGCGTTTGTTGTGACCTCCCAGAGAGCAAGGAACCCGAATGAGGTCATCACGGGTAAGCTTATCATAAACTCTAATGAAGTCTATACTTTATTTGATACTGGGTTCTACCCATTCTTTTATTTCTCCTACTTGCGCTCATCAATTAAATTTGACTCGGGAGAAATTAGACTTTGACTTATCTCGTGGAAACTCCGTTCGGAGAAACCTTCATTACATCCACTTCGCTTATAAGTCTTGTTTGGTTCAAATCGGTACCCTCACATTACCTGTCGATCTTATTTCATTAAAAATACTTGCATTTGACGTGATTCTAGGGATTGATTGGTTAACTACTTATCATGCAAAAATTGATTGTTTTCGTAAGGTTGTTAGCTTTCATATTCCTAATCAACCTATTATGCGAATTCAAACGACCAAACCATTAAAATCAATCACGGTCATCTCAAGCCATAAAGCTATTCGTTTATTGAAAAACGGATGTCAAGCTTTCTTAGCTCATGTCACAGATTTAAACAAAAATACGTCAGTTTTGAACGATATTTCTATTGTTAATAAATTTCCTGACGTATTCCCCGAAGAACTTCCTGGCCTACCCCCAGAGCGTGAAATTGAATTTTGTATCGACCTTGAACCCGGTACAAAACCTATTTCCAAAGCCCCATATCGAATGGCTCCTATTGAACTTCAGGAGTTAAAGACCCAACTACAGGAATTGTTAGACATTGGCTTTATTCGTCTAGTACTTCTCATTGGGGTGCTCCTGTTCTATTCGTGAAGAAAAAAAATGGGAGTATGCAACTTTGTATTGATTATCGGAGTTGAATCATGTCACCATCAAAATAGGTATCCATTGCCACGTATTGATGACTGTTTGTTTGACCAAATTGCAAGGAGCCAAATTCTTTTCAAAGATTGATCTTCGTTCCGGATATCACCAATTGAAGATTAGAACCGCTGACATTCCAAAGACGGCTTTCAGAACTCGGTACGGGCATTATGAATTCCTAGTCATGTCCTTTGGATTGACTAATGCTCCTGCTGCCTTCATGGATATGATGAACCAAGTATTCAAGGAATATTTAGATCACTTTGTGGTCGCTCTTATTGATGACATCCTTATTTATTCCAAAAGCCGTGAAGATCATGAAAGCAACACTTGAGGTCGACACTCCAAAAGCTTCGTGAATATAAGCTTTATGCCAAGTTGAAGAAATGCGAGTTCGGCTTGAAGAAGTAGCATTCTTTGGGCACGTGGTATCAAGTCATGGAATATCCGTTGACCCAAAGAAAGATTGAAGCTATTCAAAGTCGGGAACAACCTAAATAAGTACCGGCACGTAACGTAGCTTTCTCGGTTTAGTTTGGTTATTATATGAGATTCGTGGAAGGATTTTCTCGAATCGCTACTCCATCGACTCAAATGACTCGAAAAGATACAAAGTTCTGTTTGGAGCGAAGAATGTGAAAGTGTTTTCAAGAACTCAAGAGGAGACTTATTTCAAAGACTGTTACGGCAATACCATCCGCCTCGGAGGGATTTGTCATCTACAAAGATGCTTGAGCAAAGGGTTGGATGTGTTCTCATGCAACATGGAAAAGTTATAGCTTATGCCTCGCGACAACTCAAAGAATATGAGAGGAATTATCCTACTCATGATCCGGAGTTAAAATGTTATTATCTTCACTTAAAATTTGGAGGCATTACTTGTATGGGGAGAAAGTGGAAATCTTTACGGATCATAAAAGCCTCAAATATTTCTTCACTCAAAAGGAACTCAACATGCGACAACGACGTTGGCTTGAATCGCTGAAAGATTATGATCATACCATCCAATACCATCCCGAAAAGCGAACGTGGTAGCTAACGATTGAGTAGAAGATCATATGCAAAGTGAGTGCGTTATTGTCAACACAAAGGCCCATTTGTGTGACTTGCAAAGGATGGAGATAGAGTTAAAGACTCTGGACGCATGTGATGATAGTGAATATCACGAGTAGAACCGACTTTAATCGATAAAGTTAAAGTCGCCAAGCTACACGGACACGGAGCCGATGCATATGAGGAAGAAAGTGCAAGAAAGGTGTTATCTTAAGCAAGAATCGATGAAGAAGGAATACTTCGAGTCAACTCCGGACTTTGTGTTCCTAACGACCACGATTTAAAGTATAATATCATGATGGAGGCGCACAACACACCATTTGCAATCCATCTCGGAGTACCAAATGTATCATGATATTCGGCATACATTTTGGTGGAGCAATATGAAGAGAGAGATAGCACTGCGTTTATCTCAAGGTGTCTAACTTGTCAACGAGTTAAAGCGGAGCATCAAGTACCAAAAGGTCCATTGCAACCACTTGAAATTCCGAGAATGGAAGTGGGAGCACATTACCATGGATTTCATTACTGGGTCTTCCTAAGGTTTCTCAAGGCATCGATGCAATTTGGGTCATTGTTGATAGATTGACCAAGTCTGCTCATTTCTTCGACCGTCGAGAAACTTATACACTTGAACGTCTTGCTCAGATGTACATAAACGAGATTGTAAGGCGCATGGTATCTGCCAGTATCCATAGTTTACGATCGAGACCCAAGATTCACTTCACGATTTTGGGTTAGTTTGCAAAAAGCTATGGGCACAGACTTACGATTTAGCTCGGCATATCATCCTTAGACGGACGGACAGTCGGAGAGGACTATTCAAACTCTTGAAGATCTATTAAGACTCTATGTCCTTGATTTCAAGGGGAGTTGGGACAAGTTCTTACCATTGGTGGAGTTTTCCTACAACAACAGTTATCAAGCAAGTATTGGCATGGCTCCATTCGAAGCGTTGTATGGAAGAAAGTGTCGTTCTCCAGTATGCTGGGATGAGGTGGGTGAAGCAACGTTGTTGGGACCGGAGTTGGTACGCATGACTACGGAAAAGATTCAAACGATCCGACAACGTATAAAAACCTCACAAAATCGATAAAGAGTTATCTTGATCTTCATCGAAAGAACGTGGAATTCGATATAGGAGATCATGTGTTGTTAAGAGTTGCTCCATGGAAAGGAGTTACAAGATTTAGAAAGAGAGGAAAACTTAATCCTCGATTCATCGGTCCATTTTAATCCTCGATCGAGTAGGAATCGTGGCCTATAGACTAAACTTTTTCGCCAAATATGTCTCGTGTTCATAACGTTTTCACATATCCATGTTACGTAAATATGTGAAAGACCCGAACCATATTATTGAGTTAGAACCGGACGAAATAGCGGAAGATTTGGCGTATGAAGAGGTTCTGTTCAAATTTTGGATAAGAAGGAACATATTTTATGCTCCAAGGTTATACCTCAAGTCAAAGTTTTGTGGAGGAACCACGATGTTGAGAAAATGACTTGGGAGTTAGAATCAAAAATGAAATCAAGGTATCCTTACCTCTTCGACATACCGTGTCGTACCCTAATTTCGAGGGCAAAATTTCATAAGAAGGGAGGTTGTAAGACCCAAACTTTTATAAATAAAGATGAATTTTCTATAAATATTATTTTTGAATATTATGGAATAAATTTGATATAATGTTATAGTTGTGGGTAATATTTATAAATTTTGCAAAGTATGTAAGTGGTTATATTATTCAATTGGTCGGGGAATATTCGGTTTAACAGGGAATATTCGTACAACGGCTCAATCATTGGTGGACCCCACAACAGAATTATTGTCGGATTGAGAAAACGACAAAAATATTTTATTGAAATAACGGCGGATGTTTTACCGCTTAATCTTTGTTGAACTACTCGATAGTAAAAGTACAGTAATACATGTGGTTGCATAGTAACACACGGTATTGATTATTGATGCTTATGTGAGAAGTCACTCAATTTGATTCCATTATTGTCGATTAATAATATGAATTATTATAAATGATAATGACGTTTTTGTTTTATTCGTATTATTAACGTAATAAAATAGAAACATCTTTTATATAAAAAATGTAATACTTTATTAAAGTTATTCTATAAATAAAATATATTATATTTTATTATGCGTAGTGTTGCATAGTGTTTTGCATAGTGTTGCATAGTGTTTTGCATAGTAAAATGTTTTTATATAAATAGAATATATTATATTTTATTTAAAAGATTTTGCTTTAAATATGGACCGTCCAAATTAAAGTAAATCTATCTCGACCGCTTCATGGATTAATTACTATGCATTCTATTTCCTATAAATAGAAGCTCATTCCTTCATTATTTTCTTACGAATTCACCGAATTTCTAGAGAGAAAACTATAGAGAAAAGAAGAAAAGTATTCTCGCTTTACTTCACTTTGCCAATATTCAGGTTCTTCTAAGGTAGGGAATATTATTTGTTGTACTTTCGTAAGGGATATTATTCTTTTGTATTCATGAAGAGAACTTCGCTTATTCCATTCCTTATTATTCTCATTGGAATAACTTTTGTATCACGCGGACTACCCTATACTTGGTGACATTCTTCTATTATTCTGCTCTTTATTATTCATTGGAACATCCTGCATGTGTTTTACACCTTGACACGGTTCCGTCTTTATTATTCTGCTGGAACATCCTGCTCATGCATGTGTTTTACACCTGGTTCGGTTCCGCTTTATTATTCTGCTGGAACATCCTGCTGCATGTGTTTTTGCACCGACCTGGTTCCGCTTTTATCATTCTGCTGGAATATCCTATCTCGTGTGTTTTACACCGGATCCGGTTCCATCTTTATTATTCTCGTTAGAACATCCCATCGATTGTGAATTTCACCGACCGGTTCCGTTATTATTATTACATTGGAATAACTTGTCATCTGGGCACCGCATGCATGGTGATTTCTTTTGTTATTCCATTCTTTATTATACCCAAATTAGTTAAAACTTTGACTTCTATACTCCATGAAATTAGTAGAATATCCTTGATATTTGTGTTTCATCCAAATCTTTTCATGAAAATATTCTTCCGATCATTCTTGAATTTTACTCTACAAAACAAAGATCATGTTGACAATTTGGGCGTTAATAATTCTGGATAAAATAATTCTTGAACTTGTTTTATTGAATTCTTATATCATTGTCATCATCCTCATGTTTATATTTTTTAAAAGTCATCCGTGGCACAGAGTGCATAGATGGACTTGGTATGATTATGACCGAGACTATTCCGGTAATCATAATCATGGCCGTAATGTTACAAATAATGTGGTAAAAAATCCTCGCGGTAGTAGTGCATTGATGGATGATTGTTGGCATGATCATGACCATTAATGAATACACAACTATTCTTGGCCGTAGTGTATGAATAATTGTGGTCGTGATACTAAAGAATATCCTTGGCCGTAGTGTAGGGGTGATTCGATGATGTGGATTATTTATTAAAGTTTGAGTCTCAAATTATAACAAATGATGAAAAACCTTTAAAATCATAAAAGATAGTAGATTTTATTTTCTACTTGACTCTTTTAATGGATTGCTTGTTCATTGCAGCTTAAACTTGATGTTTATTATATTTTATCGGTTTAACATCGTTGAAGGCTAATGATAATTTATTACGCATTATCTTAGTCATAATATTTCTTCTTGGGCTAGTTGAGCTCACCCTTTCTTTCACCGCTCTTCTCTTGAGAAATGTGAACATAGCTAGAACGAGTCGGGGAACCGGAGTAATGGTCCGAGAGGATAGCATTAGTAGTCCTCACTATTCGTGAAATAGTGTGATAATAATTGTAATGAGGACTCTTTTTGAGTTTGTATAATATCTAGTAGATAATATTTGTATTCAAACTCACGGTTTATATGTCGTATTGTACACGGCAGATTATATTAAGTAAGTTGTATTTAAATTCTGTACCATGTATCTGACTACCCAAGATGGGTGATGTATACCTAATTTTGGGGGCGTCACAGAGTCAATGACCACTGGTCTTTGGAACTTGAAAATCCCCAGCTAAGAGTCCTAGTTCAAAATCTCATCAATCTGAAAGAAATTCATCTTCACAATGTGAACATTTCTTCTCAAGTACCAAATATTGGCAAATATGACTTCTATTACAGCTCTTGATCTCAGCGAATGTGGGTTGTATGGTGAATTTCCACCGGCCATTTTCCTTCTACCAAACCTGTTTCTCCTTGATGTGAGTATCAATGAAAAGCTCAATGGTTATTTGCCAGAATTTCACCAGAGAAAGTCCTTGGAGGTAATTTCACTTTTTGACACGGGTTTCTATGGCAACTTGCCAGTCTCACTCGGAAATCTAAAATATTGGATCTCAGTGCCCGCAACTTCTGGGGATCAGTTCCGGCTTCATTAGCTAACATGACCCAAACTCCACTTTCTCTTCATGATAATGAAGAGAAATTATCTTGGATTGGAAAGCATACTCAATTCACTGAGCTGTTTGTTATTGATGTCTGTCAATCTATATGGTGAGATCCCATCGTACTTTGCAAACCTAACCAAACTTACCGTGAAATCCCATCCTGGTTGATGAACCTGACCCAGTTAACAATGATAGACCTGTCCGCTAACCAATTGCATGGCCCGATTTCAAGCTCATTCTCTGAACTCAAGAACCTTCATACTCTTGTTCTTTCTCATAATCACCTTAGTGGTATAGTGGATGCAGGCATCTTCTGTAACCTCAAACAACTAACTACACTCATGCTATCAAATAACAAGATTACATTTCTCTCCCGCAACGAATTCAAGACCTCTTTTTTGCAGTTGATCTCTCAAGCAACGAATTCATAGGGGAGATTCCAAATTCTCTCGGACGTCTCTGTTGGGACAAACGAAAGCACAATGAGCAAAAACAGGAATTTATCAAGGAACTTTTATTATAAGAGAGATGAGAGCAATAGACTTTGCAGAGCTGCTGCTCCTGCAGACTGCTAGACTTCTTCTTTTTTTTTCCATGCTTCATGGGTTACATCAATCTCCTATTTAATCTAGGAGTGGAGTATTCTAGAATAAGACTTCAATACTCTTGAGAATACAAAAAACACTTATAGAACTCAGCAAGCTTAATAACTATATTTAATACTGCTTCTAGAAATATGAGATTACATAATTACTTTCTAACACCCCCTCTTAATTTGTAATCTTCAATTCGTTCTTGAACTTCTCAAATTTCTCTCTATCGGTGGTTTGGTTGAAGCATCAATTTGGCGATCATTAGTCTTAACAAATTCCATGCAAATTTCTCTTTTGCTCACCAAGTCTCGATGAAATGATAACGAGTCGGATTTTTTGTCATTCTTCATTGTGTTACTGTTATTTGTCACAATAGATTCTTGTAGGTTCAGTTTGCTTTAGCTGCAAATCATTCAAAATTCTTCTTAACCAAACTGTTTCATATGCACAATCGGTTGCTGCAATGTATTCTGCTTCCGCTGACGATAACGCTACTGATTTTTGCTTCTTTGAACTCCAAGATATCACATTTGAACCTAGGCAAAAAAGACAACCTGAGGTGCTCTTTCGATCATCAAGGGAACCTGCCCAATCGCTATCAGTATATCCAACAAGCTTGAAATTTTTTTCTTTCACATAAGTGATCCCATGTTTTTTTGTGTCCTGTAGATACCCTTAAGATTCTTTTTACTGCTGTATAATGAGACTTTGTTGGCTTATTCATGTATTTAGAAATCACACTTACTGAATGCATTATATTAGGTCTTGTGTTGGTGAGATAAATCATAGAGCCAACCAAGCTTCTATAAAGATTATCATCAACTCTTGATTCTCTATCATTTTGCTGCAACTTTTCATTTAAAGCCATAGGCTTAGGCACAACTTTGCATTTTTCCATTTGAAATTTTTTAAGCAAATCTTCTACATACTTTTCTTGGGAGAGAAAAATATGCTCTTTGTTTTGTTTCACTTGAATTCCAAGAAAATATCTCATAAGACCCAAGTCAATCATTTCAAACTCATTCATCATATTTTTCTTGAAATCTTCGAGCAATTTCATATTTGAACCAAAATAGATCAAATCATCAACGTATAAGCAAACAAGAAGGAAGTCTGTACCTTTTGTCTTCACATACAGTGAAGGTTCACTTGGACTCATTTTGAATCCACTTTGCTGGAAATAACCATCAATTCTGTTGTTCCAAGTTCGGGGGGCTTGCTTTAGGCCATACAAAGCCTTTCGAAGCCTATACACTTTGTCTTCTTTTCCTTCTACTTAGAAACCTTGAGGTTGCTCAACATAGACCTCTTCCTCCAACTCACCATTTAAAAAAGCAGATTTTACATCAAGTTGAAACACTTTCAACTCCAATTGAGCTGCCAAAGCAAGAACAGTTCTTATTGTTTCCATCCGAGCTACCGGTATAAATGTCTCGGTGAAATCTATGCCAGGCTGTTGTGAGTAGCCTTTCGCGACTAATCTGGACTTGTGCTTTTGAATTAAGCCATTTTTATTGTACTTTGTCTTATATACCCATTTTAATCCAATGACATCCTTCCCTTTTGGCAGATCCATAAGCTCCCAAGTTTTGTTCTTTTCAATCACAGAGATTTCTTCTTTCATGGCTTTAATCCATACATTATTACTTGCTGCTTCTTCAAAAGTGTGAGGTTCACATGAAAAAAGAGCAAATTCACATGATTCATAGACATCTTGCAATGATCTTACCTTTCTTGGAGGTGATTCCGAATCGGAATGATCATGAATTGATGATGAAATTCTAGAGGAACTTCTTGTTACTTCATACTGCAGGTTGCTTTCTTGATTTGTATCTTCTTAAAAAGATGATGATTCTTTAAATTCGTATAACTTTTGATCTTGAGAAGAATCATCCTTCCACTCCCAAGCTGCCATTTCATCAAAAATGACATCTGTAGATACTACAAGCTAATTTGTCTTGGGATTAAGCAGTCTAAAACCCTTAGACTTATCACTATAGCCAATAAACACGTACTTTTCACCTTTCTTGTCAAACTTGTCCATGTTGTGTGATGTGTTCATGCCATAAGTAATGCATCCAAAAACTTTAAAGTGATCAACAAGTGGCTTTCTGTTATTCCATGCTTCAAATGGAGTTTTGTTTTGAACTGCTTTTGTAGGAGATCTATTAAGAATATAGATAGAAGTATGAATAGCTTCAGCCCACAGATTGCTTGGAAGCCTTTTTCCTTGCAACATACTATGAGCCATCTCAACGATAGTGCGATTCTTTCTTTTCGCCACACCGTTTTGTTGCAGACTTCTACTAATAGTGAGCTGCCTTTGAATTCCATTCTCCTTGTAGTAATTCATGAATGGTGTGTATATAAATTCTCCACCACGATCTGTCCGTAAAGTTTTCATTTGACATTCACTTTGCTTTTCTGTTAGATCAAGCTTTGAATTGAAGAAAAATTGAGAAAGCTTATGACTTTTCATTTAAGAAAGACAGCCACATCATTCTTGTATAGTCATCAACAAAGAGAATGAAATATCTCTTATTGTTGAGAGATGGAGTCCTCATAGGACCACAAATGTCAGAATACACCAATTCTAAAGGGGCTTTAGCTCTCCATGAGGTTTTTGGAAATGGAAGTCTATGCATTTTCCATGACACATCCTTCACAAACTCTTCCATTATTCTCTATAAGAAGAATCCAACCACCATATTTTTTCTTTCAACAATTTCATACCCCAAATTTAAATGCCCATATCTCAAATGCCACAAGTAGGATATATCTAAATTTTCACTTCTTAAAGCAAGGTTTTCCTCTATTGGTATGACAAGAGGAAACACCTTATTTTTAGACATTTCAATTTTTGCTACTGTCAAGTTATTTTTCTTGTCAACAATTTCACATTTGCTATCATCAAAGATAACCTGATAGCCTTTGTTTAACAACTGACCAACACTCAAGAGATTTTTAGATAAATTTGGCATATAAAGAACATCAGATATCAATCTTTTGTTACCTCCTTTAGTGTGGACAGCAATAACACCTTTTCCGAGAGCTTTATGTAACTTTCCGTCTCCAAGCTTTACTTGAGAAGTGAAGCTGTGATCAAGTTCTATGAAGAAGTCTTTATTTCCCGTCATATGGCTACTGCAAATCACGCCTCCTAAATACCATAAATTCTGCGACTAACTTTCGTTAAAGTAAGTAAGAGTAAAAAGGTGTTCATTATCACTTTCCTTTGTGAACTTAGCTTCATTTTGCTCCTTTTATTTTGAAACCAAAGTGATCTCTTTGAGAATGATTAGGCACTCGACATCTTGTACATTTAAATCTGCAATCTCGGGATTCATGGTTAGATCTTTTGCAGATGATACACTGAGAATTTTCATTATTGAAACTTTGTTATGAGCTTCCACTTCTTTCTTTCTTTGAGTTATGACTGTAAGTTTTCTCTGTTCTTCTTCTTAGCTGCTGATTCATTCTTGAAGAAGTGATTTTTTTTTCTGTTGAATGAGACATGTCCCAGGAGCTGTTGGCCTTCTTTGAATGAGACATGTCCCAGGAGCTGTTGGCCTTCTTTTCTGAAATTCTCAGTTTGGACTGAAAAGCTTGTTCCACAGGTTGATGTGAGGACCTATTAATCCTCTGTTCATGAGCTTGTAGTGAACCTGTTAACTCATGAAAGGACATTTTGGACAGATCTTTGGATTCTTCTATAGCTGCGACAACATGATCAAATTTGGGAGGAAGACTCCTCAAAACTTTTTCAATCACTCTCTTGTCTTCAATGGTGTCACCACAACCCTTGATTTGATTTACTATTTCAGAAACTTTTGAAGAGAAATCTCGAATGCTTTCACTTTCGTTCATTGACAGATTATCAAAATTTCTCTATAATGTCTGAAGTTTTAAAGTAATGGCCTTGACAGATCCTTGAAATTCATTTTGCAAAATCTCCCATGCAATTTTAGCTTTTTTGACTCCAAAAATTCTAGGAAAAATTGATTTGCTTACCCCCTGCTGTATAAATCGGAGTGCTGTGGCATCTTTCCTTTTTTTCTCCTTGTATGACTTTTGTTGTGCTTGTGACCAATCTCTAGTTCCAGGTTGTTCTTCATAACTAGTCTCAATAATATCCCAAAGGTCTTGAGATATGAAGACAGTTTCCATTTGACTGCTCCAGTACTCATAGTGTTCCCCTTCAAATATAGGAATTTGACTTGGAGAATATGCAAACAACGTAGGGACTGAATTTAAACTCATGATAGCAGGATGTGGTTTTAATAAAATAGCTCTGATACAAAATTTGTTGGGACAAACGAAAGCACAATGAGCAAAAACAGGAATTTATCAAGGAACTTTTATTATAAGAGAGATGAGAGCAATAGACTTTGCAGAGCTGCTGCTCCTGCAGACTGCTAGACTTCTTCTTCTTTTTTTCCATGCTTCATGGGTTACATCAATCTCCTATTTAATCTAGGAGTGGAGTATTCTAGAATAAGACTTCAATACTCTTGAGAATACAAAAGACACTTATAGAACTCATCAAGCTTAATAACTATATTTAATACTGCTTCTAGAAATATGAGATTACATAATTACTTTCTAATAGTCTCGAGGGGCATCAATCACTCAACCTTTCAAACACTCATCTTACAGGTTCGATCCCTCCATTCTTAGGGAACCTTAAAAATCTTGAATCACTGGACCTTTCTCATAACAAGCTCTCAGGAGTGATCCCTCACCAATTAGCACAAAATTTAAATTTTCTCTGAGGGAGGGAAATTCAGCACCCCCTGATGATGATGATGATGATGATGATGATGATGAGTTCCCAAGTGGAGTTGACTGGGTTGTCATATTTGCGGGATTCGCGAGTGGGCTAGTGGTTGGTTTAGTTATTGGTAACATTTTAACCACAAGGTACCATGAATGGTTTGTTCATAGATTTCAGTTTCGTCGGGGAAAACAGATCAATTGGAAATTAAGGGGGGTGTATTGTGATAGACTTTTGTAGAGTTTGTGAATTTTAATGACTTTTATAGACTCCATGAAATAAGTGATAGACTTTAATAGACTTTTTACCAAGATTTTAATAGACTTTTATATACTTCTAATATATCTTGTAGCTTATATTAATTGTTAATTAGCACATATGTACAGCTCTCACTCTTTTTTCATGAACTACAGGAAATCTCATTATTTCATTGAATTATTGTGGCTTGAGATTTTATATATGTTGAAAGCATTCATATTATTCTACTCATTTCATGATAAATTTGAATACTCGAATACGAATAAAACTTTAGAAGGTACAGACGCAACACAAAAATTAAATTAACTTTTCATTGAACTATATATACTATATATGTGTAAGACCCCAATTTTTTTTTTGAATAAAGAATAATTTTTCTCGAAATATATTTTTGAATATTATGGTGTGGATATGATATAATGTTATAGTTGTGGGTAATATTTGGAAAATTTTGCAAAGTAAGCAAGTTGATATAAAATCTTCGTTGTGTCAGTAAATATTCGATTGCTCGGAGAATATTCGTTTTAGCAGGGAATATTCGTACGATGACACAATCATTGGTGGACCCCACAACGAAAGTATTGACGTGGTTAGAAAACGATAGAAATATCTTTTATAAAAATAATGGCGAAAGTTTTACCGTTAAACTGTTGAACTGCCCGGTGGTAAAAGTACAGTAATACGCGTGGTTGTGTAGTAGCACACGGTATTGATTATTGATGCTTACGTGAGAAGTCACTCAGTTATACTCAATTATTGCTACAATAATTGCTGCATCATATCTCTCATATTATTGATTCAATTATTGTCACAGTATCATCTGCATAATATTTTATATTATTAAATCAATCTGGACCGTCAGTGGTGATTTTAAAAGTAAACCAATATGGACCATTGATGGTGGTTTTAATAGTTAATCAATCTGCCATTGATGGTGGTTTTAATAGTAAATCAATCTGGACCATTGATGGTGGTTTTAATAGTAAATCAATCTGGACCGTCGATGGTGGTTTTAATAGTAAATCAATCTGGACCATCGGCAGTGGTTTTAAAAGTGATCAATCTGGACCGTTGGTGGTGGTTTTAAAAGTAAATCAATCTGGACCGTCGATTGTGGTTTTAATAGTAATCAATCTGGACTGTCCGTTCTAATAGTGAATCAATCTGGACAGTTCGTGAATTAGTTACCACTACAAAAAAGGCCTATCTGCGACCAATAATATCAGCGATCGCATATCCGGTCGCTGATAATAATAGTAGCGATCGCTATCTGCGACCGGGATGAATTCTAGTCGCTAGTTTCTATCAGCGACCGCCTATGGTCACTGATCGGTCGCTGAGATGAATTTTCCCCCAAAAAATTTGGTGTGAAACCCTGGCGCGGTTTTTATTGCGACTAATCTTTATCAGCGACCGCATGCGGTCCCCAAACCTTACGCGTCATTAAAAATCGGCATCGCGTCGCGGTCGCTAAAAGCGATCGCTGATTCTCTTAAACAGACTCAGACTCAGGCGTTCGCTCGATTCAGCAGAAAGAAAAAAAAAAAGAGGGCGACAGAAGAGGGAGAAGAAGGAGTCCGGTTGGTGTTCGTGTGTTCAATCTTCTTCAAATCAGATTAATTTTAGAGGTAAGAAATTCTTCTTCTTCTTTCGGTTGTTTGTTGTTTGTTCGTGTGTTTTTTTGGTTGTTTGTTTTTTGTTTTTTGTTGTTTGTCGTTCGTATGTTGTTTGTTGTTTGTTATTCTACGAATTTTTGTTTTAAGAGTTAATTTATTACAAAGATTTGAATGAATGAAAATGAATTTGGGATTATTGAAGTTGGGATTACTGAAATTTATAGCTTCTTATTGAAATTGGGAATATACTAAAATTGTTGCAAAGAGTTTTATGAGATTACTGAAATTTTAGGTTAAATTATTTTTAGGGTTAATATGTGTTTTAATATGAGATTATGTGAAGTTGGATAATTTGGATAATTTATGGATAACAGTTGCTAAAATTTGAAATTTTTTTAATATAACATTACTACTTGGCTAGGTTTTCAGAATTTTCTTTATATAAATTGAAACATTTATTTCATACCCTCGGATTTCATGACCTAATATGCGAGGAAACATAGGATTTTGCCCCTGCCACAATAGATAACAAAATATCCGTTAACACAATATACTCCATGTATAAACAATGGTTATAAGTTAGTAATGGGATGGATATGGATTTATCATATGAATGCAAGAATCAGTGGAAAATTAGATTAATAATGAGAGATATCCTCTAATAAGTTGTTACTACCTTAAATTAAACAACTAAAAAATAAAAACAGTACTCCAAATATGTTATTACAAACAACAAGAATATCAAAGTATTCTGCAAAAGCAAGATCAACAAAACCATGAAAATGAGTATGACATAAAACATAATTAGGAATTAAGTTTATCCATAATTCAATCAAGAAGAAGGTTCAAAGAAGTTTATCCATAATTCACATCAAATTTACTAATTGATGTTAATTATAAAATTCATTTATAATGTATGTTTGTTAAAACTAAAATTCATGTATAATTGTATATTGGTAATGTTTTGATTGATATTATATTGGTAATGTATATGGGTCTGAATTTTTTACTGCTTTAATTTGCATTCAATCGTTATTGTTTTTGTCTTATTGTATTGGAAATTTGTATATTTCTCTTGGTTTGTGTCTTGGGTGCCTAGAAATGTCCATATATGCATGTCATCGTGCATGTGGCTAGTCTATCTTGTATATATCTTCTTGTGATTCTTACTCCGTACAACTTGCCTCATTGGATGTGTATGAAACAGCCATACATGTTTCTTTCACTCGTGGTTCCTGGTCCTAAAAGTCCTGGAAAGAACTTAGATGTTTACTTGAGACCTCTTATAGACAAGTTGAAGGTATTGTGGGAGGATGAAGTACAGACTTGGGATGTTGCAATGAAAACAAATTTCAACCTTAGGGCAGCGGTTATATGGACTATAAGTGACTTCCCAGCTTATGGTATATTAGCTGGATGGAGTACACACGGGAAGTTGGCTAGTCCGTATTGTATGGAGCATACAAAGTTGTTTAATCTATCAAAAGGTCGAAAGCCTTGCTGGTTTGACTGGCATCGTCGGTTCTTACCGGTAGATCACCCATTTCGAAGAAATAGAGAACACTTCAGGAAAGGGAAAGTAGACAATGATATGCCTGCACCGCGATTTTCGGGAATGGAGTTGCGAGATCGTGTGATGAGATTGCCGGTTATCCCATTTGGTAAGATTTATGCCATAAACATAATCAATGGGTTTGGCGCATCTCATAACTGGGTTCGGAGAAGCATCTTTTGGGAACTGCCTTATTGGTCTACAAATTTGATTCGTCATAATCTAGATGTGATGCATATTGAGAAGAATGTGTTTGACAATATGTTTAACAATCGTGATGAATGTTACGGGAAGACAAAAGATAACGATAAAGCGCGTTTGGACATGAAAGATATTTGTAAGCGTCTGGATTAAAACTTTATGAATCTCCTAATAAGAAGATTGTCAAACCACACGAAGGTACACATTGTCCAAAAAGCAAGTTGAAGATGTGTGCACATGGGTTAAGTCTCCGAAACTACCAGGATGGATATCGTCAAACATTGCAAGGTGTATTACGGGTGGGAAATTGCAAGGGATGAAGAGTCATGACCGCATGTGTTCATGGAGAGATCGATGCCTATAGCATTTAGGGATCTGCTTGATAAACCAATATGGGATGCTTTGACGGATCTTAGTCGTTTCTTCAAAGACTTATGTTCAAAATCATTAAATGAGAAGGACATGTCTCTACTTGAGAAAAACATTATAGAGATCACGTGTAAACTAGAAAAAATATTCCCACCTGGTTTTTTTGACTCAATGGAGCATTTGTAAATCCATCTTCCCTATGAAGCTCGTATTGGGGGTCCAATTCAATATAGATGGATGTACCCTTTCGAGAGGGTGATGGGAAACCTTAAGAGGAAGGTGAAGAATAGAGCTTATGCCGAGGGGTCGATATTTGAGGCATACAGTTTCGATGAGATATCTACGTTTGTCTCGCATTATTTTCCGACGAAAGTCTTGACAAAGGCCAATCGAGTATCGAGACATGATGATGGGGGAAATGTTGAACTAAATGGCCGGCTCTCTGTATTTGGTCTATCGGGCCGCACTTATGGAAAAGGGAAGCGCATATTCCTTTCTGAGAAAGAATTACATGCTGTATATACTTACATTCTTCTCAATTGCGAGGAGATTGACGAATTTGTGAGGTACACATGTAAACTTGATAATTTATCTTTTAAATTAAAAATTTATTCCAATATGTTAATGTTTATAACATGGTATAGATTGTACGATGACGAGTTAAAAGTGAAGCATTCCGACATAACTGATAAAGATATTCAAATTAATCGTGATAAAAAATTTGCACTTTGGCTAAAGGACAAAGTAAGTTCAATTTTTTAATCACGTAGTATATATATATATATATATATATATATATATATATTCCATGTTAACTATGACTTCATTTAATAAGATGGAGTTTTTGTAGGCTTTGACTGAGGGATCAACAATTCCGGCTAATGTACAAGTCTTAGCTATGGGACCAGACAGGGACCAAGTCAGCTGCAATGGTTACAAAATAAATGTTTGTGAATTTCAACAAAGTCATATGGGCGCGGTAAAAGAACAACGAACTATGGAGTGTGTGTCAAATGAGATTGTTACAATGAGCTTGGTCGTGCCTTTTATGGGGAGTTGGAGGAAATCGTAGAGTTGTCGTACAAGGGCACATACGGGGGTCATATTAACTTGTTCAAGTGTCATTGGTTTGATTCAGAAAAAGGGATACGTGTTGACAGACATGGAATCGTCGATATTGACCTCCATAGGTTGGCTTACTCCAACGAACCGTTTGTTTTACCAACTCAAACAGTACAAGTATACTACACTCCTAGTCCTGTTAGGAAAAGGGATAGGCCGCTTCTGATTGGCAAGTTGTAATTCATACTCCTACTAGCTTGATCGTGTCCAAGTAATAGGCGGGGATTTCTACCAAGAGGAGATGCTTCATAGACCTCCTATAATAAATATAGAGGACAACAATGATGTAATCCAGTTAGAGGGTGGAGATGAACCTGATGAATTGGATCCCGAGATAGTTATTGTGCCAGATGACAGTGATACTGAGGAAGAGTTATTGACTCACACTAACACAGAATCTGAAGAAGAAGATGGTTATGAATCTTCGACACTTGTACAAAATGATTCTGACTCAGACAACGATTTTCATTAAAATGTATGTTTAGTTTTAATTGTATTACAATGAATTACATATAGGAATGTTCTTTATATCCTTAACATGTTTATGTACCTTTCATTTATAGTTGTCGTAGTTAACTATTTCATACAATTAATTGTCATTATTGTCCTTTTATATAAAATGTATGTTTAGTTTTAATTGTATTACATACAATTACATATGTACATGTTCTCTATATCATTGACGCATTTATGTATCTTTCATTTATAACTCATACTAACATCCTAAATTTTTTATTTATAGATGTCTTACGAACTCGCAAAGACGAAAAGCGGGTTGGGTTGGGTGAGAACCTAATCATGTCTCAAAGGCCCCGCTAAATCCGGATGATCGGATTCTTATACTGATTAAATCCTCCTCCGAAAGCACGTAAGTTAAACATCGTGTATATATAAGGGTTTAATATTTCCATTGTTATAAATATATATGATTATGTAAATTATTATATATTGTAGTGATTTTTAAGATAGTAAAATTGTGAAGTGCATTTCACAATTATGCTTCTGAAGCGCTTCACACCAAATGATTACATAAAGTAAAACACCTCTCACCCATAAGGATGCGATTTGAAATTTGAATTTCGTATATATTTTTTATCACTCGATAGATAATACATAGTTAATCAAATAATATTGTTTAGTAATGTTGGATTATGGTAATATAATATAACAGCTTTTAATATTATTGTTGTTGTTTTATTTGCGAAGCGGTATAGATGGGACGACCTTACGGCATCGATTATTGAGACAACATTACGGCGAAGTCTACGCCATCGAAACTAAAGATAATTTGAACAAGGAACGACAAAAAAGCCCTACACAATCTTTGAGATTGACCATCCAGATAGGGTGAAGCGGTATATGCGTGAGCATAGTCCCCTCAGTAGTCGCGACATCCCATATAGGTGCGGATGTGTGACCATGATGGAGAAGCGGAGAGAGTGGGTTAAGAGACGCAAGATCGCCTTCGAATGGATCCTCGGTGTATCTAAAGGCGAAAAGGCAAAAGACACGTACAAGGGCGGCAGTATATCACAGCTACAACATATTTCTACTAGGGTACGTATATATAGCAAGCTTATTGGCTTAGTTATTTGTTTTTATGTTTACAGTCATGTTTTGTAGCTAAAATATCATATGTTTACATATTAATATGAGAACATGAACTGTAGGAGTCTGAGTCTCAAGGTCAACCTATCAATTGGTTGGATGTGTATGTGGCCACCCATGATGGTCTGCCTGATGCTGTTCAGATAGCGGTAATAAGTTAAATTTATACTAATATGTTGTTTATAAATTGTGACGACATTTTTAGCATTTATTTATTTATTTTTAACTATTTAGTTGTTGACCTTCTGATAGAACACTTATAAGGGCTTAATGAACGAGCGTTATCCTGAAGGCACCCCGCGTCCGTCGATTGATCAAGAATTGTGGGAGAGGGCGTTCGTCGTGAAGAAAAACTATGTTAAAGGCCAAGGACAAAAACGACGCCCGACCATCAATGGCACAGGCAGCTCTGTTACCCAGTCTACATAGTCATCAGGTCATCCAGTCTATCATACTCCTGCTGACTGTGTAAGAGCGATCTGCCAGAATCGTGATCTTCTTCGTATACTAGGCGGGCATCTGCATTCTCTTAGTCCTGATGAGTTGGCGGAGGCAGTGGCGGCAGCAACAACATTACAGCATCAGGGTGGCGACTAGGTATATATATCGATATTGTTTAGCTTTTAATTCCCAAGTCATAGCAGTATCAACACATGTAACATATATGTTTTATTCTTTTGTTAATTACAGGGTACTAATTTGGATGATCCATGAAGAGCTAGACTAGTCATATATGTTAGATTTTTAAAGCTTTGCTAGACTTGTTTTTTAGATTTTTAAAGCCTTGTACTCTTTTAGATTGATTCTTTAGACAATTGTATTGGTTTATGATTATATTATATGGATGTTTACGATTGTATTGTGTTGGTTTACAATGGATGTTTATCATACAGTAGTTATCATGGATGAATGTTTATCATATGGTAGTTATCATGGATGGATGTTTATATATACTGTTGTGTGTTGGGATAGAAAGCAGGTACAAAACAGGTTCTTTTTGAGAAATCAATAAAACAGGAAAAATATTAAAAAAAAAAGGATCAGTGACCGCATGCGGTCGCTAAAATTAAAACGCGGTCGCTGATAGCTACTTTGAAACTAGCAACCGATTTTGATTACGACACATGTGCTTACGTCATTAGCCTAACAAATGACTTCACGAAATGGTCGTAATAGCGATGGATTCGATTAAGCTAATAGCGATTCATTGATAAGTCGGTATTATTTGTTAATCATAATGTCCATCCAAATGATTAGATTATCTGCGACTACTATCAGCGACCGCATTCGGTCACGGATACTCATCTGCGACCATATGCGGTCGCTGATAGGTCTTTTTGTTGTAGTGTACTATTTAGTCCATTCTCCTATAAATAGAAGCTTAATTCTTCTTTCATTCTCACAAATTCACTGATATTCACAAGAGACACTATAGAGAGAGAAACTATAAAGAGCAAGAAGAAGAGTATTCTGCTACTTCACTTTTGCAGTATCCAGCTTTCTACTAAGGTAAGGAATATTATTTGTTGTATTTGTAAGGGATTTTATTTGTTGTATTCGTAAGGGATATTATTTGTTGTATTTGTAAGGGGTATTATTTCTTTCGTATTCATAAAGAATACTATTTTTCATATTCATCCTTTAGTATGTCGGAATAACTTGTCTACGCGGATTACGTACCGTATGACAGGTGAAAATCCATTTGCAGTCTTTGTATGTTAATTCTTTTCATATTCTTAAATCTAAACTTACTATGGTAAGTATTGCTTCTATAATCCTTGAAATTAGTGGAATATCCGTAAGTTTTGCGCTTCATCCAGTATCATTTTATTGGAATATTAATATGAACTTTCTTATTAAATATCAATATTTTCACCCGAAGTACTATTCACGGGGTACTATTCACCCAGTTTTACTATTCACTATAATATTATTCACTTAGGTATTCGGGGCACTTTTCATGCCGGTGTACTATTCACAAGTTACTATTCACGGATTACTATTCACCCGGTTTTACTATTCACTATAATATTATTCACTCAGGTATTCGGGGTACTTTTCATGTCGGGTTACTATTCACGAGGTACTATTCCCGAAGTACTATTCATGGGGTACTATTCACCAAAAAATTTATTTCTTTTCTGTCCAACTTATTTTTGATACATGGATATTATTATTGAATTTTACACTACAAAGCAATATCATGCTGAAAATTTGGAAGTTATTGATTTCTGGTAAATTAAATTATAAATCTTTAAAAATTTATCCTTGAACTTATTTTATTGAATTCTTATATCATTGTCATCATCCTCATGCTTATATTATGATGAAAGTCATCTTTGCTTACGTGCATAGATGAATTTGTTGATTGGTATGATTATGACCAGGGATAATTCGGTATAGTCATGACCATTGATGATTACACGAATAATTCTTGGCTTGTAGTGCAAGAATAATTTATGGACGTAATACTAATGAATATCTTTGGCCCGTAGTGCAGGGATGATTCGATGATGTGATCTATTTATTAAGCTAAGTCCCAGCAATAAAGTTAATGATAAACTTTTTAAATCATAGAAGATAGTAGATATCATGCTCTACTTGACTCTTTTAATGGATTGCTTGTTCCGCTACAGTTAAACTTGTTGTCTATTATATTCTATCAGTTTAACATTGTTGAAGGCTAATGATAACTTATTCTGCATTATCTTAGTCATAATATTTCTTACTGAGCTAGTTGAGCTCACCCTTTTACTTCCATTGTTCTCTTGAGAAATGAGAACGTGGCGGAACTAATCGGGGAGCGGAGTGATGGCTAGAAATGGTGTTATAGTAGTCCTCACTATTCTATAAAATAGTGTGCCAATAAATGTAATGAGAACTCTATTTGAGTTTGGATATTGTCTGAATGACAATATTAGTGTAAAAACTCTCACTTCATGTTGTATAATTAAGTTTGTATTTGTATTACATTCGTACTACGTATTTGGCGACCCAAGATGGGTGATGTATACCTATTTTGGGGGCGTCACAATATTCGTACGATTTTTTAGTATGAGTATCAAACTCTGTTTTCACAAAATAATATGACAATGAAAATCTATATGATCGCAAAACTTCATACATGTGAGTAAATTGCCACCAAGTTATAAAAATTTATCAGAGAGATTTTTAGCCGCCAGTAAGCCACAGACAAAATTGTCAGAGAGATTTTTTTTTCTTAAAATTATTAATAGTTGTTAGTGAACCAAAATTGACCGCTAAAAAAATAATTATGCGACTTTTTAATTTATTTATGATGTTAGAAATTAATTAATTAAAATGTTACGTAAATAATTTTTTAACAGTCGACCGTTGTCATCTTTTAATTAATTTTTTAATTACGATGAGTTTTAGAATTTATCAAGATTCATATATATCATATACTATATAATATATAATTAATATATATATATATATATATATAGTAAAAATCAAAATTTACTGTTTGCTTTTTCAAAGTCATAACGAGATATTCTTATAATAAAAGTTTGTGTAATTTATCTAATTTTTAATAATTTTAGTAAAAAAAATATAAACGGTTTATAATTTTAAAAATTATATTTTCTAAAATTAGATTAATTTATATTCATTTTAAGTTAAAAATTTATCGGAGAGTTTTGCGACTTTTGAATTCTCCATAAAATCTCTTTGCAATTTTTTTACTGGCGATTTGAATTTCTACTTTTGTGTTTAATATTTGGAAGTCTTTAGAGATAAGATCAGACTTTGGATATGGGTTGATAGTTATAACTTTTCTTCTAAAAAATTCATCAAACTCTACTTATTTAATAGAAATCAAAAATCAATGAATTTTTGAATACTAAAATACTTTTATAGACTTTTATAAAAGTCTTAAATTAAATCTGCTTAACTTTTAAAGACATTACAAAAGTTGTATATGAATACCACTAAAATTTTATAAACTATTTAAATATCTTGATTGAATATAACCAAATTTTTAAAGTCTTTAAAAATCTTTAAAAATCTTTAAAACTCTTAATTGAATACAAGCTCCTAAATTGGTTAAAGGAAACGTATTTATACTCTATCTGGGTTTATGATCTGTTGAATGAATAAAGTAAATCATTTTCCAGTCATAGTTCTCTATATATATGTGATTGTTGTATCAATTAATTATGTTTGATTTGGCTGAAACAATTAAATAATCTGTTTTTGCTCTGCCAAAATCAGCTTGAAGCTAAATTAAGAAGCTTCCTAGTAATGGTGGAACTGGAACCCCATAAAACAAGAAAAACCCAACAAAAGGCCTCCATTTCTATGATTTCTTACACATGGACAAACCATTAGAAACAAACAAAATATGCTTACCAAAAATTACCAGGAAATGGAGCAGTTAAAGCCGAGATGTCCTCGGTTATTAATTCAGAGGGTAAACTGAGTAATTAAAATTTCAATAGTTAATAAATTAGATCATCTCAATTTAAAAAATTGTTTGATAACAAAAAAGTATAAAATATCTGAATGACATTATTTTACCATTTTAACCCTCTAAATTATTTAAAAATTTTATTTGAATGACCATAAAATTTGAAATTGAAAGAGTGCAATATTTATTAAGACTATTTTTGTCCATAAATTTTAAATAAACTATTAAGAGTCGGCTCTTAATAGATTTAAGTTTCTGTCTTAACGATTAAGAGGCATTAAGAAACAAAAAAAAAATTACCAAACAAGATTTGCCTCTAACCGAAATCAGAGACAGGTGAATTAAGAGGCATTCAAACACTACATAAATCATTTAGTGGGATCCATCAGTATAAAAAAATAAAAAATACTTGTCATTTTATATATTAATGGTCACTAAGGATAAATTTAAAATTTCTTATTTTCTTTTCTTTGTTTTTATTTTTTTTAATATGTGTGTAAATTTTATTGTCTTCATTCTTTTGGGGACGGAGGGAGTATTAAATAATAAAAAGTATGGACATGTAGTTGTAAATAGGACAGTTTATTTGGGTAATTTATAAAATACAACTTATTTCTATAAATGTTTAAATAGACTATCTAATATATAAAATCAAAAGGATCTCGGTGTAAATAAATTCTTAAAGTTTTTAACTTCCAAAAATACCCTTTGACTTTTAAGTCAATTCTTATTTTATCTTTTTTATATTAATTTTTTATCTTTCTATTTCTATTTGATCCTTTAAATTTTATAATTTTTTATTTTACTCCATATAATTTAATTTTGCCAACTATTGCTAGATCATTTGAACAATCTAAAACCATAACACTTGGTGCATAATATATACACAGAAGTAATATGTTCATCATCGTATATGTACAAGAAAAAATGTGGGATGCTCTTACCATTTATTTTTAACAAATAATTAAATTCTCATTCCTTAATTTGGTCATGTGGGATACTCTACCATTTCTTTTTAACAAATAAATACTCATTCCTTTGGTCATGTTCTTATGGTTATAATTGGTATTTTTCATGCAGATTAAGAAAGTTTAACTTTCAAATTCAAATATTTATAAATCATTTTCATTAAATGAAAAAGGTTATAAGTTATATATATATATATTAATTATTTGTTTTTATTTCAGGACTTTGTCAAAAAATTCTATAGTTATTATATATAATTTTATAACACAGGACACACATGACAAGAAATGATCATGTGTGATATGTATAAAAAGATATTCTAGGTGGGGCCATTGTTCAGTAGCAACATTTTCTCATAAATTTAAAAATTCTCAAAAGAATTACCAAAAAATATTCTCAAAAAGAAATTTTAAAAATAAAATTCTTTAATTTACACTAGCTCGATTCTAAATTATAAAAGATTAATTTTTAAAATTTAATTTTAAATATTTTCAAATTTAACACTGACATGAATAGTTTATATCACTACAATTACGAATATAATAAACTATCTAAAATTTAAAGTACTAATTAATAATTATAAATTTTATTATTTTCCAAATTTAAATAAATTATGTCATTTTTAAATTTAAAATTATTTGAGTTTAAAAAATCAATATTGAACTTGTAAGTTAGAACAAGTTAGAACTGAGCTAATTTATAAAACCCAAAACTGACATTATTTAACGCATGTGATGTGATAATCTGACGAAAACTAGTTGATGGAGCTTGATACTAATAAAAAAAATTCCAAAAAATAAACAATATAATAAAATATCTACCTAAATAGAGTTCTGGATTCGTGTCATATTGCTAACTCCCAACCAGATAGCTAGACGCAAGAGTTTCAAGTAGGGTTGCGTGTTTCAGATTAAAGAGCAACACTTTTTGATTTATTTGGAATCAAGAATTAATTGGAAGTAGTAATACTTTATATATATATATATATATATATATATATATATAATTCAGGGGCTTACCCTGATCCTTGTATACTTTGCTCACCTATAAAAATTCTCTCTTATTTTTTTCTCTCTCCTCAGTTCGACATATCAGGACATAACATAGTCGCTCCCAAAAACAATTCCCTCTCTCGCTGCTCTTTTCCTCTGAGAAATCGATTTCGCGTCAATCTCTCTCTCTCTTCCTAGCTCTCTCGATTTCGGGTCTCTCCCGCTGCTCTGCTCCTTTACCATCTCAGCACCACCATCGCTAGTAGCAAACGACAATCAGGTATGAATCTAGGGTTTATATTTGTTTCAATTTTGTGAATCTCTCATAAAATCTCAGCCCTAACACAAACAAAACAGACCAAACTTCTCTCCTCTCCTAATTTGGGCCCTAAATTTGAACAAATTCAGCCCCAATTTTAACCTATTTTCTTACTTTTTTTTTGTTAGAATCAGGTATGAATCTAGGAATGTAAATTTCTATACTTCTGTACTAGCGAACCTCCTTCCTTTGAGAAAATGCTAAAGGTTATATAAAAGCCGTAACAAGTAGTTGGCTGACTTATTTTAGTAATCGATTCAAGTTTATGGGTCTAATGGTGTTTTCCACAAAACTTAATTTAATTTAGAATAAATCTACGGTAACAACAAGATTAATGGTCGGAAGGTATGGGCACTAATTCAGTCCGAAAACAGAGTAACATGTTTAAGAAATCTATTTCAGTCACAAATTAACATGTTATTCTATATAATTGGTCAAAAGGAGCTTTAGAGATTATTTAATTTTCTATGTATATCTCTTAGATGTGGCTAAAGCTATTCTCAACTGCATCTTTATACTTAATTTGATTAATGTGTTATCTTCGACATACTCCATAATGCCTACATTTTATTTTTTAGCACATATGTCTAGTATATATGATTATATATCATATGATTCTCTGCAGTCAGCACATGACACCCTAAGCACCCTATTTATAGGAAAATACTTAGAACACCAAAGCAGAAAATTTAATAAAATAATAATATATTTTTCTTAAACTTCCTACGCACACTAATTTAGTCCAAACATCAAACACACCTTAATAAAAATGTAAGACCCCAAATTTTATGAAATGAAAGTATTCAATTTTTTTATGATTATTATTTTATTTCGTAAATGGTTAAATTGATAAAAGGTTAAAGTTAAGGGTGATATGTGAAAATTTTGCAAAGTAAGCAAGTTATAAAATATTCGTTGTGTCGGGAAATATTCGTTTGGTCGTAGAATATTCTTTTTTGTCGGGGAATATCCGTACGATGACACAATCATTAGTGGACCCCACAACGGAAGTATTGTCGTAGTTAAAAAACGACAGAAATATCTTTTTATAAAAATAACGGCGAAAGTTTTACCGTTAAACTGTTAAACTACTCAGTAGTAAAAGTACAGTAATGCGTGTGGTTGCATAGTAACACACGATATTGATTATTGATGCTTATGTAAGAAGTCACTCAGTTATTATGACACCACCAAAATAGGTCCACACGACCCATTCTGAGTCGCCAGATATCACACTATAAAAATCAAATACAAACTTCATTTATACAACTGTTGAACTATCGTGCAGAGTACGACAACATATGAGATGTGAGTTTTAATACAATATTGTCTCGTAGACAGTATCTAAACTCAAATTATTACAATGCCATATAAAATACAGCAACAAATATTTCAAGACCCCAGAAAAGAACGAGAAGATTCCTATCATGTTCATTCTTAATGAGGTACACTTTTGACGCTTTCAAAGTCGAGTTCTCATCACCCTATTGTTGTTCACCAAAATTAATTATTAAGTGACGTATAAACTACGACACACATATCTTAGGTCCTCAATACAATTATATATTGCATGTCATGCCATTTTATAATGTATTGAGAAATTTCGACAGTCTCGGACCATCACACTATTTTCCTGTAACATCAATCAACAATTCCTGTCCACAATCATATGAATAACTCATAATCATAATTGTGATTCTAAATTCCTCTCCGCACCCAGGATGAAGATAATTTTCATCACCTATCTTCACCTGAAACATCAAAAATCATGGTTATACCAAATCACAATTCCTGCTCAAAATTATACTAATAAATTCATCTTTGCACTACGGCCAAAGATATTCATTAACAATTCATCTTTGCACTACAGGCCAAAGACAAACAACTGTATTTTAGAAGAGTCAAGTAGAGCATGATATCTACTATCTTTTATGAATTAAAAGTGTGTAACCAATATTTTATCGCTGAGACTCAACTTAATAAATAATCCACATCATCGAATCATCTCTGCACTACGGCCAAGGATATTCATGTAATCATCAATGGTCATAATTTTACCGAATAATCTCTAGTTATAATCATACCAATAACTGTCCATCAATGCACTATGGGCCAATGAGGACTTTTACCACATCATCTATAATATTACGGGTCATGATTATACCGAATAATCCCTGGTCATAATCATACCAACAAATAGTTCATCTATGCACATAAGCCAAAGATACTCATCAATCAATAGTTCATCTTTGCATGTAAGCCAAAGATATACAACTGTAAAACCAATAATCAACAGTCTATCTTTGCACGTAAGCCAAAGATGACTTTCATCACAATATAAGCATGAGGATGATGACAATGATATAAGCATTAATCAAATGAAAATTGAGGATAAATATTAAAGACTTTAAATTTATCCGAGTTTAAAATATCCAAATTGTCAACATGATATTGCTTTGTGGAGTAAAATTCAAGAATAATATTCATGTATGCATTAAAATAATTTGGATAGAAAATAAATATATTTTTTTCGGGTAAATAGTACCCGTGAATAGTATCATGTGAATAAGACTTGGGAATAAGACCTAAATGAATAGTACCCCAACATGAAAAGTACTCCAAATACAGAAGTGAATAATATTCGGTGAATAATAATTGGGTGAATAGTAGACCCATGAATAAGAACTCGTGAATAGTACTCCTAAACATTTAAAAGTGCCCCAATACCGAGTGAATAATACTAGAGTGAATAGTAACAGGGTGAATAGTAACCCGTGAATAGTAATTCGTAAAATACTAAAAAAAATGATATTCCATGACGAGTACAAAAAAATAATATATCATACGAGTATAATAGAATATAAGAAACTGCAAATGAATTTTCATTCGCTATGCGGTAATCCACGTAGACAGATCATTTCCATAATTTAATAAAGAATGAATACGAATGATCATTCACCATGCATGCGGTAGTCCACACAGACAGGTTATTCTAACAGAATAATAAAGAATGGAACCAGGTCATGCGTAAATCGCACGTATAGGATATTCCAATGTAATAATAAAGAATGGAATAACAACGAATTCACGAGCATGCGATAGATCGCATGCATGAAAGTTATTCCAATGAATAATAAAGAATGGAATAACGTAAGAATTTCACCAGCATGCAGATTAGCATAGGCGGTGTTATTCTAACATAATAATACTGAGAATGGAATAACAACCCTTATGAGTATTGAAAGAAAACAACTCTCTTCATGAATATCAAAGAATAATACCCCTTACCACAATAATGATATCCCTTACCTCAGAAGAAGACTGGATACTGGAATAGTGAGGTAACAGACTTCTCTTCTTCTTTCTCTCTATAATTTCTCTCTATAATAATTGCTCTATAGCTTTAGTGAATTGGTGAAAAATAATGAAGGAATTAGCTTCTATTTATAGGAAAATATAGTTTCGATAATTGCACATTTTGGGGCTCGAAATATTACAATATAATACCTTCCTCTTTTTCTTCATTTTTAATTTAGTCCTACAAGTATTATCAAACTTGCACCACCTCCCCTAATAGTAAATCATGTGAATCAATAGTTCATTCATGTGACTCAATAGTATAATCATGTAAAAAAACTAATTACAGTATAATACCTTCATCTATACCTCCATTTTTAATTTAGTCATGCAAGTATTATCAATCTTGCACCAACTCCCCTAATAGTAAATCACGTGACTCAATAGTTCTAAACATGTGAACATATAGTTATAAGCATGTGAATTAATAGAAATTAATTATTCATTTATCCGGTGAATTACCCGATTGGTCAATATAACCTCCACACACCAATTATTATTGAAATAAATGTCGATTTCCACTAACACTAATAATTCCCACACAATGGAACTATCAATTTCATCTTTAATCAACACGAAATTATTCATCATTAATATTATAACTCTCAATATTTAACAACCGTGTCGTTCCTGTGAGAAAGAGGGCTTTCCAATAAGGATTTCTCCATATTGGCGCCGCAATTAGATTATCTAACCTCTCCTTGATAGAATTTCTGAGACATCACGATATTGAAAATAATAATATGAATAACTGTGTCATCTCAATTATTGATTTAATAATATAAAATATTATATAGATGATACTGTGACAATAATTGAATCAATAATATGAGAGATATGATGCAACAATTACTGTAGCAATAATTGAGTATAACTGAGTGACTTCTTACATAGGCATCAATAATTAATACAATGTGCTACTATGCAACCACACGTATTACTGTACTATTACCACCAGGTATTTTACGACAACTTGCTTACTTTGCAAAATTTTCAAATATCACCCTTAACTTTAAACTTTTATCAATTTAACTATTTACCAAAATAGAAAATTTGAATACTTTTATTTCATAAAATTTGGGATCTCATAATCTCCCTTCCTTATAAAATTTCGCCCTCAAAATTTACGTACCTGGTAGTTCGAAGAGATGAGAATACGTTGCTTTCTTTTCGGATTGTACCTTCCTGGTTATTTCCTCTGTATCATGATTTTTCCATTGCTCATCTCCTGTATTTCAGATATCATTAAACAAAGGTTAATTGACATATCACAGTTTGTCAACTTATCAAGTAAACAATTTCAGCTTAGGTAAGTCACATACTAGCGAAGTATATTACTCGTCTCTCCTCTGATTCTGACTCATTATCTCCGCCAAAATGACCATATCCCTAAGCTCTGATACCAAATATGACACCCCCAAAATAGGTCCACACGACCCATTCTGAGTCTCTAAATATCACACTATAGAATTCAAATACAAATTTTATTTATACAACTGTTGAACTATCGTGCAGAGTATGACAGCATACGAGCTGTGAGTTTTAATATAATATTGTCTCGTAGACAGTATCCAAACTCAAATTATTACAATGCCATATAAAATACAGCAACAAATATTTCAAGACCCCAGAGAAGAACGAGAAGATTCCTATCATGTTCATTCTTAATGAGGTACACTTTTGACGCTTTCAAAGTCGGGTTCTCATCACCCTATTGGTGTTCACCAAAATCAATTATTAAGTTACGTATAAAATACGACACACACATCTTAGGTCCTCAATACAATTATTTATTGCATGTCATGTCATTTTATAATGTATTAAGAAACTTTGACGATCTCGGACCATCACATTATTTCCACCGTAACATCGATTGATAATTCACATCCTGATCGTATGAATAACTTCATGTCATAATTGTGATTCTAAATTACTCTTACTTTACCGGAATGAAGATAATTTTCATCTCCCATCTTCACTTGAAACATCAAAAATCATGGTTATACCAATCCACAATTCACATCAAAATTATACTAATAAATTCATCTTTGCGATGCGGCGAAGATATTCATTAACAATTCATCTTTGCGATGCAGGCGAAAAGACATCAATTTGTATTTTAGAAGAAATCAGTAGGCGTGATATCTACATTTTTTCACGAATTAAAAGTGTATAACCAATATTTTATCGTTGAGACTCGACAATAAATAATCCACATCATCGAATCATCTCGAATATCCTGGTAGTAGTGCGGGGATGATTCAATGATGTGGATTATTTATTGTGAAGTCTCAACGATAAAATATTGATTATACACTTTTAATTCATAAAAGATAGTAGATACCATGCTCTACTGACTTTTTTAAAAATACGATTGTATGCTTTCGCCTCAGTAAAAAGATGAATTATTAATGAATATCTTTGGCCATAAAGGCTGAAAGAAGAATTTATTAGTATGATTACGAGCGAAAATTGTGATTTGGTATAACCATGATTTTGATGTTTTAGTGAAGATAGGTGATGAAAATTATCTTCGCCTTCGGTGCTAAGAGGAATTTAGAATCATAATTATGATTATGAAGTTATTCATATGATCGTGGATAAAAATTGATTGATTGATGTTACAGATAAAACATTATCGGTGGACTTTTAACATGGAGAAGATAATAGTGATCGATGGTCTATTTGACTCTTCTAATGGATTGCTTCGTTCATTGCGCAACTATAGTTGAAAAGTTTTATCATCTACCATATGTTCTAAATCTACGATTTATTACCGATGAAGGCTATTGATGATGTAAATTATCTTTAGTCATGATATTCTTTCTCATGGGCTAGTTGTGCTCACCCATTTTGCTTCACAATTCCTTTTAGGTAATAAGAATGTAGGTTTGGTCGAGCGGGGTAACAGGAGAATAGAAATCGATGATTATATAATTTGTTGAGGTTCTCCTAAATATTATGAAAATAATTTTATTGAGAACTTTAGATAAGTGTGTCGATCATTGTACGCTTATTTGATATTTAATTTTGGTGAACCGAATAGGGTGAGGTGAACCCAACTTTGGAAGGGTGTTTTGCCACTATCATACAAGATGTCTAATAACATACAACCTCGTGTTATCATAAGACAGGGTTGTACACATCCACTTGCTGAGTATATCTACGAGCACTACCTATATGAGCTTGGAGTTTGGTTGAAATATAATTTTCAATTGCAGACAGTGGAGATAGTTATATGTCAAGAGAAGACTCACAATCGGAATGACCATGATAGTAATCTTTTCATTTTTTTTGGGGTCTATTGGTTCAACCAAGGATAATTCTATGGACATATGATATCTATTATAACCTAAACGCATGGCCTCCCATGTACGGAGGTTTCCTTGAGCACTTCTCAAAGATTTTAATTTCTAAAACAGTTTTTGATTGTACTTTTATGTAAATTACATTTGTAAGGTTGTGGTCGAGGCACCATGAGAGTTATATACATTTATATTAAAACTCAAAGTTTAACTATGGTCGTATTCTGCACGACAATTCAACAGTTATATAAATGAAGTTTGTTGTGAGTCCCCAAATTTTATGAAATGAAAGTATTCAATTTTCTTATAATTATTCTATTTAGTAAATGGTTAAATTGATAAAAGGTTAAAGTTAAGGGTGATATGTGAAATTTTTTCAAAGTATGCAAGTTGTTATAAAATATTCGTTTGGTCGGGGAATATTCTTTTTGTCGGGGAATATCCGTAGGACGGCACAATCATTGGTGGACCCCACAATGAAAGTATTATCGTAGTAAGGAAACGACAGAATTATCTTTTTTATAAAAATAACAATGAAAGTTACCGTTTAAACCGTTGAACTACTCGGTAGTAAAGAAAAGTGCGATGTCTGGCGTGGTTGCGTAGTAGCACGGTATTGAATATTGATGCTTACGTGAGAAGTCACTCAATTATACTCAATTATTATTCGATAATTCTTTGCATTATATCTCTCGTATTATTGATTCAATTATTGTCAGTATCATCTGCATAATATTTTATATATTATTGAATCAATAATTTAGACGACAAAGTTATTCATATTATTATTTGCAATATTGAAAATGTCTAGAAGTTCTGTCAAGGAGAGGTTTGGTCATCTAATTGCGCGCCAATAAGGAGAAATCCTTATCGGAAAGCCCCCTCTTTCCTGGGAACGACCTGGTTGTTAAATATTGTGAGTTATAATATTAATGATGATTGTTATAAAAAAATCAAATTTGAGTTCGGAGTTGAATTTGGAGACGCGGACGTGATATTTGAGTCCGGAACGATGAAATTAGTAAAAATAGACTATAAGCACAAAATTTGTCGGGGTTGACTTTTTTGTCATAAAAGTCAACAGTTGACTTTTTCGAAAAAGTCAAATTTCAAAATTTCAAAAATGAAATTTTTGAGAAAAATATTTCCATTGTGTTGGGATTGTTAGTGTTAGTGGAAATCGACATTTATTTCGATAATAATTGATGTCTGGAGATTATATTGACCAATCGGGTAATTAATCGAATAAATGAGAAATTAATTGCTATTAATTCATATGGTTATAACTATTTGTTCACATGTGTGTACTATTGATTCACATTCATGAACTATTAGGAGAGGTGGTGCAAGATTGATAACACTTGCATGACTAAGTTAAAAATAGAGGTATAGATGGAGGTACTATACTGTAATTCGTATTTTCACATGATTATAACTATTAAGTCACATGAATGAACTATTAATTCACATGATTTACTATTAGGGGAGGTGGTGGAAGTTTGATAATACTTGCAGGACTAAATTAAAAATGAAAGAAAATTTAATGGTATTATACTGTAATATTTTGAGTCCCAAAACGTGCAATTATCGAAACTATATTTTTCTATAAATAGAAGCTCATTCTTCCTTCATTTCTCACCAATTCACTAAAAGCTATAGAGAAATTATTATAGAGAGAAATTATAGATAGAAAGAAGAAGAAATACGCTACCTCACTATTTCAAATATCGCTTTTCTTCTAAGGTAAGGGGTATTATTTTCTTTCGTATTCATGAAGAGAGCTATTGTTATTCCATTCCTTATTATTATGTTGGAATAACTTTGTACTCATGCAAATCTTTATCGTATACATGGTGAAATTCTTTTATTATTCCATTCTTTATTATTACATTTGGAATATCCTGTTTGTCTGCTTGATTCTGGCGTGACACAGTTCCGTTCTTTATTATTTGGTTGGAATATCTTGTGCATGCGGATTCTGTATTTGACACAGTTCCATTTTTATTATTATTCTGTTGGAATAACATTTATGCAATGTAATTTATCGCAAACTGGTGAATTTTGTTGTTATTCCATTCTTTATTATTATGTTGGGAATAACTTGCATGTGCCGATTCTATCGCATGCATGGTGAATTCTTACATTATTCCATTCTTTATTATTACATTGGAATAAATCATACATGTGGATTCTACGTATGCATGGTTAATGATCCTTTGTATTCATTCCTTATTAAATTGTAGAAATGATTTGTCTAATTGGATTCTGCATTTGGCGGTGAAAATTCATTTACAGTTTAAGTAATTTTTAGATCCACAAAAAATTACGAAAAATTTGAAATGATAATTTGATGAGTTTTCTAAATTGTGTCCAAAGATGGCGAATTTTGGATGTATAGATTTAGAGTTATAGATTTTATGGGAAAAGACTATTTTAAAAGTAAACCCTTATAACTTCTTGTGGTTAACTCCAAAATTGGTGAGATTTTTTTTGGGAGTACATGTATATAACAGGAGTATACCGTGTAAATTTTGGAATTTTTGGACAAAAGTACAATTTATGATAAATGTCTAAATATTAGCTGATTTTGGCCGTATGAAAAATAGTAAATGAATTTTAAAAATTACGAGAAAAATATATGTTCATATGGGACTATATTTCGCTAAATCCAAGAAAAGAAATATTTTTGGAACTAATTTGGTATTTTTCATGAAAATGAACTAGTTATGAGTAAATGAATTAAATATGTTATGTGAAGTAACAAAATTGGAAAATAGGATTTTATGGCTTGAGAATCCTATATAGGGTATATCTGATTTTGATGAGGGGTTTGATCATTGGTGATGAAATCTTATGAGTATAGCATTTTGAATGATTAAATGTATTATTTGGTAAAGTGTAAATAATTAAAATAAATTGTTTATAAGTTTAAGAAGTGATTAAAATATTGTTATAATATTAATAATATTAGATTATGAGTTTATTAAGTGATTGATAATATTTGGATAAATTTAAAGTCTTTAAAATTTATCCTTGTTTTCATTGATTAATGCTTATATCATTGTCATCATCCTCATGCTTATATTGTGATGAAAGTCATCTTTGCTTCGTGCAAAAAGATCGAATTGTTGATTATTGATTTTACAATTGTATATCTTTGGCTTACGTTCAAAGATGGATCGTTGATGATTATTAGTTTCTGATTGTATATCTTTGGCTTACGAGGCGAGGATGGATATGTTTATTATTAGTTTTACATTGTATATCTTTTGGCTTACGTGCAAAGATGAACTATTGATTGATGAATATCTTTGGCTTATATGCATAGAGGAACCTGTTTATTGGTATGATTATGACCGAGGATCATTCGGTATAATCATGACTCGTAATGTTATAGATGATGTGGTAAAAGTCCTCATTGGCCCGTAGTGCATTGATGGGCGATTATTGGTATGATTATAACCAGGATTATTCGGTAAAATCATGACCGTTGATGATTACATGAATATCCTTGGTACATAGTCGTGGATGATTCGATGATGTGGATTATTTATTAAGCTGAGTCTCAACAATAAAATATTGATTATACACTTTTAATTCATAAAAGATAGTAGATATCATGCTCAACTTGACTCTTCTAAAATATAGTTGTATGTCTTTGGCTTATAGGCAAAAGATGAATTGTTAATGAATATCTTTGGTCGTAGTCAAAGATGAATTTATTAAATATGATTATGGCGTGAATTTTAATTTGGTATAACCATGATTTTTGATTTTTGGTGAAGATAGGTGATAAAAATTATCTTAGTCACAGGTGCGAAGAGAAGTTAGAATCATAATTATGATTATGAGTTATTCAATATGATTGTGGATTTGGAATTGTTGATTGATGTTACGAGGATAAAATATTATTGGTGGACTTTTAACATGGAAGATAATAGATCGATGGTCTATTTGACTCTTCTAATTGATTGCTCGTTTCTGCTGCAACTATGGTTGAAAAGTTTTATCATCTACCATATGTTCTAAAATCTACGATTTATTCTTGATGAAGGCTATTGATGATGTAAATTATCTTTAGTCATGATATTCTTCTTTTGGGCTAGTTGTTGCTCACCCTTTTTGCTTCATAATTACTTTCGGGTAATAAGAGTGTAGATTGGGTTGACGAGGGTAACAGGAGAATAGAGCGATGATCTATAAATTTGAGGTTCTCCTAAATAGTATGAAAATAATTTTATTGAGAACTTTAGATAAGTTTGTTGTATTGTATACGTCGTTTGATATTTAATTTTGGTGAACCGAATAGGGTGAGGTGAACCCAACTTTGGAAGGGTGTTTTGCCACTATCATACAAGATGTCTAATGACATCTGACTTCATTTTATCATAAGGCGAGGTTGTTGTGCACATCCACTTCTTTGAGTATATGTCTGAAGCCTTACTTATATAATCTTGGAGTTTGTTTGAAATATGATTCTCGATTGGAGCAATGGAGATAATTATAAGTCGAAAAGACTCACCATTGGAAAGAAGATGATAACAATCTTCTTGTTTTTTTCTTTGGGGACTATTGGGTTAACGAGGATAATTACGTGGACATATGATATCTATCATAACCTGCAACGTGCATGGCCTCCCATTATACGAAGGTTTCCTTGAGTATTTTCAAAGATTTTAATTTCTAAAATAATTATTATTTGTACTTTTTTATGTAAAAAGTACCATTGTAAGGTTATTAATCGAGGCACCATGATAGTTACATACATTTGTATTAAAACTCATGGTTTAAGCGTGGTGGTATTACTCTACATTGACGTTCAGCAGTTGTATAAATGAAGTTTGTAAATGATTTTTATAGTGTGATATCTGGCGACTCAGAATGGGTCGTGTGGACCTATTTTGGGAGCGTCATAAATGGTATCAGAGCTTAGGGATATGGTCATTGGCGGAGATATGAGTCTAGAACTAGGAGGAGAGGCGAGTAATATACTTCTTAAGCTAGTGTGTGACTTACCTAAGCTGAAATTGTTTACTTGATAAGTTGACAAATTATGATATGTCAATTAACCTTTGTTTTGAAGGTATATTCTAGAATGATATCCAAAATACAAGAGATGAGTAATAGGAAAATCATGATACAGAGGAAATAACCGGGAAGGTACAATCCGAAAAGAAAGCAAGGTGTTCTCATCTCTTCGAACTACCAGGTAGGTAAATTTCGAGGGCAAAATTTCATAAGGAGGGGAGATTGTGAGACCCTGAATTTTATGAAATGGAACAGTGTCAAATCGTGCGCATGCATACAGATGTTCAATGAGAATAATAAAGAATGGAATAACGGAAGAATTTCACCATGTATGCGGTACTTGCGCATAGATAGTTATTCTAACATAATAATAAAGAATGGAATAACGAAAGAATTTCACCAAGTATGCGATTACTTAGCATGAGCGAGTTATTCAACATAATAACAAAGAATGGAATACGAAGTTCTCTTCGTGAAGACGAAAGAAAGAAATAATACCCTTTCTTCGTAAAAAAGAAGAGTATTAGGCGGTAGAAGCGAGGATATTCTTGAAGAAAAATTGCATTACACTCAAAGCTTCTTAAAACTCTAAAGAAATACGCTCGAGATTATGAAGAATTCTCTGAACTTACGGTGTGGTTTTCAATTCTAACTAAGCATCTTATTTATAGGAAAATAGAAAGGATCTTATCTTTGCACTATGCAATAAAATATAATATATTCTATTTATAATCAAATAAAACAAAAATTTATAAAAAGTATTACATTTTATATAAAAAGATTTTACTATCTGAAACACTTATATAATAAAATATAATATATTCTAATTATTATCTAATAAAACTAACTTTATAAAAGTATTACATTTTTATATAAAAAGATTTTACTATCTTAAAATACTATGCGTAATAGAATATAATATATTCTAATTATTGTCTAATAAAACAAATAAGTTTATAAAAGTATTACATTTTTTTATAAAAAGCTTTTCTATTTTATTACATTAATAATACTAATAAAACAAAATTTATATATATATATATATATACACTTAGTGACTTCATAAAAAGACACCTCGATATATCTAACAACATTTATCATCATTATTATAATTCACAATATTAATCCACTGAATTGTCGTTCCTGTGAAAGGGGGCTTTCGATAAGGGATTTCTCCTGTGGCGCCGCAATTAGGTGACGAAACCTCTCCTTGAAAGAACTTACAGACATCGTTAATATTGCGAATAATAATATTAATAACTTTGTCATCTCAATTATTGATTTAATAATATATAAAATATCGACAATAATTGAATCAAATAACGTGAGATCTTATACAACAATTCATTGTAGCAATAATTGAACAAAAGCGAGTGACTTCTCACATAAGCATCGATAATCAATCTGGGTATTACTTATGCAACGACCACGCGTATTCTTGTACTTTTTTAACACCGGGGTGTTTTAACAGTTAATGGTAAAACTTCCGCCGTTATTTTCATAAAATTATTTTTGTCATTTTCTCAATCCGATAATAATTTTGTTGTGGGGTCCACCAATGATTGTGTCATCGTACGAATATTCCCTGTTAAAACGAATATTCCCTAACCAATCGAATATTATATAACAACTTGCGTACTTTGCAAAATTTATAAATATTACCCACAACTATAACATTATATCAAATTCATTCCATAATATTTAAAAATGATATTTATAGAAAAATCATCTTTATTAAAAAGTTGGGGTCTTACAACCTCCCTTTCTTATGAAATTTACGCCTCGAAATTAAAATGAATACGATACGTATGTCGAAAAGGTAAGGATATCTTGATTTCATTTCAGATTCTAACTACCAGGTCATTTCCTTAACATCGTGGTTTTTCCACAAAACTTTGACTTGAGGTATAACCTTGGAGCGTAGAATATGTTCCGTTTTATCCAAGATTTGAACAGGAACCTCTTCATACGTCAAATCTTCTGCTATTTCATCCGGTTCTAACTCAACAATGTGGTTCGGGTCTTCCACATATTTACGTAACATGGATATGTGAAAAACTTTATGAACATGAGACATACTTGGTGGTAAAGCGAGTCTAAACGCCACAGTTCCTACTCGACCGAGGATTAAAAATGGGCCAATGAATCGAGGATTGAGCTTTTCTCTCTTTCCAAATCTCATAACTCCTTTCCATGGAGCAACACGTAACAACACATGATCTCCAATATCGAATTCCACGTCCTTTCGATGAAGATCAGCATAACTCTTTTGTCGATCTTGTGAGGTTTTTATACGTTGCCGGATCGTTTGAATCTTTCTTCCATACAACGCCTCAAATGGAGCCATGTCAATACTTGCTTGATAACTGTTGTTGTATAAAAACTCCACCAACGGTAAAAACTTGTCCCAACTTCCCTTGAAGTCAAGGACACAGAGTCTTAATAAATCTTCAAGAGTTTGAATAGTCCTCTCTGATTGTTCGTCCGTCTGAGGATGATATGCCGAACTAAATCGTAAGTCCGTGCCCATAGCTTTTTTCAAACTAACCTAAAAATTATGAAGTGAATCTTGGGTCTCGATCAGAAACTATGGATACTAGCATACCATGTAGTCTTACAATCTCGTTTATGTACATACGATCAAGACGTTCAAGTGTATAAGTTTCTCGTATTGGTAAGAAATGAGCAGACTTGGTCAATCTATCAACAATGACCCAAATTGCATCTATGCCTTGAGAAACCTTGGGAAGACCGATGTTGAAATCCATGGTAATGTGCTCCCACTTCAATTCTTGAATTTTAAGTGGTTCTGATGGACCTTTTGGTACTTGATGCTCCGCCGACTTCGTTGACAAGTTAGACACCTTGAGATAAGCAAAGACTATCTCTCTCTTCATATTGCTCCAACAAAATGTATGGCGATGATCACGATACATTTGGTACTCCTCCAGATGGATTACAAACGGTGTGTTGTGCGCCTCCATCATGATTTTATACTTTAAATCGAGTCGTTAGGAACCTGAAAGTCCGGAGTTGACTCGAAGTATCCATTCTTCATCGATTCTTGCTTGGCGTAACACCTTCTTGCACTTTCTTCCTCATACGCGACGACTCCAGATCTCGTAACTTGAGCGGTTTTAACTTTATCAATTAAAGTCGATTCTACTCATATATTCGCCATCATCACATGGGTCCTGAGTCTTTAACTCTATCTCCATCCTTTGCTAGTCACACAAAATGGGCCTTTCGTTGTCGATATCGCTTTCGTACCCGCATATGATCTTCTACTTTCGATAAATTGGCTACCACGTTCGCTTTTCGAGGATGGTATTGGATGGTATGATCATAATCTTTCAACAGTTCAAGCTAACGTCGTTGTCGCATGTTGAGTTCCTTTTGAGTGAAGAAACATTTGAGGCTTTTATGATTCGTAAAGATCTCCACTTTCTCCCCATACAAGTAATGCCTCCAAATTTTAAGTGCGAAAACAACAGCTGCCAATTCTAGATCATGAGTAGGATAATTCCTCTCATATTCTTTGAGTTAATCGAGGCATAGGCTATGACTTTCCCATGTTGCATGAGAACACATCCTAACCCTTTGCCCGAAGCATCACTATAGATGATAAATCCCTCCGAGCCAGATGGTATTGTCAAAACAGGTGCTAAAATGAGTCTCCTCTTGAGTTCTTGAAAACTCTTCTCACATTCCTCGTTCCAACCGAATTTTGTATCTTTTCGAGTCAGCTGAGTTAATGGAGTAACGATTCGAGAAAACCCTTATACGAATCTCCGATAATAACCAGCTAAACCGAGAAAGTTACGTACTTTGATCACTAATTTAGGTTGCTCCCAGCTTTGAATAGCTTCAATCTTGATACTATGTGCCGAAGGAATGCTACTTCCTCAAGCCAGAACTCGCATTTCTTCAACTTGGCATAAAGCTTATATTCACGAAGCTTTTGGAGTATCAGCCTCAAGTGTTGTTCATGATCTTCACGGCTTTTGGAATAAATAAGGATGTCATCAATAATGACGACCACAAAGTGATCCAAATATTCATTGAATACTCGGTTCATCATATCCATGAAAGCAGCAGGAGCATTAGTCGATCCAAAAGACATGACTAGGAATTCATAATGCCCGCATCGAGTTCCGAAAGCCGTCTTTGGAATGTCATGATTTCTAATCTTCAATTGGTGATATCGAGCGAAGATCGATCTTTGAAAAGAATTTGGCTCCTTATGGCCGGTCAAACAATTCATCAATACGTGGCAATGGGTACTATTTTTTGATGGTGACATGATTCAACTCCCGATAATCAATCTGAAGTCGCATACTCCCATCTTTCTTTTCACGAATAGAATACGAAAGCACCCCGAGGAGACGTCTTGGACGAATAAAATCGATGTCTAACAATTCCTGCAGTTTGGTCTTTAACTCACGAAGTTCAATAGAGCCATTCGATATGGGGCTTTGGAAATAGGTTTTGTCTCTGGGTTCAAGGTCTATACAAAATTCATTTCACGCTCTGGGGGTAGGCGGAAGTTCTTCGAGAATACATCGAAAATTTATTAACAATAGAGATATCATTCAAAAGCGGCGTATTTTTTGTTTAAAGCAGTGACATGAGCTAAGAAAGCTTGACATCCATTTTTTAATAAATGAATAGATTTATGGCTTGAGATGACAGTGATTGATTTTAATGGTTTGGTTGTTTGAATTCATATAATAGGTTGGTTAGGAATATAAAAGCTAGCAACCTTACGAAAATAATCAATTTTTACACGATGAGTAGTTAACCAATCAATCCCTAGAATTACGTAAAATACAAGTATTTTCAATGAAATAAGATCGACAGGTAATGTGAGTATACCAATTTGAACCAAACAAGACTTATAAACAGTGGATGTAATGAAGGTTTCTCCCAATGTAGTTTCAAAAGATAAGTCAAAGTCCAATTTCTCCGGAGTCAAATTTAAGCGTTGGCGCAAGTAAGAGAAATAAAAGAATGGGTAGAACCGGTATCAAATAAGGTATATACTTCGCTAGAGTTTATGATAAGCTTACCCGTGATGACCTCGTTCGGGTTCCTTGCTTTCTGGGAGGTCACGACAAACGCTCTTTCTTGAACTACCAGTTTTGTCTTGTCTGGGATGGTCTTTGATGCCTCCATCCCAGCTGAACTTGTCTTCGGTGCACGATAAAATCGGGTCAGATGACCTTCTCTTCCACAATTGTAACATGCTTTGGATGGCATCGCGCAGTTTGGACTGATGTGTCCCTCTCCTCCACATTTAAAGCATATGATAGGTGGTCGTTCTCCTTCCTTAACGACAAGTGCTGATGCTGACGTCTTTCTATCATTGTTGAATCTCCACTTCTTGAAATGTCCATTCTTATTGTTTTGGACATGATTACCACCGAAGTGGTTACCATTTACGGCATGTTGATTCCTCAACGCTTATTGTCACCGCTTCGATGGTCAAGTATCACCTTTGGTATTATCATTTTGCGTACCGCTCTCTTTTTGGTTGGGTTGACTCATTATCGCTACCCAATAATCGGGCCCTATTAACAACATCTCGAATACAAACACAGTTATGAGAGATAAGACATTGGCGTATATCTCGGGTTTTAAACCTCTTAGAAATATTCGTCATTCTCTCCTCATTATCAACCAAATGAGACGAAACCGGAACAACTTCGGCAAACTTGGCAGACGTCTTGTGACACGGTCATATTATTTTGCTCGACTTGATGAACTCTACCTCTTTCACGTGATGAATACTTTCGGAAAGTACTTGTCGTTGAATAGTTCTTGGAACTTCTCCCAAGACATCTTCGATCAAGGCGGAGTTGAGTATGCTTACGATTCCCACCAAAGAATCTACCTTTCGCAATAACATGAAGGTGGCAAAGGAAACCTTTTACTCCTCGGAGCATCCCAGGACATCAAATATCTTGTTGATCTGCTTTATCCATGTTTTCGCCTTAAGTGGTTTTGGCTCTCCAAAAAACTCCGGTGGTCCCAGTTCCTTGAACTGCTTAACGGTGACCGTCCGAGAGTTGCCAGTGTTTTCACCTGCATTTTGGACAGGAGCCGCTCTTCCCTGATGTTGCATGAATTGCATTGTAAATATTGCAATTTAATAATATAAATAACTTTGTCGTCTCAATTATTGATTTAATAATATAACATATTATGCAGATGATACTGTGACAATAATCGAATCAATAATATGAGAGATATGATGCAGTAATTACTGTAGCAATAATTGAGTATAACTGAGTGATTTCTCACGTAAAAATCAATAACCAATATCGTGTGTTACTATGCAACCACGCGTATTACTGTACTTTTACTACCGGGTAGTTCAACAGTTTTAACGGTAACACTTTCGTCAAGTTATTTTTATAAAAGATAATTATGTCATTTTCTAACTACGACAATACTTGGTTGTGGGGTCCACCAATGATTGTCTGCCGTCAAATGCAGATGTGTCTTGTCATCTGAATATTCCCCTGTTAAAAAGAATATTCCCAGAGCCAATCAAATATTATATAACCACTTGCTTACTTTTGCAAAATTTGTAAATATTACCCACAACTATAACATTATATCAAATCCACACCATAATATTCAAAAATATATTTCGAGAAAAATTAATCTTTATTCATAAAAGTTGGGGTCTTACAGATATTATTACCAGAATAATATTCATGAGTTACTATTTACGTGTTACTATTCACCCAGTTACTATTCACTCTAGTATTATTCACTCGGGTATTCGGGGCACTTTTCGTGTCGGGGTACTATACACGAGTTATTATTCATAGGTTACTATTCACCTGATTACTATTCACTCTAGTATTATTCACTCGGGTATTCGAGGCACTTTTCATGCCGGAATACTATTCACGAGGTAATATTCCTAAAGTACTATTCACAGGGTACTATTCTCAGGGTATTATTCACCCGAAAAATATATTTATTTTCTATCCAAATTATTTTTGAGACATGAATATCATTATTGAATTTTACTCCAGAAAGCAGTATCATGTTGACAATTTGGATATTTTTAAACTCTGGATAAATTTAAAGTCTTTAATATTTATCCTTGATTTCGTTTGATTAATGCTTATATCATTGTCATCATCCTCATGCTTATATCGTGATGAAAGTCATCTTTGGCTTACGTGCATAGATGGACTGTTTATTATTGATTTTATAGTTGTATATCTTTGGCTTACGTGCAAAGATGGACTGTTGATTATTGGTTTTAGAGTTGTATATCTTCTAGCTTACGTGCATAGATGACTGTTGATTATTGATTTTACAGTTGTATATCTTTGGCTTACGTGCAAAGATGGACTGTTGATTATTGGTTTTAGAGTTGTATATCTTTGGCTTACGTGCATAGATGGACTGTTGATTGGTACGATTATATGACCATGGATCATTCGGTATAATCGTGACCCATAATGTTATAAATGATGTGGTAAAAGTCCTCAGTGGCTTGTAGTGCATTGATGGACAATTGTTGGTATGATTATGACCATGGATTATTAAATTATCATGATCAGAATTGAAAATCTGAATATCCTTTTCCGTAGTGAATGGATAATTCGTGGTCACGATACTATTATTAAAAAATGAAGTCTCAAGATTATTGGTTTCTGATTGTATGAATCGTTGATTTACTGATTATAAATATAAATTATGAATTTAATTATAATCTGTGGTGGTTCAGGTGAAGACAGGTGATGAGAGTTCTCTTTGTCTTGGGTATAACAAAGAACTATTGATGAGTATTACAGGAATGAAACATTAATGATGGACTTTTAATCTAAAGGAGATAGTAGACATTATGTTCTACTTTGACTCTTCTAATGGATTGCTTATTTCGCTGCAGTTAAACTTGATGTCTATTGTATTTTATCAGTTTAACACTGTTGAAGGCTAAGGATAACTTATTCTACATTATCTTAGTCATAATATTTTTTACTGGGCTAGTTGAGCTCACCCTTTTCTTTCACTGTTCTCTTCAGGATATGAGAATATAGCTGGGACGAGTCAGAGAACAGAGTGATGGTCCGAGATGGTGGCTATAGTAGTCCTCACTATTTTTATAAAATAGTGTGATAATAATTGTAATGAGGACTTCAATGAGGACTATTTTTATAAAATAGGTAATATTCGTGTTTAAACTCTCAGCTATGTTTTGTCGTATTTTGCACGACAGTTGTATAATTAAGTTTGTAGTTGAGTTCTGTACCATGTATCTGGCGACCCAAGATGGGTGATGTATACTGTAGAGGTTCGGCACATAAAACGCAGCGGAAATATAAAAATTCAAAGCAATTTTTGAAACCCAAAAACAGGATCCATGCGAAAAACAATTAACTCAGTTGTTTAGAGATTATACCGAATATGAAAAACGAGAATCTGAAATTGATGCGCTCGAATCCTTAATGTAATTCCTCACGAAACTACGTCTCTATGGTATCCACACGAACGCCGCACGAACTGTCGAACGATTCTGCAAAAAGAGGGACTTGCGGTACTAGCCACCAAAGGAACCTTTATGAAACTGTACGTTTTCTCTCTAGTCTCTCTCTAAGAGCGGCTAGGGTTTTCAAGTTATGATCTAACCCTAAGTAGCTGCTATATATCCTATATATAGTAGTTAAATGGAATTAATCAAAACCTAATTTCATAAAATCCAAATTTATATATATATATATATATATATATATATAACTTAATTAAGTCTTACTTAATTAATATACATATATACAAACTTTCCTTTTAATTTAAATTCGTGATTTAAATACTATTAATCATATTAATATATTTAAATCCTTAAAATTTAAATTTATTCTCTTTAAATTACGTTACATGTGTGTGTGACCCTATAGGTTATTATCACGTTAGCAATAATTTTAAAATCATATTATAAAATTATAAACGGTGGCGACATCTAGTAATGCATCACTTTACCCAAGTAATAATAAGATCGATGATTCGATGCGACCTTTTAGTGACCAATGTTTCATGTAATTTAATCCTTTTAACCTTAATATCCTAGATTAAACTCGAGTCATGGAATGTGTTATACTCTTCATAATTTAATGAGTTTTCTTGATCGATGAGTTGACTATATGAAACAAATCACTATTTGAGCATGGCCGTGCATTTCATAGTCTACTTTCAATCGAGAGGCTATGGATATCACCCTAATATATAGGAGGTTAAATTCCATCTAGATTACTCATATTCCTCACACGATTCATGATGTACCCAATAATCACCTTTATAGTCCACCCTATTAAAGGTGACATTTGATGATATCAAAGTACATAAATTCCGTGTAGTAATATAGTGATTTCGTGTGGGAGGACCATTACATCATTATCACTATGAGAATTTCTAATGACATTTCGCATAACGCTCCACATAGAATTCTCATGGTGGGTCCATCCCATCGTGGTTTCTCAACATGTACTATGCATTCGACTTAATATCTCATATATTTATGACCAATGAGATTTGGTCATCAGTCAATCCACATACTAGTCTCAATGCATCAATGTTGTCCCATCAACAATAATACTCGACTAAGGACATTTAAGAAGAATGATACTAATTGTAATTATATAATCTCATGTTCAAGTCACATACTTGAAACCATATAATTTGTATCACTATTCTAAGGAATTTTATTATGTTAACAATTATATAACGCAGTAAATAAAACCATAATAAAATCATTCATTTATTCAATCAAATATAATATCAAAACGTTAAGCAATTATATCAAATAATTGGCCTCTAGGGCATAAACTCTAACATATACCTGTTTTCGGGACGTCACAAAATACAACAAAAACGTTTTTCTCAAATAAATCATTTAAAACTCCAAAAAATCAATTATTCCAGAACTTCAATAATTCATAATAAATAGCCCTTTTATCAGAAAAATTCGAATCTTATGTCCATTCCATAGGAAATTTAATTCTTTACAACTTTGTAAGTTTAAGTTTTTCCAAATTCTAAGCAGAAATTGATCGAAATCCACATACGGACGATTTTACAGGCTATAATCAAATTTTAGTCAAGAAATGGGGCCCACGAACATGTTTAACATGTTTTAAACATTTTTTGTAACAAAAATACTATTCTTCCTCATTTATTCATATATCACACATTTATTGTAAAATATCACCATTATATTATTATAATATAATAATATATTTAAATGAATTATTTTATTAGAAAAGATAAAATATCAATTTTCAACAATTGTCACATTAAAAATTTTCTCCATCTATATCCACATAAAATGAATATTTTCAATATTTTCCTTATCATATAAATCAATAATTAATTATTGACAAATAATATTACGTAATCACAATCACGACAACCGTGCCGCTCTTCAGGAAGAGGGGCTTTCGATAAGGATTTCTCCTTCTTGTGCCTGATTAGGTGACCAAACATCTCCTTAGATAGAACTTTTAGACATTGCGCTAATAATGCTTTATCTAATAATATTATTCAAATAATATGAATTATTGATCTAATAATGGAAAATATTGTGTAGTGACAATTATTGAAATAACAATAATATAAAATATCAACGTAGCAATTATTGAATCAATAAAATAAACTATTGAACAGTAATTACTATAACAATTATTGAGTAGTGCCTTCTTTACGTAAGAATCAATAATTGGTGGAATACTGCTGTAATAATCGTGTTTTTTAACCAAAGGGTATTCCAACAATTAAACGATAACAAGCTCAATGTCGTTATTTATAAAAACTTATACTTGTCGTTTTCTTCATCCAATCGCTTTCCGTTATGGGGCCCACACAAGGTTATGTCGTTGTACGAATATTCCCCGACAATAAGAATATTTTACGACCAAACGAATATTCCCCGACAACAATGAATATTTTATAACCACTTGCTTATTTAAGATATTTGCGTATTTTACCCATAACTAACCAAATTAATCAAATCAACCCTTACTATTTCAAAATAATAAATAGAGGAAATTCAATTTTATTAATAATAAATTGGGGTCTTACAACCTCCCCTCCTTATGAAATTTCGTCCTCGAAATTGATGTACATACCTGGCATTTCAAAAAGGTGAGGATATCTCGCTTTCATTTTCATTTCCAACTCCCAAGTCATTTCCTCAATAGCATGGTTCCTCCACAAAACTTTGACTTGTGGTGTGACCTTTGTGCGTAGGACATGCTCCTTCCTATCCAAGATCTTTACAGGTACCTCCTCGTAAGTTAAATCTTTGGCTATTTAAATGCAGTTCTAACTTCGATAACGTGGTTCGGGTCTTTCACATATTTACGAAGCACGGATATGTGAAAAACATTATGAACACGAGACATACTTGGAGGTAACGTGAGTCTATAGGCCACATTTCCTACTTCGGTCGAGAATCTAAAATGGACCAATAAATAGTGGATTGAGCTTTCCTCTTTTCCAAATCTTGTAACTCCTTCCATGGGAGCAACACGCAACAATACATGATCCCCGATACTAAATTCCACGTCCTTTCGATGAAGATCCGCATAACTCTTTTGTCGATCTTGTGCCATTTGTATACGTTGTCGAATCATTTGGATCTTTTCTGTAGTAATACGTACCAACTTTGGTCCCAACAATATGCTTCACCCACCTCATCCCAATATACTGGAGAGCGACACTTTTGTCCATATAATTCTTTGAATGGAGCCACACCTATACTTGCCTGATAACTGTTGTTGTAGAAGAATTCCACCAACGGTAAATACTTATCCCAACTCCCTTTGAAGTCTAGGACACAAAGTCTTAATAGATCTTCAAGAGTTTGAATAGTCCTCTCTGATTGTAAGTCCGTTTGAGGATGGTATGCCGAACTGAATCGTAAAATCGTGCCCATAGCTTTTTGCAAGCTAACCCAAAATCGTGAAGTAAATCTTGGGTCACGATCCAAAACTATGGATACTGGCATGCCATGCAACTTCACAATCTCATTCACGTACATACGAGCAAGACGTTCAAGGGAATAATTCTCCCGTATCGGCAAGAAATGAGCAGACTTAGTTAATCTATCAACAATAACCCAAATTGCATTTATGCCTTGAGAAACCGTGGGAAGACCCATAATGAAATTCATGGTAATGTGTTCCCACTTCCATTTCGGAATCTCAAGTGGTTGCAATGGACCCTTTGGCACTTGATGCTCCGCTTTTACACGTTGACAAGTTAAACACCTCGAGATAAACTTTACGATCTCTCTCTTCATATTGTTCCACCAAAATATATGTCGAAGATCACGATACATTTTGGTACTTCCAGGATGGATTGCAAACGGTGTATTGTGTGCCTCTATCATGATCTTGTACTTCAAATCAGAGTCGTTAGGAACCTGAAAGTCCAGGTTCGACTCAAGTATTCCTTCTTCATCGATTCTTGCTTCTGGGATAACACCTTCTTGTACTTTCTTCTTCATACACATCAGCTCTGGGTCTGTGGCTTGAGCAAATTTAACTTTATCGATTAAATCTGGTTCTATGCGTATACTTAACATCATCACATGGGTCCCCGGAGTCTTGAATTCTATCTTCATCTTTTGTAAATCACACAAAATGGGCCTTTATGTTGACAACATCACACTCGTTCCCGCATATGATCTTCTACTCAACGCTACGTCCTTTAATGTTCGCTTTCCGGGATGGTATTGAATAGTGTGGTCGTAATCTTTCAATGACTCGAGCCAACATCGTTGCCACACGTTGAGTTCCTTTTGGGTGAAGAAATATTTAAGGCTTTTATGGTCTGAATATATCTACACTTTCTCCCCATATAGATAGTGCCTCCAGATCTTTAGTGCGAAAACGACTGCTGCCAACTCTAGATCATGAGTAGGATAATTCCTCTCATATTCTTTAAGTTATCGCGAGGCATAGGCTATGACTTTCCCATATTTCATGAGAACACATCCTAACCCTTTGCTCAAAGCATCGTTATAGATAACAAATCCATCCGAACTAGACGATATTGTCAGAACAGGTGCCGAAATAAGTCTCCTCTTTAGCTCTTGAAAACTCTTCTCGTATTCCTCGCACCATACGAATTTTGTATCCTTCCGAGTCAGCTGAGTTAACGGAGTAGCGATTCAAGAAAATCCTTTCACAAATCTCTGATAATAACCAGCTAAACCTAGAAAGCTACGTACTTCGGTTACTATCTTAGGTTGCTCCCAACTTTGTATTGCTTCAATCTTCGCCGTGTCAACAGATACTCCATGTTTTGACACCACGTGCCCAAGGAATGCTACTTCCTCAAGCCAGAACTCACATTTCTTCAACTTGGCGTATAACTTGTTTTCACGAAGCCTTTGAAGTACCAGCTTTAAATGGTGCTCATGATCTTCACGACTTTTGGAATATATGAGAATGTCATCAATAAAGACAACAACAAAATGATCCAAATATTCCTTGAATACCCGGTTCATCATATCCATGAAAGCCGCAGGAGCATTAGTCAATCCGAAAGACATGACTAAGAATTCATAATGCCCGTACCGAGTTCTAAAGGCAGTCTTTGGAATATCCTCAATTATAATCTTCAGCTGATGATATCCAGAACGAAGATCGATCTTTGAAAAGAATTGTGCTCCTTGTAACTGGTCAAACAGGTCATCAATGCGAGGTAGCGGATACCTATTCTTGATGGTGACAAGGTTCAATTCCTGGTAGTCAATACAAAATCGCATACTCCCGTCTTTCTTCTTTACGAAAAAAATAGGAGCACCCCAAGGAGATGTACTAGGAAGAATAAAACCGATGTCCAACAACTCCTGTAGTTGGACCTTTAACTCCTGAAGTTCAATAGGAGCCATTCGATATGGGGTTTTAGAAATGGGCTTTGTATCGTGTTCAAGATCAATAAAGAATTTAACTTCACGTTACGGGGTGGGCAAGGAAGTTCTTGAAAAATACGTCGGAAAGTCACTAACAACAGAATATTATTCAAATCTGACGTGTCTTTATTCAAATCCATAACATGGGCTAAGAAAGCTTGACATCTGTTTTTTAATAAACGAATGACTTTATAGCTTGATATGACTGTGATTAATTTTAGTGGTTTAGTTGCTTGAATTCGAATAACAGGTTGGTTAGGAATATGAAAACTAACAACCTTATGAAAACAATCAATTTTGGCATGATGAGTAGTTAACCAATCGATCCCTAAATCACGTCAAATCAAAGTATCTTTAAAGAGATAAGATCAACAGTGTCTGATGGTGCCAACTTGGATCAAACAAGATTTATAAAAGTGGGTGTAATGAAAGTTTCTCCTAATGGAGTCTCCACAGATAAGTCAAAATCTAATTTCTCCAGAGTCAAGTTTAAACGTTGAGCACAATCAGGAGAGATAAATGAATGGATAGAACCGGTATCTAGTAAGGTATAAACTTCGCAAGAATTTATGATTAGCTTACCCGTGATCACCTCGTTTGGGTTCCTCGCATTTTGGCCAGTCACGACAAACGCTCTTCCAGGAATCGTCGACTTTGCCTTTTCTGGGACAGCCTTTTGAGTCACCATCCCCTCTGGACTTGGTTTCGCTATAGTACAATCTCGAGTGATATGTCCTTCCTTTCCACAATTATAACATACCTTGAACTGTTGTGGGCAGTTTGAGCTGATATGTCCCTCTTTTTCGCACTTATAACATATGACCGGTGGTCGTTCTCCTCCCTTAGAAATAGCTGATGCTGGTGTTGACGTCTTCACATTGTCGTTGTTGTACCTTCTCTTTTTAAAATCTCCTCTTGACTCGCTTCTTCTATTATCATGGCCACGATTATGACCAGAGTGGTTACCACTTTTGTCTGTATTCTTTCCTCCCCCTCATTGGTTATCATTGCTCGATGGCTCGCTACCACCGATCGACCACGTTGTTGTTGTCCCTCGGTTGAAGCGTACTAATTATCTCGCTCTAATAATTGAGCCTCATTGACAACATCCGAATATAGAGAAATTTATGAGAAATGAGATATTGGCGTATATCGAGATTCGGACCTCTCAAAACATCCGCGTTATCGTTCCTCATTCTCCACCAAACGAGGTGCTGAAACCTAGATAACTCCGCGAACTTACGCCTCGTCTTTGGGACACCGTCGTGTTGTTCGTTCGGTCTAATAAACTCCACCTCCTTCATATGATGAATACTTTCGTGAAAGTACTTGTTATTGAACAGTTTACAAATATCTCCCAAGACATGCCGAAAAGTGAGTCGGGATGGGATGGAGTGCAGCTTCACGATTTCCACCATGTATGCCTCATTACGGAACATAAAGGTGGTGAATGGAACCTTTTGTTCCTCTATGCATCCCAAGACATCGAATATCTTGGTAATTTGTTTGACCCACGTTTCTGCCTTAATTGGGTCTGGCTTTCCCCAGAATTCTGCGTGGTCCCAACTCTTTAAACTGTTTCATTTGTTACAAACCGTGCATTGCTATCATTTCAACTCAGATTTTTTGTACGAGTCTCCTCGTGCGATTTTGCATGAATCTATAAAAAAGCTTCTAAACATCCCATCTTTCATCGTCTGATCAGTGGTGTTGTTTATAGGAGGAACATTGTCGTCCTGTTAAATGTTCTCCTGATTGGTGAGTAAAGGTGTCTCCACGGCCTCATTTACTCCACTGTTAACATTCTCAGTTGTCATTCTCAAATACTGCCATAAAACAAGGGTTAATTAAAGAAATTAACATATCACATAATATCCCTATATTCTGACCAACCAACAAATAAGCTTAGGTAGGACACACTAGTGAAGGATTTACTCGTCTCTCCTCTCCTAGTTCTATTCCCTGATCTCCGCCAAAGACCATATCCCTAAGCTCTGATACCAACTGTGACGCCCCCAAAATAGGTATACATCACCCATTTTGAGTCGCCAAAAACATGGTACAGAAATAACTACAACTTTATTAATACAATTGTCGTGCAAAATATGACAAAACATAAACTGTGAGTATAAATACAAATATTGTCATCTAGACAATATACACACCCAAATAAGTCTTCATTACAATTATTGATACATTATTTTACAAAAATAGTGAGGACTACTAAAACAACTTCTAGAACTATCACTCCATACTCCGACTAGTACTCGCTACATTCTCGCCTCCTGAGAAGAAAAATGGAACAAAAAGGAAAAGGGTGAGCTTAACTAGCCCAGTACAGAATATTATGACTAAGATAATATAGAAAAAATTATCGTTAGTCCTCAACAAGGAAAAATATAATAGACAACAAGTTTTAAATCAATATTCGCAACGGAAATAACAATTCATTAGAAGAGTTAAGTAGAGGATGAAATCTACTATCATCTATGAATTTAAAAGTCCATCATCAATATTTTATCCTAGTAACATCAATCAATATTCATCTTGAATCAAATATTCATCTTTGCACTACAGGCCAAAGATATTCAACAGTTGGTCATGTTCATCTCAACACCTATTCATCTTTGTACTACGGCCCAAAGATATTCATCAGAAAATCATTCATCTTTGCACTACAGGCCAAAGATATTTAGTTATATCATCATTTAGGACTAAGGATGATGAAAAATATTTTAAAAAAAATGAATCCAGTGAGATAAAAGAACAAATATTAAAGATTCGTACTTCGGTTTATCCATGTTCAGAAAAAAAAATACCCCATAATATACTATGGTGGATTAAAATTCAAGAATAATGATCAAAACATGGATACAATCAAAGATAGTAACAAAAATAGACCTCTGGGACAAAGAAGAGAAAATTTTATTTTTCTATAAATAGTGTCGTATTTGTGAATAGTGTCGTATTTGTGAATAGTGTAGTATACGTGAATAGTAACCCCGACACAAAAAGATAAGAATTTCACAAGAAAAATCTTCCCAATATTTCGGCATAATGATATTGAAAGAAATAATATCATTTAAAAAAAATAACATCCCTTACCTCAAAAGAATAGTACTTCTGGCTGGAATATCAGATATAACGCTAAAGGAAACTTGCACCGTATAGAAACACTCAAAGTATCAAAATACTCATAAGAATACGCTCGATAATATAGAGAGAAAACTTTAGTTTCTGGTGTGATTTTCAATTCTAACCTAAGCACCCTATTTATAGGAAAATGCTTAGAACACCAAAGCAGAAAATTTAATAAAATAACAATATATTTTTCTTAAACTTCCTAAGCACACCAATTTAGTCCAAACATCAGCCACACCTCAATAAAAATCACAAAAACGTTTTTCTCAAATAAATCATTTAAAACTCCAAAAAATCAATTATTTCAAAACTTCAATAATTCATAATAAATAGCCCTTTTATCAGAAAAATTCGAATCTTATATCCATTCCATAGGAAATTTAATTCTCTACAACTTTGTAAGTTTAAGTTTTTCCAAATTCCAAGCAGAAATTGATTGAAATCCACATACGGACGATTTTGCAGGCTATAATCAAATTTCAATCAAGAAATGGGGTCCACAAACATGTTTAACATGTTTTAAATATTTTTTATAACAAAAATACTCTTTCTCCTCATTTATTCATATATCACACATTCATGTAAAATATCACCATTATTATATTATTATAATATAATAATATATTTAAATGAATTATTTTATCAGAAAAGATAAAATATCAATTTTCAATAATTATCACATTAAAAATTTTCTCTATCTATATTTACATAAAATGAATATTTTTCTTATCATATAAATCAATAATTAATTATTCACAAATAATATTACAAAATTACAATCTTGACAACCGGTAGTTCTACAGGAAAGAGGGGGCTTTCGATAAGGATTTCTCCTTCTTGGCGTATGATTAGGTGACCAAACCTCTCCTTAAGCAGAACTTTTAGACATTGCCAATAATGCTATCTAATAATATTATTCAAATAATATGAATTATTGATCGATAATGAAAATATCGTAATTATAATTATTATTGAACAACAATAATATAAAATATCAACGTAGCAATTATTGAATCGATAAAATAAAATATTGAGCATAATTACTATAACAATTATTGAGTAGTGCCTTCTTACGTAAGAATCGATAATTGGTGCAATACCGCTGTAATCTCTTGTGTTTTAACCACCGGGTATTCCAACAGTTGTTAATTGAACAACTACGTCGTTATTTATAAAACTTATACTTGTCGTTTCTTCATCCAATCGCTTTTCAGTTATGGGGCCCACAAGGTTGTCTTGTCGTCGCATTTAAATATTCTCGAAGCAGTAAGAATATTCCACGACCAAACGAATATTCCCCACAATAATGAATATTTTTGTAAGACCCCAACTTTTATGAATAAAGATGAATTTTCTATAAATATCATTTTAAAATATTATGGAGTGAATTTAATATAATGTTATAGTTGTGAGTAATATTTATAAATTTTTCAAAATCATGAAGTTGTTATATTATATTCGATTAATCGAGGGAATATTCATTTTAACGAGGAAATATTATGCGATTGACACAATCATTGGTGGACTCCATAACGGAATTATTTTCGGATTGAGAAAATGACAAAATATCTTTTATAAAAATAACGGCGAAAGTTTTACTGATTAACCTGTTAGAATACTGAGTGGTTAAAATATAGTAATCTGGCGTTGTTTACGATGTGAACAGCACATGATATATTGCATTATTTTTGAATTATTGATTCTTACGTGAAAGGCACTACTCGATAATTATTACGATAATTCTTTATTCAATATTTTATTTTATTGATTCAATAATTGTTTTGCGTTGATATTTTATATTATTATTGTTTGAATAATTGTCACTTTGCAAATGATTTTTCCATTATCAAATCAATAATTCATATTATTTGAATAATATTATTAGATAGCATTATTAGCGATGTCTAAAAAGTTACATCGAGGAGAGGTTTGGTCACCTAATTGCATTGCCAATGAGGGAGAAAATCCTTATCGTTGAAGCCCCTCTTTCCTGGAGAGCGGCTTTTGTTTGTCATTATTGTGATTACATAATATTATTTGTGAATAATTAATTATTGATTTATATGATAAAAAATATTTATTTTATGTGGACATAAATGATGGATAGAAAATATTTATTTTATATGTGGTTATAAATGAAGGAATTAATGTTGAGGTGTTTTATTAGTATTTTATCGGATTGGAGGTATTAAAAAAATAAATCGATTGTTCTTAAAGCTCTATTAAGTGAATTATAATTTTAATCAAATGAGTTGGATTGGATCATTGTGATTTTTGGATATGTTATACATATATAAGTTGAGTATATGTCCACAAATTTTGAGCCGTTAAAAATTAACGTATGATTTGTTATGAATTTTATGAGGTGTTGAAAATCGTCGGTTTGTGGAATTTGGATATTTTACATTTGGAATTTGGAAAAACTTAAAGCTACAAAGTTGTAGAAATTCGATTTAAGTGTGGAATGGACATAAAATTATATTTTTTTACGATAAAAGGGCTATTTATTATGAATTATTGAAGTTTGAAAAAATTAAAATGTTTTTATTAAAATTATGGGTGGGACCCACTTTTGTTTTTGTCAAAATATGTGTGAGATTTTTCAAAGAATGGCATGCCTTGATAGTCATGGTCTTGGCGTGCGTAAGAAAAAAAAAATAAAATATTATTTTTATTAATTTAGTCTCATATATGGCGTTACAGCATTTTCCTATAAATAAGTAGCTTAGGTTAGAATTGAAAATCACACGAAATCGAGAATTCTTCTTCTTATAATCTTGGCGTATTTCTTTCGAGTTTTAGAAAGCTTTGAGCGTAGAAAATAGTGAAAGTTTTCTTGAGAATATCTCATTATACCGGTTGGAATACTCTTCTTTTCAAGGTAAGGGATGTTATTTTTGTTCGATATTAAGCTTGAAATAATATTTTCTTCCATACTACATAGTATGTAAGTAATATTATTTCATTTTGATTCAAATTCTATACTCGTTTTGTTAAAATTTTGGCTTATATACTCCATGAAATTAGTAGAATATCCTTGATATTTGCGCTTCATCCATATCTTTTCATGAAAATATTATTACGAGCATTCTTGATAAGTTTTAACTTTTTTATGTTTGGAGTCTATTATTCACGGGGTTATTATTCTGAAAATACTATTCACGGGGTACTATTCACTCAGTACTATTCACCGGGTACTATTCATGATAAAAATTGATTCGTTTTTAGGTCCAAATTATTTTTGGTACAATATTATTCTTGAATTTTACTCCTGGCGATGATGTCGTGTTGACAATTTGGGCGTTATTGATTTACGGATAAATTAAATTATAAATCTTTAAAATTTATCCTTGAACTTGTTTTATTGAATTCTTATATCATTGTCATCATCCTCGTGTTTTATATTATGTTGAAAGTCATCTACATGGCACATAGTGCGTAGATGGACTTGGTATGATTATGACCGAGGATTATTCGGTATAATCATGGCCGTAATGTTACAAATGATGTGGTAAAAAGTCCTCATTGGCCGTAGTGCATTGATGGGCGATTGTTGGCATGATCATGACCATTGATGAATACACGAATATCCTTGGCCCGTAGTGCATGGATAATTTGTGGTCGTGATACTAATGAATATCCTTGGCGTAGTGCGTGGGGGATTCGATGATGTGGATTATTTATTAAGTTGAGTCTCGGCGATAAAAGTGATGAAAAACCTTTTAAATCATAGAAGATAGTAGATTTTATTCTCTACTTGACTCTTAAATGGATTGCTTGTTCATTGCAGATTAAACTTGATGTTTGTTATATTTTATCGGTTTAACAACTTTGTTGAAGGCTAACGATAAATTATTACGCATTATCTTAGTCATAATATTTCTTCTTGGGCTAGTTGAGCTCACCCTTTTGCTTTCATTTGTTCTCTTGAGGAAATGAGAATATAGTCGGGACTAGTCGGGGAGCGGAGTGGCGGTCGAGATGATAGCATTAGTAGTCCTCACTATTCTATGAAATAGTGTGATAATAAATGTATTGAGGACTCCATTTGAGTTGAATACTATCTAGAAGACAATATTAGTATATTAAAACTCTCGGTTTATGTTTTGTCGTATTTTACGATAGCCGGTTGTATTATTATTAAGTTGTATTTGAATTTTGTACCATGTATTTGGCGACTTCAAGATGGGTGATGTATACCTATTTTGGGGGCGTCACGGTTAGTATCAAAGCTTAGGGATATGATCCACAGGTGAGATGTGAGACAAGAACTAGGAGGGAGAGGCGGGAATTCCTTCGCTAGTATGACCTACCTAAGTTTATTTGGTATTTAATTGGTCGGTCGAGTATAGGGATAATATGTGACATGTCGATTAACCCTTGTTTTGTGGCGATGTTTGAAAATGACATCGAGAATGTTGAGAATAGCAATGGAGCACGAGGCCGTTGAGTCTCCACGAGATCGATAATCGGATAATAATGTGCATCGAGAAGGCAATAATCCTCATCATGAACAACAACACTTGACAAAATGATGAGCGATGGAATGTTCGAGGCTTTATGCTGATTCATGCGACATCGAGTGAGAGAGACTCTCATCCAATATGGGTGGAAACACTGGCAACTCTCGGATGATCACTTGCTAAGCAGATTCGAGGAGCTGGGACCACCGGAGTTTTTTGAGAGCAAAAACCACTTAAAGGCGGAGCGTGGATAAAGCGGATCAACAAGATATTTGATGTCTTGGGATGCTCAGGAGAGCAAAAGGTTCCTTTGCCACCTTCATGTTGCGAGGAGAGAAGCGGATTCTTGGTGGGAATCTATAAAAGCGTACTCGACTCTGCTTGAAAGATGTCTTGGGAGAAGTTCGAAGAATTGTTCAACGACAAGTACTTTCCCAAAGTATTCGTCACATGAAAGAGGTAGAGTTCATTAAAGCTGGAGCAAAACAACATGGCCAGTGTCACGATCTGAAGCTAAGTTTGCTTTGAGTTGTCCCGGTTTTGCGTCCCACTTAGTTGATAATGAGGAGAGAATGGCGGGATGTTTCTAAGAGGTTTGAAACAGAGATACGTCGATACCTTATCTCTCTCTCATAAACTTTGTTTGTATTGGATGTTGTGAATAGGGCTCGATTATTGGAATGTGATAATGAGTCAACCAAACCAAGAGAGCGGTAAAAAAATGATAATACCGGTGGTAGCGATCATCGAGCGGTGACAACAAGCGTGGAGGAATCAACATGCGAAAATGGTAACCACTTTGGTGGTAATCATGGCGAAGACAATAAGAGTGGACATTTCAAGAAGAGAGATTCAACAATGATGGAAAGACGTCGACACCATCACACCCGTTGTTAAGGAAGGAGAACGACCACCTATCGTATGCTTCAAATGCGGAGGGAGGGACACATCGGTCAAAGCTATGCGTCTGCGATCAAAAGCGTGTTATAATTGTGGAAGAAAGGTCACTAGCTCGATTTTGTCGTTCTGGAAGACGAAGTCCGGTTTGGGATGGAGGCACCAAAAGCCGTCCCGGAAAAGTCAAAACGGTAGTAGTTCAAGGAGGCGTTTGTTGTGACCTCCCGAAAAGCAAGGAACGACGAGGTCATCACGGGTAAAACTTATCATAAACTCTAGCGAAGTCTATACCTTATTTGATCTGGGTTCTACCCATTCTTTTATTTCTCTACTTGCGCTCAGCGTTTAAATTTGACTCAGGAGAAATTAGACTTTGACTTATCTGTTGAAACTCAGTTGGGAGAAACCTTCATTACATCCACTTTTTATAAGTCTTGTTTGGTTCAAATCGGTACCCTCACATTACTGTCGATCTTATTTCATTGAAAATACTTGCATTTGACGTAATTCTAGGGATTGATTGGTTAACTACTCATCATCGCAAAAATTGATTATTTTAAATAAGGTTGTTAGCTTTCATATTCTAACCAACCTATTATGCGAATTCAAGCAACAAAACCATTAAAATCAATCACTTGTCATCTCAAGCCATAAAAATATTCGTTTATTGAAAAAAATGGATGTCGAAGCTTTCTTAGCTCATATCACAGATTTAAACAAAAATCGTCGTCGATTTTGAATGATATTTCTATTGTTAATAAATTTCTGACGTATTCCACGAAGAACTTCTGGCCTACCCCGGCGAAAATTGAATTTTGTATCGACCTTGAACACGGTACAAAACCCATTTCCAAAGCCCCATGTCGAATGGCTCTATTGAACTTGAGGAGTTAAAGACCCAATTCTGAGAATTGTTAGACATCGGTTTCATTAGTCTAATATCGTCTCCTTGGGGTGCTCTGTTACTATTCGTGAAGAAGAAAGATGGGAGTATCGACTTTGTATTGATTATCGGGGAGTTGAATCATGTCACCATCAAAATAGGTACCCATTGCCCTACGTATTGATGACTGTTTGACCCGATTGCAAGGCGCCAAATTCTTTTCAAAGATCGATCTTCATTCGGATATCATCGATTAAAGATTAGAGCAGATGACATTCAAAACGGCTTTTCGAAACTTCGATGCGGGCATTATGAATTCCTAGTCATGTCTTTTGGATTGACTAATGCTCCTGCTTTGCCTTCATGGATATGATGAGCCAAGTATTCAAGAATATTTGGATCACTTTGTGGTCGTCTTTATTGATGACATCCTCATATATTCCAAAAGTCGTGAAGATCATGAAAGCAACACTTGAGGTTGATACTCAAAAGCTTCGTGAAAACAAGCTTTATGCGAGTTGAAGAGAAATGCGAGTTACGGCTTGAGGAAGTAGCATTCCTTGGGCGCGTAGTATCAAGTCATGGAATATCTGTTGACGAAAAAAGATTGAAGCTATTCAAAGTGGGGAGCAACCTAAATCGATGGCCAAATGCGTAGCTTTCTCGGCTTAAATTGGGTTATTATCGGAGATTAAATGAAGGGTTTTCTCGAATCGCTACTCCATTAACTCGGTGACTCGAAAAAGATACAAAAATTTGGTTGGAGCGTGGAATGTGAGAAGAGTTTTCAAGAACTTCGAGAGAGACTCATTTATTTTTGTTACGACAATACCATCGGCTCGGAGGATTTGTCATCTCTGATGATGCTTGAGGCAAAAGGTTAGGATGTGTTCTCATGCAACATGGGAAAAGTCATAGCCTATGCCTCTCGGCAACTCAAAGAATATGAGAGGAATTATCCTACTCATGATCTAGAGTTGGCAGTTGTTGTCTTCACACTTAAAATTTGGAGGCATTACTTGTATGGGGAGAAAGTGGAGATCTTTACGGATCATAAAAGCCTCAAATATTTCTTCACCCAAAAGAACTCGACATGCGACAGCGACGTTGGCTTGAATTGTTGAAAGATTATGATCATACCATTCAATACCATCTGGTAAAAGCGAGCGTAGTGGTGCGCGTTGAGTAGAAGATCATATCTTGAATGCAGAGTCGCGATATTGTCAATATGAAGGCCCATTTTGTATGACTTGCAAAGGATGGAGATAGAGTTAAAGACTCGGGGACCCATGTGATGATGGCGAATATCTGAGTAGAACCGACTTTAATCGATAAAGTTAAAGTTACTCAAGCTAGGACACAGGGGCGATGCGTATGAGGAAGAAAGTGCGAGAAGGTGCTATCTCGGAAGCAAGAATCGATGAAGAAGGAATACTTGAGTCGACTCCGGACTTTGTGTTCTAACGACCACGATTTAAAGTATAAAATCATGATGGAGGCGCACAACACACCGTTTGCAATCCATCACAGGAGTACCAAAATGTATCGTGATCTTGACATACATTTTGGTGGAAGCAATATGAAGAGAGAGATCGCGGAGTTTATCTCGAGGTGTTTAACTTGTCGGCGAGTCAAGGCGAAGCATCAAGTACCAAAAGGTCCATTCTGACCACTTGAAATTCTAGAATGGAAGTGGGAGCACATTACCATGGATTTCGTTCTTGGTCTTCCCAAGGTTTCTCAAGGCGTAGATGCGATTTGGGTCATTGTTGATAGATTGACCAAGTCGGCTCATTTCTTACCTATCTGAGAAACTTATACACTTGAGCGTCTTGCTCGTATATATACATAAATGAGATTATAAGATTGCATGGTATGCCGGTATCCATAGTTTACGATCGAGACCCAAGATTCACTTCAAGATTTTGGGTTAGTTTGCAAAAAAAGCTATGAGCGCAGTTTATGATTTAGTTAAACTTATCATCCTCGAAGCAGACGAGGCGATCGGAGAGGGACTATTCAAACTCTTGAAGATCTATTAAGACTCTGTGTCCTTGACTTCAAGGAAGTTGGGACAAGTTCTTACCATTGGTGGAGTTTTCCTACAACAACAGTTATCAAAGCAAGTATTGGCATGGCTCCATTTGAGGCGTTGTATGGAAGAAAGTGTCGTTCTCGATATCTTTGGGATGAGGTGGGTGAAACAACGTTGTTGGGACCAGGAGTTGAGTGCGTATGACTACGGAAAAGATTCAAATGATCCGAAATGACGTATAAAAACTCCTCAAAGATCGACAAAAAGTTATGTTGATCTTCATCGAAAGGGCGTGGAATTGATATTGGAGAACATGTGTTGTTACGTGTTGCTCCATGGAAAGGAGTTACAATTTGGAAAGAGAGAAAAGCTCGATCCTCGATTCATTGGCCCATTTTAATCCTCGAGCAGTAGGAGCGTAGCTATAGACTACGCTTACCGCTTGAAGTATGTCTAAATGTTCATAACGTTTTTCACATATCTATGTTACGTAAATATGTGAAAGACCGAACCACATTATTGAGTTAGAACCGGATGAAATAGCGGAAGATTTAACGTATGAAGAGGTTCTGTTAAAATCTTGGATAAGAAGGAACATATTTTACGCTCGAGGTTATACCTCAAGTCGAAGTTTTGTGGAGAAACCACGATGTTGAGGAAATGACACAGGGAGTTAGAATCTAAAATGAAATCAAGGTATCCTTACCTCTTCATCATACCGGTATGTACCCTAATTTTGAGGGCAAAATTTCATAAGAAGGGAGGTTGTAAGACCCCAACTTTTATGAATAAAGATGAATTTTCTATAAATATCATTTTTGAATATTATGGAGTGAATTTGATATAATGTTTATAGTTGTGGGTAATATTTATAAATTTTGCAAAATCACATGAGTTGTTATATTATATTCGATTGGTGGGGAATATTTCGTTTTAACGGGGAATATTAAATGCGACGACACATCATTGGTGGACCCCATGACGGAAATTATTGTCGGATTGAAAAATGACAAAAATATCTTTTATAAAATAACGGCGAAAGTTTTTCTGGTTAACTTGTTGGAATACTTGGTGGTTAAAATATAGTAATATCGCGTTGTTGCCGCGATAGCACTACGGTATTACATTATTTTTTTTGAATTATTGATTCTTACGTGAAGAAGGCTACTTTACTCGATAATTATTACGATAAATTCTTTGTTCGATATTTTATTTTATTGATTCAATAATTGTTTGCGTTGATATTTTATATTATTGTTGTTTGATAATTGTCAAATGCATGATATTTCCCATTATCAAATCGATAATTCATATTATTTGAATAATATTATTAGATAGCATTATTGGCGATGTACAGAAAGTTACATCGAGGAGAGGTTTGGTCACTAATTAATGCGCGCCGATGAGGAGAAATCCTTATCGAAAAGCCCCTCTTTCACAGGAGCGACACTGGTTGTCATTATTGTGATTACGTAATATTATTTATGAATAATTAATTATTGATTTATATGATAAGGAAATATTTATTTTATGTGGACATAAATGATGGATAGGAAAATATTTATTTTATGTGGTTATAAATGAAGAAATTAATGTTGAGGTGTTTTATCGATATTTTTGTCGGATTGGAGTATTAAAAAATCAAATCGGTGTTCTTAAAGCTCTATTAAATGAGTTATAATTTTAATCAAATAGTTGGATCATTGTGATTTTTGGATATATTATACATATATAAGTTGAGTATATGTCCATAAATTTTGAGCAGTTTAAAAATTAACGTATGATTTGTTATGAATTTTAAGAGGTGTTGAAAATTGTCCGTTTGTGGAATTGGATATTTTACATTTTAGAATTTGAAAAAACTTTCTTTACAAAGTTGTAGAAATTCGATTTAAGTGTGGAATGGACATAAAATTATATTTTTTTTATTATAAAAGGGCTATTTATTATGAATTATTGAAGTTTTGGAAATTAAAATATTTTTATTAAAATTATGGGTGGGACCCACTTTTGTTTTTATGAAACATGTCTTTGAGATTTTTTTCAAGAATGGCATGCCTTGAATTTTCAAATTCTGCATGAAAAAAAAAAAAAAAAATTATTATTTTATTATTTTAGTCTCCTTGGCGTTACAGCATTTTCCTATAAATAGGATGCTTAGGTTAGAATTGAAAATCACACGAAATCGAGAGAATTCTTCTTCTATAATCTTGGCGTATTTCTTTAGAGTTTTAGAAAGCTTTGAGCGTGAAAATAGTGAAAGTTTTCTTCAAGAATATCCCCATATACCGGTTGGAATACTCTTCTTTTTCAAGGTAAGGATGTTATTTTTGTTCGATATTAAGCTTGAAATAATATTTTCTTCCATACTCTGTAGTATGTAAGTAATATTATTTAGTTTGATTTCAAATTCTATACTCGTTTTGTTAAAATTTTGGCTTCTATACTCCATGAAATTAGTAGAATATCCTTGATATTTAAGCTTCATCGATATCTTTTCATGAAAATATTATTACGAGCATTCTTGATAAGTTTTAACTTTTTCATGCTTGAAGTACTATTCACGGGGTTACTATTCCCAAAGTACTATTCACGAGGTACTATTCACTCGAGTACTATTCACCGAGGTACTATTCATGATAAAAATTGATTCGTTTTTGGTCAAATTATTTTTGGTACAATATTATTCTTGAATTTTACTCCTGAAAGCGATATCGTGTTGACAATTTGGGCGTTATTGATTTACGGATAAATTAAATTATAAATCTTTAAAATTTATCCTTGAACTTGTTTTATTGAATTCTTATATCATTGTCATCATCCTCATGTTTATATTATGTTGAAAGTCATACATGGCGTTTGTAGTGCGTAGATGGACTTGGTATGATTATGACCGGGATTATTCGGTATAATCATGGTAGTAATATTACAAATGATGTGGTAAAAGTCCTCATTGGCCCGTAGTGCATTGATGGAATGATTGTTGGCATGATCATGACCATTGATGAATACACGAATATCCTTGGCCCGTAGTGCATGGATAATTTGTGGTCGTGATCTTAAAGAATATCCTTGGCGTAGTGCGGGGGTGATTCGATGATGTGGATTATTTATTAAGGCGAGTCTCGGCGATAAAAGTGATGAAAAACCTTTTAAATCATAGAAGATAGTAGATTTTATTCTCTACTTGACTCTTAAATGGATTGCTTGTTCATTGCTGCGATTAAACTTGATGTTTGTTATATTTTATCGGTTTAACATTTGTTGAAGGCTAACGATAAATTATTACGCATTATCTTAGTCATAATATTTCTTCTTGGGCTAGTTGAGCTCACCCTTTTTGCTTTCATTGTTCTCTTGAGGAAATGAGAGCGTGGCGGGGACTAGTCGTCGGGAGCGGAGTGATGCGGTCGAGATGATAGCATTAGTAGTCCTCACTATTCTACATGAAATAGTGTGATAATAAATGTATTGAGGACTCCATTTGAGTTGAATCTTTGTCTGAAAGACAATATTAATTATTAAAACTCTCGAACTTATGTTTTGTTATTTTACATACGTGACATTTGTATTATTAAGTTGTATTTAAATTTTATTATTATTTTGTATTTAAATTTTGTACCATGTATTTGGCGACTCAAAAATGATGGGTGATGTATACCACAATATTTTTCTTCTTTGGGGGACGATGTAGTCATTTTTGATACCACGTCTGACACTAATTGGTATGGAATGATATTTGCACCACTAATGGGGGTTAATAACCATGGTCAAACTATTGTATTTGGTTGTGCTTTCTTAAGTGATGAGACCATAGATACTTTTGTTTAGCTTTTCAAGTGTTTTTTGGATGCAATGTCGGGTGATGCACCTAAGATGATTATCACTGATCAGGATATGGCTATGACAAATGCCATTTCACATATATTTCCTAAGACATTTCATAGGTTTTGTAGTTGGCACATTTTGACCAAATTTTCAGAGAAGATTGACTCCGTAAAATTCAGTGCTTATTATAAAGAGTTTTCAGATTGCATTTGGAATTTAGAGACTGTGGAAAAGTTTGACTCCACTTGGGTGGAGTTGATTGAGAAAAGTGGGTTGACTACTAATAAATGGCTACAATTAATGTATGACATCCGTTGTAGATGGGTACCCGCACATGTGAATCATATTTTCTCAGCCGACATGTCAAGTAGCCAACGAGTAGAGAGTTGTCATGCGTTTTTTAAAAGATTTGTTTCTAAAGGAAATTCATTAGTGGATTTTATGATTCAATTTGGTCGGGCCCTTCAACATCAACGACATGTAGAGTTGGAATTAGATAACAAAGATTTGATTGAGAGACCGAGAATAAAAATTGACAATCACTTCTTAAGTCAAATGGTTGACATTTATACATACTCTATGTATTATAAATTTGAAGATGAGTTGTGTCAGACCTTGAATTATAAGTTTGAACTTATGAAGGAGGATGTCAACTACCATGTATATAAGATTTGCCGAAGGAATGACAACAAATGTAATGTAAGAGAAATTCATTATGACAAATCTTGGGATTATGCAACATGCACTTGCAAAAAGTTTGAGAGTTTGGGAATCCTATGTCGGCATGTACTTGCTTACTTGAATAAGTATCATGATCTTGACAAGTTGCCTACAAAATACATTTTAAAGAGATGGACAAAGACAGCAAAATCAAGTCGTGTAATTGATGATAATGGTGTGGCAATAAAAGATGACAAGTCGTACTTACTCTTGCGGAGTCAATTGATTCAACGTTCTTTAGATTTGATTGATAGTGCTCTCACAAATGAAAAAGCCACAAATGTAATAAAAGAATGTCTAGATAATGATTATGAGAAGATCAAGCAAATTATTGGAAAGACTGATTCTGAAAGAAACAAGGAAATGGAGTGTGGTGGAATTAGTGTATCCAAGTCAGTTAACATGAATTTTACTAATTAACATAGTTATATTGAGCCAAACCACGTGCGAGCAAAAAGATGTGGCAAAAGGCTGAAGGGTTGCAAAGAAAGGGCTTTGGGGAAAGCAAAAAGTGCCAATGGTAGACATTATGCATGTGGCAAAGTTGGTGCGACACACGATAAAAGAAACTGACCGAAGCTTAATTATCTGTAAGCAAGTTTGTGTATTTTGACTTTGCTATGTGTTTAAAATTGACTTTGGTATTTGTTTAAATTTGACTTTACTATTTGTTTATATGTGGAATTGGAGTATCAAATGATGATGCTACTCAGGATCCAAGTGTGGATAATGATGATATTGATTCACCCCCAGGTGCAACTGAGATTGCTATGTGAATCATTAAATCTAAATTTTGAGGTAATTCTACATACTTTTTTGTTCAAACGAGATATTTATCTTCTTTTTTTTTGTATCTGCATACTCATTTGTTGGTGTAATTTCATGCAGCCAGCAGACTGGATTCGGTAGCAGCCAACATTAGCAACATAGTAGCAACACTATCAGGCACAAACTACCAAGACTAACACAGCAGCAGCCATTCAGTAGCAGCCAGCAGTATTAGCACAGCAGCAACACATTCAGTAGCAGCCAGCAGTATCAAGCACAAGTGTCAATTTATCACTTTTGCCTTGAAATGCGTCGACATGATGTTGTGAATATATAGATCTGGTTGGAGAGCTTTAGATGTTAGCCCGTGTTATGTTTCAACTGATGCTTTAGATGTTTGAACTTAATGCATGGGTACTGATGCTTTTTGCTAGCCCATGTTATGTTTGAACTTAATGCATGGGTACTCATTGTTTACAACTATTTTGGACCATTTACTTATAGATCTTCAGAGGCACGAGGTTTGTAAATGAGAATTTCTCTAAGAACTGATTATTAAATTTTGCTTCAGGAAGAAGAATTCTATGTTCTTGTCTTGTTTTTAATTTTAGTTTATATTTTATTGACACTAGTTCTGCTTAAGTATCAAATCTCTAGCTGGAGCTTTCAAAGGTGCTTTCGAGTCATAGTAGTTTCTTTTTTTATTGACACTAAATACAGGTTGACAAAGTCTTAACAAAAGCTGCATTTTTTTAGAGACATTTTGATGTCGAATTGCCATTAAGGATTTTTTTTAAAAGAAATGAAGAGTTGGGAATATATTTCTCATCTTGTATGAAAAACTTTGGGGAAAATTGTGAGACCACGAATTTTATGAAATGCAAGTATTCAATTTTTTTATAATTATTCTATTTAGTAAATGGTTAAATTGATAAAAGGTTAAAGTTAAGGGTGATATGTGAAATTTTTTTCAAAGTAAGCAAGTTGTCATAAAATAATCGGTGGTAAAAGTATAGTAATACGCGTGGTTGTATAGTAGCACATGGTATTGTAGAGTATCTTTGATTATTGATGCTTACGTGAGAAGTCACTCAGTTTTATTCAATTATTGTCACAATATTTTATATTATTAAATCAATAATTGAGACGACAAAGTTATTCATATTATTATTTGCAATATTGCCAATGTCGGGAAGTTACATCGAGGAGAGGTTAGATAATCTAATTAAGGCGCCCAATAAGGAGAAATCTTTATCGGAAAGCCCTCTTTCTTAAATCTACGACGATTGTTAAATATTGAGAGTTATAATATTAATGATGAATAAGTTCATGTTGATTAAAGATGAAATTGATAGTTCCATTGTGTGGGAATTATTAGTGTTAGTAAAAATTGACATTTATTTCGATAATAATTGATGTCTGGAAGTTATATTGACCAATCGAATAATTAACCGGATAAATGAGCAATTAATTGCTATTAAATCACATGCTTATAATTATGTGTTCATATGATTTACTATTAGGGGAGTTGGTGCAAGATTGATAATACTTGCATGACTAAATTAAAAATGGAGGTATAGATGAAGGTACTATACTGTAATTAGTTTTTTCACATGATTATATTATTGAGTCACATGATTTTACTATTGATTCACATGATTTACTATTAGGGGAGTTGGTGCAAGATTGATAATACTTGCAGGACTAAATTAAAAATGGAGGTATAGATGATGGTACTATACTGTAATTGTTTTTTTCACATGTTTAGAACTATTGATTCACATGATTTACTATTGATTCACATGATTTACTATTAGGGGAAGTGGTGCAAGTTTGATAATACTTGCAGGACTAAATTAAAAATGAAGAAAAAGAGGAATGTATTATACTGTAATATTTCGAGCCCCAAAATGTGCAACTATTGAAACTATATTTTCCTATAAATAGAAGCTCATTCTTCCTTCATTTCTCACCAATTCATTAAGTCTCACAAGAGCAATTATTATAGAGAAATTATAGAGAGAAAGAAGAAGAGAAGTCTGCTACTTCACTATTCCAGTATCCGATTTTCTTCTAAGCTAAGGGGTATTATTTCTTTCGTATTCACGAAGAGAGTTATTTCTTTCAATATTCGTAAGGGTTGTTATACCATTCTTTATTATTCTCGTTGGAATAACTTTTATGCATGCGGCTTATCGTGATGCTTGGTGAATTCTTCCATTATTCCATTCTTTATTATTACATTGGAATAACACGTGCACGTGCGGTTTATCGCGCATGCGTGAATTCTTCTATTATTCCATTCTTTATTATTCTATTGGAATAACCTGTCTGTGCGATCTATCGCATGCATGGTAAATTCTTCTGTTATTCCATTCTTTATTATTCTGTTGGAATAACATGTCTACGCGGACTACCGCATGCATGAAGAATGACCCTTCGTATTCATTCTTTATTAAATTGTAGAAATGATCTGTCTACGTGGATTACCGCATGGTGGGTGAAAATCTATTTGCGGTTTAAGTAATTTTTCTAACCCTCAAAATTTCTCGAAAATTTGAAATGATAATTTGATGAGTTTTCTAGATTGTGTCCAAAATGGCAATTTTTGGATTTATAGATTAGGAGTTATGAATTTTATGGGAAAAGACTATTTTAAAAGTAAACCCTTATAACTCCTTGTGGTTAACTCCAAAATTGGTAAAATTTTTATTAGGAGTACATTTATATCACAGGAGTATACCCTATAAATTTCGGAATTTTTGGACAAAAGTACAGTTTATGTTAAATGTCTAAATATTCGGCAGTTTTGGCCATATGAAAAATAGTAAATGAATTTTAAAAATTCTGAGAAAAATATATGTTCAATATGGGACTATATTCTGCTAAATCCCGAAAAAGAAAACTTTTTGGGACTGATTTGTTATTTTTCATGAAAATGGTTTAGTTACGAACATATGAATTAAATATGTTATGTGAAGTTAAAAAATTGGTAAATAGGATTTTATGGTTTGAAAATACTATATAAGGTATATGCAGATTTTTGATGAGGGATTTGATCATTGATGATGAAATCTTATGAGTATGACATTTTTAAATGATTAAATATATTATTTGGTAAAGTGTAAACAATTAAGATAAATTGTTTATAAGTTTAAGAAGTGATTAAAATATTGTTATCATATTAATAATATTAGATTATGAGTTTATTAAGTGATTGATAACATTTGGATTAAGGTGTTATGAAATCATTGATTTAAAATATTATTTAATGGTTAATAATATTAGTAAATGAATTTAATGTTATTATCTTCGTTAAATATTCGTTATAATATTATTTTCTGTTCAAATCATTGTTGATACAATATTATTCTTGAATTTTACTCCACAAAGCAGTATCATGTTGACAATCTGAATATTTTTAAACTCTGGATAAATTTAAAGTCTTTAATATTTATCCTTGTTTTCGTTTGATTAATGCTTATATTATTGTCATCATCCTCATGCTTATATTGTAATGAAAGTCATATGTGGCTTACGTGCATAGATGGACTTGGTATGATTATAACCAGGAATTATTCGGTATAATCATGACCGCAATGTTACAAATGATATGATAAAAGTCCTCATTGGCCCGTAGTGCATTGATGGACAGTTTTTGGTATGATCATGATCATGGGTTCTCTTCGGCCAAGAGTGTAAAGAGGAATTGTTTTATGGCATGACCGTTTATGAAAACACGATTATCCTTGACCCGTAGTGCATGGATAATCTGTGATCGTGATATGAATGAATATCCTTGACCTGTAGTGCAGGGACGATTCGATGATGTGGTTTATTTATTAAGCTGAGTCTCAGCGATAAAGTTGATGAAAAATTTTTAATTCGTAGAAGATAGTAGATATCATTCTCTACTTTACTCTTCTAAAATACAGTTGCATGTCTTTGGCCTGGAGTGAAAAGATGAACAGTTAATGAATATCTTTGGTCTGTAGTGGAAAGATGAATTTATTAGTATGATTATGGACATGAATTGTGATTTGGTATAACCATGGTCTTTGATGTTTCAGGTAAAGATAAATGATGAAAATTATCTTCGTCCTAGGTGCGAAGAGGAATTTAGAACCACAATTATGATTATGAGTTATTCACCTGATTGTGGACAGGAATTGTTGACTGATGTTACAGGGATAAAACATTGTTGGTGGATTTTTAACATGGAGAAGATATAGACTTTATGGTCTATTTGACTCTTCTAATGGATTGCTTGTTCCGCTGCAACTATGGTTGAAAAGTTTTATCACCTATCATATGTTCTAAATCTCTAATTTATCACTGACGAAGGCTATTGATGATGTAAATTATCTTTAGTTATAATATTCTTTACTGGGTTATTTGTGCTCACCCTTTTGCTTCACAATTCCTTTCAGGTATTAAGAGTGTAGCTGGGTCGAGCGGGGGTAACAGGGGATTAGAACGATGGTCTATAGCTATTGAGGTTTCCCTTAAAACGGTATGGAAATAATTTTATTGAGAACTATAGATAAGTGTGTCGTATTTTATACATCATTTTAATCGTTGATTTTGGTGAACCAAATAGGGTGAGGTGAACCCAACTTTGGAAGGGCGTTTTTGCCACTATCATACAAGATGTCTAATGAAAGAAGACTTCGTGTTATCATAAGATAGGGTTGTGCACATCCACTTACTGAGTATATCTATGAGCATTACCTATATAATCTTAGAGTTTATTTGAAATATAATTTTCACTTGGAGACAATAGAGATAATTATATGTCAAGAGAAGACTCACCATTAGAAAGAAGATGATTGCAATCTTCTTGTTTTTCTTTGGGGGACTATTAGGTTGACGAGGATAATTACGTGGACATATGATATCTATCATAACCTAGACGCATGACCTCCCATGTACGAAGGTTTCTTTGAGTATTTTCCAAATATTTTAATTTCTAAAATAGTTATTAAATGTACCTTTATGTAAGGTACCATTGTAAGGTCTTGTGGTAAAGGCACCACAAGAGTTATATATATTTGTATTAAAACTCACAGTTTATGTGAGAACCCAAATTTTAAGAATAAAGATTTAAATTTCTCGAAATATTTTTTTTAATATTATGGTGTGGATTTGATATAATGTTATAGTTGTGGGTAATATTTATAAATTTTGCAAAATAAGCAAGTGGTTATATAATATTCGATTGGTGGGGAATATTCTTTTTGTCAGGGATATCCATATGCGGCTGCACAATCATTAGTGGACCCCATAATAATCTAAAGTATTGTAAATAGTTAGAAACCATGTAATTATCTTTTATAAAAATAACGGCGAAAGTGTTCTTTATTAAAACTGTTAAAATACCGGTAGTAAAAAATGCACATGTCTGCGCGTGGTTGCATAAGAGCACACGGTATTGATTATTGATGCTTACGTAAGAAGTCACTCGGTTATACTCAATTATTGCTACGATAATTCTTTGCATCATATCTCTCGTATTATTGATTCAATTATTGTCACAAGATCATCTCGTATAATATGTTATATTATTAAATCAATAATTGAGGCGACAAAGTTATTTATATTATTAAATTTCAATATTTACAATGCCTAGAAGTTCTGTCAAGTAGAAGTTTGGTCATCTAATTGTGCGCCAATAAGGAGAAATCCTTATCGGAAAGCCCCCTCTTTCCTGGAAACGACCTGGTTGATAAATATTGTGAGTTATAATATTAATGATGAATAAGTTCGTGTTGATTAAAGATGAAATTGATAGTTTTATTGTGTTGAAATTATTAGTGTTAGTGGAAATCGGCATCTATTCCGATGATAATTGATGTCTGGGGGTTATATTGATAAATCGGGTAATTAATCGGATAAATGAGCAATTAATTGTTACAAATTCACATGCTTATATAACTATTTGTTCACATGTGTGTACTATTGAATCACATTCTTGTACTATTAGGGGAGTTGGTGCAAGATTTGTAATACTTGCATGACTAAGTTAAAATGGAGGTATAGATGGAGGTACTATCTTTGTAATTAAAAATTTTCACATGATTATAACTTTTGATTCACATGATTGAACTATTGATTCACATTATTTACTATTAGGGGAGGTGGTGCAAGTTTGATAATACTTGCGGGACTAAATTAAAAATGAAAAAAAAGTTGGAGGTATTGTCTTTGTAATATTTCGAGCCCCAAAACGTGCAATTATCGAAACTATATTTTCCTATAAATAAAGCTCATTCTTCCTTCATTTCTCACCAATTCACTAAAGCTTTAGAAGCAATTATTATAAAGAGAAATTATAGAGAAAGAAGAAAAGAAGTCTGCACCTCACTATTCCAATATCCGGTTTCTTCTAAGGTAAGGGGTATTATTTCTTTCAGTATTCATGAAGAGAGCTATTGTTATTCCATTCCTTATTATTATGTTGGAATAACTTTATCTATGCAATCTTTGCATACATGGTGAAATTCTTCATTATTCCATTCTTTATTATTCTATTGAATAACTTTTGTCTTTATGATCTATCGATACCTCAGTGAATTTTGTTGTTATTCCATTCTTTATTATTACATTGGAATATCACATGCATGCGGTTTTTACGCATTTAATTCGGTTCCATTCTTTATTATTACATTGGAATATCCTATCTCGCATGCGGTTTACGCGTGACCTAGTTCCATTCTTTATTATTACATTGGAATATCCTCATGCATGCGGTTTCCACGTATGACCCGGTTCCATTCTTTATTATTTTGTTGAGAATAACATATACATGCGGTTTATCGCATGCACGAAATTCTTCATTATTCTATTTTTTATTATTCTGTTGGAATAACTCACATGCATGTGGATTACCGCATGCATGGTGAATTCTTCTGTTATTCCATTTTTATTATTCTGTTGGAATAACATGTCCATGTGGATTACCGCATGCATGGTGAATGATCATTTGTATTCATATGAATAGTATTTTCATTCAAAAGAGGTTTCTACCAGGGGCAGTTTCATAATTTTTCCGACCTTCAAAAATTCTAAAAAAATTTGAAATGATAATTTGATGAGTTTTTTAGATTGTGTCCAAAAATGGCGATTTTTGGATGTATAGATTAAGAGTTATGGATTTTATGGAAAAAGACTATTTTAAAAGTAAACCCTTATAACTCTTTGTGGTTAACTCCAAAATTGGTGAAATTTTTATTGGGAGTACATGTATATAACAAGAGTATACCCTATAAATTTCGGAATTTTTGGACAAAAGTACAATTTATGATACATATCTAAATATTCGGCAGTTTTGGCCATATGAAAAATAGTAAATAAATTTTAAAAAATTCCGAGAAAAATATATGTTCAATATGGGACTATATTCTGCTAAATCCCAAAAAAGAAATATTTTTAGGACTGATTTGGTATTTTTTTTAAAAATGAACTAGTTATGAGTAAATGAATTAAATATGTTATGTGAAGTAACAAAATTGGAAAATAGGATTTTATGGCTTGGAGAATCCTATATAGAGTATATGCAGATTTTTGATGAGGAATTTGATCATTGGTGATGAAATCTTATGAGTATGGCATTTTTGAATGATTAAATGCATTATTTGGTAAAGTGTAAACAATTGAAATAAATTGTTTATAAGTTTATGAAGTGATTAAAATATTGTTATAATATTAATAATAATAGATGATGAGTTTATTAAGTGATTGATAATATTTGGATAAATTTAAAGTCTTTAATATTTATCCTTGTTTTCATTTGATTAATGCTTATATCATTGTCATCATCATCTTGCTTATATTGTGATGAAAGTCATCTTTGAAACTACGTGCGTAGATGGACTTGGTATGATTATGACTAGGATCATTCGGTATAATCATGACACCAGAATGTTATAAATGATGTGGTAAAAGTCCTCAGTAGCCTGTAGTGCATTGATGGACAATTTTTGGTATGATTATGACCAGGGATTATTAGGTATAGTCATAACCATTGATGATTTAATGAATATCCTTGGCCCGTAGTGCAGGGATGATTCGATGATGTGGTTTATTTATTAAGCTGAGTCTCAGCAATAAGAATTGATGAAAATATTTTAAATCATAGAAGATAGTAGATGTCATGCTCTACTTGACTCTTCTAAAGGATTGTTTATTCCGCTGCAATTAAACTTAATGTCTATTGTATTTTATCAGTTTAACATTGTTGAAGACTAATGATAATTTATTCTACATTATCTTAGTCATAATATTTCTTACTGGGCTAGTTGAGCTCACCCTTTCTTTCATTGTTCTCTTCAAGAAATGAGAATATAGCTGGGACGAGTCGGGGAACGGAGTGATGGTCCAGATGATAACATTAGTAGTCCTCACTATTCTGTTAAATAGTGTAATAATAAATGTAATGAGGACTCCATTGAGTGTGGATATTGTCTAGATGACAATATTTGTATTAAAACTCATAGCATATGTTTTATCGTATTTTACACGATAGTTGTATAATTAAGTTTTTATTTGTATTTTATACCATGTATTTGGCGACTCAAGATGGGTGATGTATACCTATTTTGGGGGCGTCACCGTTAGTATCAAAGCTTAGGGATATGATCCATGGCTGAGATGTGAGACAAGAACTAGGAGGGAGAGCGGGAATTCCTTCGCTAGTATGACCTACCTAAGTTTATTTGGTATTTAATTGGTCGGTTAGAGTATAGGGATAATATGTGATATGTTAATTAACCCTTGTTTTGTGACAGTGTTTGAAAATAGCATCTGAAAATGTTGAGATCAACAATGAAGCACATGAGACCGTTGAGTCACCAACGATAAATACCCATGATAATGTGCAACAGGAAGACAATAATCCTCAGGTAAATAACAACACCGATCAAATGATGAACGATGGGATGTTCAGAGGCTTTATGCAATTCATGCAACATCAGGTAAGAGAGACTCCTATTCAAAATATAGGTGGAAATAATGGCAACCCACGGTCGGTCACCGCTAAGCAGTTCAAGGAGCTGGGACCACCGGAGTTTTTGGGAAAGCCAGAACCACTTAAGGCAGAGACGTGGTTAAAGCAGATCACCAAGATATTTGATGTCTTGGGATACTCCGAGGAGCAAAAAGTTCCCTTTGCCATCTTTATGTTGTGTGAAGAGGCGACATCGGGTGGTAATCAGAAAACATACCCACTAACGCACTCAAGATGTCTTGGGAGAAGTTCCAAGAGTCATTCAATGACAAGTACTTTCCCGAAAGTATTCGTCACATGAAGGAGGTGGAGTTTATCAAGTTGGAGCAAAACAATATGACCGTGTCGCAATACGAGGCTAAATTTGCGGAGTTATACCTATTTGCATCCCATTTGGTCGATAAGAGGTTTGAAACCCGATATACGTCAATACCTCATTTCTCACAAACTTTGTTTATATTCAGATGTTGTGAATAGGGCTCAGTTATTGGAGCGCGATAATGAGTCAGCATAACTAAAAGGCAACGACCAACAACACGATAATAATCATACCGGTGGCAACGTCCATCGGAACAATGATAACCATCGAGGAGGAAATTATCATGCCAAGAATGGTAACTGTGACTGTGACGCCCCCAAAATAGGTATACAACACCCATTCGAAGTCGCCAAATACATGGTACGTAAAGCAAACTACAACTTCAATAATACAATTGTCGTGCAAAATACGACAACACATATACCGTGAGTTTAAATATAAATATTATCTTCTAGATAATATCAACACTCAAATAAGTCCTCATTATAATTATTCATACACTATTTTACGTAAATAGTGAGGACTCGCTAAAACATCTTTCTAGAACCATCACCCATACCCCCGACTCGATCCTCGCTATGTTCTCACCTCCTGAGAAGAAAAATGGAACAAAAAAGAAAAAGGGTGAGCTCAAATAGCCCGGTAAAGAATATTATGACTAAGATAATATACAATAAATTATCATTAGTCTTCAACAGGGAAAAATCTGATAGAATATAATAGACAACAAATTTTAGATCAACAAATGCAGCGGAAACAACAATCCATTAGAAGAGTCACGTAGAGAATGAATTCTACTATCTTCTAAGATTTAAAAGTTCATCATCAATATTTTATCCTCAACAACAATCAATATACATCTTTAATCAAATATTCATCTTTGCACTACAGTGCCAAAGATATTCATTTGTATCACCAAATAAGTCATGTTCATCTCAACACTGCTCATCTTTGCACTACGGCCAAAGATATTCATCGATTAATCATTCATCTTTTCACTACAGCCAAAGATATTCAATAATATCATCATTTAAGACCGAGGATGATGAAAAATATTTTAAAGAAAAAATCGAATCCAAAGGAGACAAAGGACAAATATTAGGCATTCAGATAACAATTTTTATCCAAGATCAATAATACTTCATAATAACCAATTGTGAAGCGAGAATTCAAAAATAAGATCAAAATATGGATACAATCAAAGATAGTAACCATAATAGACATCTTGGATAAAAAGGAAAAATTTTATTTTTCTAAGAATATAGGTCAGATTCGTGAATAAAGGTCGATATACGTGAATAGTAACCCCCACACAAAAAGTTCCAAATTTGATTAAAAAGTTCAAACCAATATTTCGGCATAATGATATTTAAGAAAATAATATCATTTAAGAAGAAAATAATACCCCTTACCTCAAAGAAACAGTACTTCAAAATGAATGTTGGATATGATGCTGAATGAAACTTGTACTGAATAGTAACTCTCAAAGTATCTAAATACGCTCGATAATATAGAGATAGAAAGAGAGAAAGAGAGAAAGCTTATGTTTCTGGTGTGATTTTTAATTCTAACTTAGCCCTCTATTTATAGGAAAATGTTAGCACGCCGAAGCAGACTTGACTTGCTACCTGATGGCTTTACCTGCTACTATTTCCAACCACCATATTTGAAATAAAATTCAGCACATTTCTTCACCAACCACAAGTGGAGCCCACTCAATTCTAGAATTTTCCACCAATATCATTTATAAATCTAATTTTCGAATCAGTCACCTCTTAAAATTCATAACAAATCATTCGTTCATTTTTAACGGTTCAAAATTTGTGGACATATACTCAACTTATATATGTATAACATATCCAAAAATCACAACGATCCAACGGTCGGATTAAAAATTATAACTCACGCAATATATCATAAAAATACTAATTTGATTTTTAATACCTCCATTCTGACAAAAATACTGATAAAACACCTCAACATTAATTCCATCAATTATAACCACATAAAATAAATAAATCCATCATTTATATCCGCATCAAATAAATATTTCCTTATCATATAAATCAATAATTAATTATTCACAAATAATATTACAGAATCACAATTATGACAACCAGCCGCTCCTCAGAAAGAGGGGCTTTCCGATAAGATTTTTCTCTCATCGGCGCGCAATTAGGTGACCAAACCTCTCCTCGATGTAACTTTCTAGACATCGCCAATAATGTTATCTAATAATATTATTCAAATAATATGAATTATCGATCCGATAATGAGAAATATCAGCAAATGATAATTATTGAAACAACAATAATATAAAATATCAACGCAATAATTATTGAATCAATAACATAAAATATTGAATAAGAATTACTATAAAAATTATCGAGTAGTGCCTTTTTACGTAAGGATCAATAATTCAAAATATCGTCGTAATACCGTAAAGCCATCGTGCAACCACGCGCGTATTTTTGTATTTTTAACCACCGTGTATTCCAACAAAGGTTAATTCAGTAATAACTACGCCAGTTATTTATAAAACTCAAACTTGTCATTTTTTCTTCATCCAATAGTTATTCCGCATGGGCCCACGAATGGTCATACTGTCAGCATTTAATATTTCCCGACAACAAGAATATTCCACGACCAAACGAATACTTCTCGACAAAAATGAACACTTTATAACCACTTTCTTATTTTGCAAAATTTGCACATTTCACCCATAACCAAAGTATTATATCAAATTAACTCCTTATTATTTCAAGATAATGGATAGAGAAAATTAAATTTTATTTATAATAAGTTGGGGTCTTACAACCTCCCCTCCTTATGAAATTTCGTCCTCAAAATTGACGTACGTATCTGATGCTTTAAAAAGGTGAGGGTACCTCGCTTTCATTTCCAATTCCAACTCCCAGGTCATTTCTTCAATAACATGGTTCCTCCACAAAACCTTGACTTGTGGTATAACCTTGGTGCACAGGACATGCTCTTTCCTATCCAAGAGCTTGACAGGTACCACCTCGTACGTTAAATCTTCAGCTATCTCGTCTAGTTCTAACGCAATAATGTGGTTTGGGTCGTCCAAATATTTACGTAACATCGATACGTAAAAAATGTTATGAACACGCGACATACTTAGCGTTAAGGCGAGTCTATAGGCCACAGTTCCTATTCGATCGAGGATTTCAAATAAATCGAAGGTTTGAGCTTTCTTTCTCTTCATCGACTCTTACTTCTAGAATAACGCCTTCTTCCACCTTCTTCTTTATATTCATCAGCTCCGGTGTGTAGCTTGAGCAGTTTTAACTTTATCAATTAAAGTCGATTCTACTCGTATATTTAACATCATAACGTAGGTACTTGGAGCCTTTAACTCTATCTTCATCCTTTGTAAGTTATACAAAATAGGTCTTTGTGTTCAACAATATCGCACTCGTATCACAGACGATCTTCTTCTACTCAACGCGCCACTACTACCACGTTCACTTTTTCCAGATGGTATGGTCGTAACAAAATAAATGAGTCACCTCTCGAGCTCTTGAAAATCTTCTCGCATTCCTCGCTCCATACTTAAATTTTGTATCTTTTCGAGTCACTAAGTTAATCGGAGTAGCGATTCGAGAAAATCCTTCCACGAATCTCCAATAATAACCAGCTAAGCCTAGAAAGCTAGATATTTCGATTACTGACTTAGGTTGCTCTCAACTATGATTTATATCCCAATCTTGGATAGCATGTCACAATGGCACCTATTGTTTTACCACCACACAAATATAGAGTCCCCTACGGAGAGTCTGGCTTCGGTGCATTCCACAAAGGAAGTCACCATATAGAGGCTCGGGTACCAACTCTTGTACTTGGGTTTTTAACTCATGAAGTTCAATAGGAGCCATTCGATATGAGATTTTAGAAATGGGTTTTGTACCGAGTTCAAAGTCGATACAAAATTCAAGATCACGCTCTAGGGGTAGGCCAGGAAATTCTTCAGGAAATACGTCAGGAAATTCACTAACAACAGAAATATCATTCAAATCTGACGTATTTTTGTTTAAATCCATGAAATGGGCTAAGAAAGCTTGACATCCGTTTTTCAATAAATAAATGGCTTAATGGCTTGATATGACAGTGTTTGACTTCAATGGTTTGGTTGCTTGAATTCGCATAACAGGTTGGTTAGGAATATGAAAACTAACAACCTTACGAAAATAATCAATTTTGGCATGATGAGTATTTAACCAATCAATCCCTAAAATCACGTCAAATGCAAGTATCTTTAAAGAGATAAGATCAACAGTTAATTTGATAGTGCCAACTTAGATCAAACAAGATTTATAAACAGTGGATATGATAAAATTTTCTCCTAACGGAGTCTCCACAGATAAGTCAAAGTCCAATTTCTCCGGAGTCAAGTTTAAACGTTGAGCACAAGTAGGAGAAATAAAAAAGTGGGTAGAACCGGTATCTAATAAGATATAGACTTCGCAAGAATTTATAATTAACTAACCCGTGATACCTTCGTTCGGGTTCTTCGCGTTTTGGGCAGTCACGACAAACGTTCTTCCAGAAACCGCCGACTTTGTTTTGTCCGTATCCGCCTTTGGTGCCACCATCCCAACTGGACTTGATTTCGCTACAGGACAAAATTGAGCTATGTGACCGTCTTTTCCACAACTAAAACATACCTTGGAAAGCTGTGAACAGTTTGGACTTATGTGTCTCTCCTCTCCGCATCTGTAACATCTAACTGGCGGTCGTTCTCCTCCCCTAGAATTTGTTGTTGGTATTGGTGCTGCTGCCGACGTCTTCCCGTCATCGTTAAATCTTCTCTTTTTGAAATTTCCACTTGAATTATTTCTTCTATTATCTTGGCCATGATTACCACCGGAAGTGGTTACCATTTCTCGCATGATAATTTCCTCCATGATGGTTATCATTGTTCATGACCGCTTACACACCGTGACGATTATCATCGAGTTGTTGGTCGTCGTTATTCTTCGATTGAAATGACTCATTATCGAGCTCTAATAATCGAGCCCTATTCACAACATCTCAATATAAACAAAGTTTGTGAGAAATGAGGTATCGACGTATTTTGGGTTTCAAACCTCGCAGTAAACATTCGCGTCATTCTCTCCTCATTATCAACCAAATGGGATGCAAGTGACAACTCGACAACTCGGCAAACTTAGCTTCAGCATCGCTGACACGCTCATATTGTTTTTCTCCAAATTGATGAACTCTACCTCCTTCATGTGATTTAATACTTTCGTGAAAGTACTTGTCATCGAATAGCTTCAAATGTTTCCCAAGACATATTGAAAAGGTTGGTCAGGTATGCTTCACGATTCCCACCAAGAATCTCCTCACACCACGGAACATAAAGGTGGCGAATGTAACCTTCGTTCTTCCATGCATCCCAAGACATCGAATATCTTGGTAATTTGCTTGACCCACGTTTCCGCCTTAATCGGATCCGGCTTTCCAAAGAATTCTGGTGGTCCCAACTCCTTGAACTACTTGGCTGTGATAAACCGCGCGTTGCTATCATTTCCACCTGTTTTTTATACACGAGTCTCCCTCGTCTGATTTTGCATGAACTGCAAAAAGTTTCTAAACATCTCATCATTCATCGTTTGCTCGTTAGTGTTGTTTACAAGAGGAATATTGCCTTCTTGTTGCACGTTCTCCTAAATGGTGATTAAAGGTGTTTCCACAGTCTCATATACTACATTGTTAACGTTCTCAGCTGTCATTTTTAAAAACTGCCATAAAACAAGGGTTAATTAAACAAATTAATATGTCACATAATATCCCTATATTATGACCAGGCAACAAATAAGCTTAGGTAGGACACACTAGTGAAGGATTTACTCGTCTCTCCCCTCCTAGTTCTATTCTCCGATCTCACCTGCCAAGACCATATCCCTAAGCTCGATACTAACCGTGACGCCCCCAAAATAGGTATACAACACCCCCATTCTAAGTCGCCAAATACATGATACGTAAAGCAAACTACAACTTCAATAATACAATTATCGTAAGCAAAATACGACAACACATATTGTGAGTTTAAATATAAATATTGTCTTCTAGACAATATCAACACTCAAATAAGTCCTCATTATAATTATTCATACACTATTTTACAGAAATAGTGAGGACTGCTAAAACATCTTTCTAGAACCATCACTCCATACCCCGACTCGATCCTGCTATGTTCTCACCTCCTGAGAAGAAAAATGGAACAAAAAGGAAAAAGGGTGAGCTCAAATAGCCCGGTAAAGAATATTATGACTAAGATAATATACAATAAATTATCATTAGTCTTCAACAGGGAAAAATCTGATAGAATATAATAGACAACAAATTTTAGATCAACAAATGCAATGAAATAATAAATCCATTGTAAGAGTCACGTAGAGAATGAATTCTACTATCTTCTAAGATTTAAAAGTTCATCATCAATATTTTATCCTCAACAACAACGATCAATATACATCTTTAATCAAATATTCATCTTTGCACTACATGTGCCAAAGATATTCATTTGTATCACCAATTGGTCATGTTCATCTCAACACTGCTCATCTTTGCACTACGCCAAAGATATTCATCGCTTAATCATTCATCTTTTCACTACAAAAGCCAAAGATATTCAAGAATATCATCATTTAAGACCGAGAATGATGAAAATATTTTAAAGAAAATGAATCCAAAGAGACGTAAGGACAAATATTAGGGATTCATATAACAGTTTATCCAAGATCAATAATACTTCATAATAACCAATTGTGAAGCAGAATTCAAAAATAAGATCAAAATATGGATACAATCAAAGATAGTAACCATAATAGACATCTTGGATAAAAGGGAAAAATTTCATTTTTCTATGAATAAGCGTCAGATTCGTGAATAAAGTGAATAGTGTAAGGTATCGTGAATAGTAACCCCGACACAAAAAGTTCCAAATTTGATTAAAAAGTTCAAACCAATATTTCGGCATAATGATATTTAAGAAAATAATATCATTTAAGAAGAAAATAATACCCCTTACCTCAAAGAAACAGTACTTCAGAATGAATGTCGGATATAATGTTGAATGAAACTTGTATTGAATAGTAACTCTCAAAGTATCTAAATACTCACAAAATACGCTCAATAATATAGAGAGAGAAAGAGAGAAAGCTTATGTTTCTGGTGTGATTTTCAATTCAAACTTAGCCCTATATTTATAGGAAAATATTAGCACGCCGAAGCAGACTTGACCAACTACCTGATGGCTTTACCTGCTACTATTGCCAACCACCACATTTGAAATAAAATTTAGCAAATTTCTTCACCAACCATAAGTGGGGCCCACTCAATTCTAGAATTTTCCACCAAAATCATTTATAAACCTAATTTCCGAATCAGTCACCTCTTAAAATTTATAACAAATCATTCGTTCATTTTTAGCGGTTCAAAATTTGTGGACATATACTCAACTTATATATGTATAACATATCCAAAAATCACAACGATCCAACGGTCGGATTAAAAATTATAACTCACGCAATATATCGTAAAAATACTGATTTGATTTTTAATACCTCCATTCCGACAAAAATACTGATAAAACACCTCAACATTAATTCCATCAATTATAACCATATAAAATAAATAAATCCATCATTTATATCCGCATCAAATAAATATTTTCTTGTCATATAAATCAATAATTAATTATTCACAAATAATATTACAGAATCACAATTATGACAACTAGGCCGTTCCCGGGAAAGAGGGGGGCTTTCCGATAAGGATTTTTCCTTACTGGCACGCAATTAGGTGACCAAACCTCTCCTTGACAGAACTTTCTAGACATTATCAATAATGTTATCTAATAATATTATTCAAATAATATGAATTATTGATCTGATAATGGAAAATACTGTACAATGACAATTATTAAAACAACAATAATATAAAATATCAACGCATCAATTATTGAATCAATAACATAAAATATTTAATAAGAATTCATCAGAATAATTATTGAGTAGTGCCTTCTTACGTAAGGATCAATAATTCAAAAATATTGTGCAACACTACAGTGCCAACGCTGCAACCACCACATATTCTCGTATTTTTAACCACCACGTGTATTCCAACAAAGTTAATAATCTGTAATAACTACGCCGCTATTTATAAAAACTCAAACTTGTCATTTTCTTCATCCGATAGTTATTCCGTTACGAGGCCCACGAATGGTCAAGCTACCAAGTCATTTAATATTCCTCGATAACAAGAATATTCCACGACCAAACGAATATTCCCCGACAAAAATGAACATTTTACAACCACTTGCTTATTTTGCAAAATTTGCCCATTTCACCCATAACCAAAGTATTATATCAAATTAACTCCTTATTATTTCAAGATAATGAATAGAGAAAATAAAATTTTATTTATAATAAGTTGGGGTCTTACAGTGACGCCCCCAAAACAGGTATACATCACCCATCTTGAGTCGCCAAATACATGGTACGAAATACAAATAAAAAATTAATAACACAACTGTCGTGTAACATACGACAAAACATAAGCTAAGAGTTTAAACAAGAATATTGCCTTCTAGACAATATCCACTCTCAATGGAGTCCTCATTACATTTATTGTCACATTATTTAACAAAATAGTGAGGACTACTAATGCTATCATCTGGACCGTCACTCCGTTCCCCGACTCGTCCCAGCTATATTCTCATTTCCTGAAGAGAACGGTGAAAGAAAGGGTGAGCTCAACTAGCCCAGTAAGAAATATTATGACTAAGATAATGCAGAATAAATTATCATTAGTCTTCAACAATGTTAAATTAATAAAATACAATTGACATCAAGTTTAACTGCAGTGGAATAAGCAATCCATTAGAAGAGTTAAGTAGAGAATAAAATCTACTATCTTTTATGATTTAAAAATGTTTTCATCAACTTTTATCGCTGAGACTCAACCTAATAAATAAACCACATCTTCTAATCATTCTTGTACTACGGCCAAGGATATTCATTAAATCACCAATCGGTCATGACTATACCGAATAATCCCTGGTCATAATCATACCAAAAACTGTCCATCAATGCATTACAGGCCACTGAGGACTTTTACCACATCATTTATAACATTACAGGTCATGATTATACCGAATGATCATTGGTCATAATCATACTAAGTCCATCTATGCACGTAAGCCAAAGATGACTTTCATTACAATATAAGCATGAGGATGATAACAATGACATAATAATTTAATAAAACAAGTTCAAGAATTAATTTATCCAAGAACTAATAACGTCCAAATTGTCAACATGATACTTCTTTGTAGAGTAAAAATTCAGGAATGCTCAGAAGAATATTTCCATAAAACAAATACTGGATGAAGTGAAAATATCAAGAATATTCCACCAATTTCATGGAGTATAGAAGTCAAAACTTTAACCAACTGAGTATAATAAATAATATATATGAAACTGAAAATGGATTTTCACCTGCCATGCGGTAATCCACGTATACAGATCATTTCCACAATTTAATAAGGAATGAATACAAAGGATCATTCACCATACATGTGGTAATCCACATGTATGAAGTTATTCCAATAGAATAATAAAGAATGGAATGACGAAGGATTCACCATGCGATGCGATAGATCGCATGCACGCATGTTATTCCCAACAGAATAATAAATAATGGAACCAGTGTCCGGTGTAAATGCACGATGTGATATTCAACGTAATAATAAATACTAATAATAAATAATGGAACTGTGTTCTACAGAAACGCATGCATGTGAGAGATTCGGCGTATAATAAATAACGGAACCAAAGTTAGGCAAAATTAAGCCCCGCGTGATATTCCAAATGTAATAATAAAGAATGGAATAATAGAAGAATTTCACCGTGTATGACAAGCTTTTCAAGATAAACAAAGTTATTCCAACATAATAATAAAGAATGGAATAACAGAAGATGATCACCATGTATGCGTTACTAAGCATAAATAGGTTATTCCAATATAAGAATGAAGAATGGAATAACAACTCTTACAAGTATTGAAAGAAAATAATTCTCTTCATGAATACGAAAGAATAATACCCCTTACCTTAGAAGAAACTGGATATTGGAAAAATGAAGTGGCAGAATACTTTTCTCCTTTCTCTCTATAGTTTCTCTCTCTAGAGTTTCAGTGAATTCGTAAGAAATAATGAAGTAATGAGCTTCTATTTATAGAAAAACTGAAAGTGGCTCTTGGTCTTAACGAAGGGTCAAAATGACTCTTGGTAATATTGAAGAAAACTACTATTCATGAAGGGCAATTAACTCTCGAAATAATCAAGGACAAATAACTCTTGAAAAAGCCCAAGGGACAATTAACTCTTAAAAAGCAAGGGACAAGTTACTATTAAAACTTTAAATCAACGATTCATATTGATTTACTATTATAATTTCAACCAACGGCCCAAAAATTAAACATCTCCTCATGGAATAATATTATACCCAAAAATGATTTGGACCGAAAAGAAATATATTTTTCAGGTGAATAGTACCCCGTGAATAGTAACTCGTTAATAGTAACTCATGAATAGTAACTCATGAATAGTAACTCGTGAATAGTAACTCATGAATATTACTCCGACACGAAAAATGCCCCGAATACCCAATTGAACAATATAACCTCCAGACATCAATTATTATTGAAATAAATGTCGACTTCCACTAAAACCAATAATCCCAACACAATAGAACTATCAAATTCATCTTTAATCAACACGAACTTATTCATCATTAAGATCATAACTCATAAAATTTAATAACCAGGTCATTCCCAAGAAAGAGGGCGTTTTCCAATAAGGATTTCTCCCTATTGACGCCAGATTCGTATGTACTTTTACTAAGGGTAGTTCAACGGTTTAACGGTAACACTTCCACCGTTATTTTATATAAAAGATAATTACGCTGCTTTTTTTACTACGACAACACTTCCGTTGTGGGGTCCACCAATGATTGTGCCGTCGTACGAATATTTCCTATTAAAACGAATATTCCCCGACCAATCGAATATAATACAACAACTTGCATACTTTGTAAAATTTATAAATATTATCCACAACTATAACATTATATTATATCCACACCATAATATTCAAAAATATATATCGAGAGAAATTTATCTTTATTCATAAAAGTTGGGGTCTTACAACCTCCCCTTCTTATGAAATTTCATCCTCAAAATTAGGGTATGTACCTGATATATCGAAGAGATGAGGATATCTTGACTTCATCTCAGATTCTAATTCCCAGGTCATTTCTTCCACATCGTGGTTCCTCCACAAAACTTTGACTTGAGGTATAACTTTAGAACGTAGAATATGATCCTTCTTATCCATCATTTTAACAGGTAACTCTTCATACGTTAAATCTTCCTCTATCTCGTCTGGTTCTAATTCAATAATGTGATTTGGGTCTTTCACATATTTGCGTAATATAGATATATGAAAAATGTTATGAACACGAGACATACTTGGCGGTAAGGCGAGTCTATAGGCCACAGTTCCTACTCATTCGAGAATTATAAATGGGCCAATGAATCGAGGATTGAGCTTTCCTCTCTTTCCAAATCTCGTAACTCCTTTCCATAGAGCAACACATAACAACACGTGATCTCCAATATCGAATTCCACGTCCTTTCGATGAAGATCAGCATAACTCTTTTGTCGATCTTGTGAGGTTTTTATATGTTGTCGAATCGTTTGAATCTTTACCGTAGTCATACGTACCAAATCCGGTCCCAACAACGTTGCTTCACCCACCTCATCCCAGCATACTAGAGAATGACACTTTCTTCCATACAACGCCTCGAATGGAGCCATGCCAATACTTGCTTGATAACTGTTGTTGTAGGAAAACTCCACCAATGGTAAGAACTTGTCCCAACTTCCCTTGAAGTTAAGGTGTTGGTTGATTTCTCAATCAAGGCAAACGTGCAAGTATACACGATCAACAAGTAATATAGTGATAAATTAGAGTGTCGATCCCTCGTAGAATTCTAATTAATAAATTCCAACTACTAAGATCAGATCAATTCAATTTTATTTAAACACCCAAAAATTATGATTATTAAAACTAAGAAAACTAATTGTAAATATAATTAAGAAATTATGCCAAAAGAAAACAAAAAACAAATTAAGAATTATTTGAATGCGTATTTAATGATAATTAAGACTCCAATTTCCCCAATTATGATTATTAAATCAATTATTCAACTATCCCAATTATTATGTCTACTAAATTGTTAATGTGAATTCTCAAATGCCAAAAGCCCTCTCTCGAGTGATCAATTGCCTTCTATTTAACCTGATTAATTTTGCTATATCTCTATGCAAAACAATTGAATTAAACTCACTACTAAACCCAATTCCTTATGTGTTACAAAAGCAAATAGATATTCTTATTCTATTCACAAACCTAATTATTCACTCATGCAAATAACTAAGTCACATGTCACCATGCCAGCTTCTAACCCTAGAATTCCTTTCTCAATTCCTTCTAGAGTAACAAGGTAATTATTGGCCGATAATTAATCAATAAATACAAGGCACGATGAACAATTCACTTCAACATAAATAATTGGAATAAATTAAATAATCAATTCATAAACATAAAAGGTTCCATTGAATCTTAATAAAAAGAATTAGTTCATGATGAAAATAAAACCACAAATACTTGATAAATCATCTCTAAGAAGTTACACAATTTAAAAAGAATAAAGGAGAAGAAAACTCCAAGTCAGAGCCTTCAGATCCGCTTCTTCTTCCTTCCTCCAATCTCCAAATGTGTATAATCCCCAAATTCAATAAAATTAAATCAATTTATATATTTCTTCCCAATTCCAACAATCCTTCTTCAATTAGGATTCCAATACTCAATAACTAAAGTCAACAAAGAAGTCAATAGGGATTTCACGCTTCGTTCCACACGCTCGCTTCTTCCCGAAGTCAATCGAGGACTAGCGCCTTCCCATTGCTTTTTTATACTTTAGATATAAGCGCCCGCTATTGAATGTAAAAACCTAATCTCGCCCTTTTTTCAAATTTCTAATTGCTCCCAATTGCTCCAACAACGCACCATCCCGCCACAACACACTAAAATGAGTAAAATAGTTCTAAAAATGCTTTGAACACACACAAAGAAATTAAGATTAAACATAATTAATTCATGGGTATATTACCCAATCATCAAATACCCCAAACTTAAATCATCAGCATGTCCTCGTGCAACAAAACACAAAACACGATTAACTAAACATCATGTAAATGCAAACTAACTAAAGGACCTTAATTCCAAAGAATTCAATAGTTAACGAATATCCATAGCCTCGGAAAAATCACAAAACATGCTAATACCTCATGTTCAAACAGATCAACCATATCCCAACAATCAATCAATCAAAATCATATTACCGATATCATGAGTGTGTGTCAACAACAACCATGCTAACCAATGATAAGCAAAAATCTAAAGATAATAAAGTTCTTAATAAGCGCCATACAAGCTTCAACTCAAGAATGCATTAAATAAACTAAATTCAACTGAAATTAAACAATCACCAAAATTCAGGATTCAACATGGAATACTTATGCTTATTTTTGCTAAACGGGGGCATTTTGCTCTTTTCCCGTTTTATTGTTTTTTTTTTAACCATGACTGTGCAATGTCTCATTCCATTAGGCTAACAGTGCTACCCCTTAGCGAGCTTTCGATCAACGACTAATCAAATCACCCCTTCGGGCCATATAAGACCATATAAGACCTTAGGGTGCTAGGTTTTAAGATACCCCTTCGGGCGTACTTGCTCAAGTAACAAAGGCCCCGAAACAAGACTAATCACGATATATTTTTTTTTTTTTTTTTTGATATAGCTCAAAGCTTATATATTCCATATATTTTCCCCAACTTAAGTTCAAGTCTAAATTCACTTCACTAGCTACTTAACTTGTTCCTTCATTTCACCGGCATTCAACCTCGAGACTCTATTATCTATCCATTCAAACTAACATGCCTAATATGGTTATCTTTCCAAAAGTGATATCCTTAAAACATCGTTGTCAAATGATAGGATTCAAATCATGTCAAGAACATCATATTACCGACTCAACAATCCTTACTAGACTTGTTCATGCAATTTTAAGTTCATCATCGGCCTTCAAATATACTCACTATCAAAAGTCGGAATTAACATGCAATCCTAAATGCAACAAAAAAAAAACTAAAACAAGTTTACTCATGCAACTAAGAAAAATAAAACTTAACAACCAACCACCCCAAACTTATCTAGAGCAATGTCCTCATGCGAAAGATAAAAAAAATAAAACAGAGGACTCCCTCGATGAGCTTAAGCGTCATTGATCATCATCATCCTCGCCATCTCTAGATCGACGGGAAAAAGCTGGCGTGATCAAAGGCGTATGGAAAATCGACTAAGACTAACAATTGAAATTGTTGGGCATTCATCGCTTTCGTAAGTAAACCGTCAACCAAATACTTAAAGATAACGCTCTTGGCGCTCGGACAAAGTGACATTTTGGGCTTCAAGATTGTAGAACCAACTATTGATTTCTCGTTGAACAGCTTCGGGAACCACACCTCTATACGCGGCAGACGAAGGACCGTATGTAGATGGAGCCTGGGACGGTAGAGATGGAGATTGTTCAGCTTAGGGAATTATGAAACCCAATCCCCTAGGGTGGTTTGCTCCACCAGTCCATACTTTGTACCGGCTGATCAACTTGTGGTCCAACACTGGTATAGGCTTTTAGATCATCTCGTCGGACTTCCATTTGATGCCGAACTTATCACATAACATGCAGATGAGAGACGCATGTGGTAATCCTCCAGTGGTACTCCCACGAGAAGCTCGGAGGACAGATTGCAAAATGAGATGTCCCACATCAACTTTAAAGCCTTTGATGATTGAGTATAAAAGCACGACGCCGCCCCTCGGTAATACGACTCACATGGGTACATGGCACGAGTTTTTATGCAAATAAACGATACCAAGCCTTCCCATATAAGTTGAGATTCATGAGTGGGAACGCTATATTTCCGCATTCACGTATCGTCCATGTGGTGCCCCAGTGACAAAGCTCACGAATTATCTCGCTTCATAGTCCCGCCCATCACTCACAAAACTAGCATATTCATCATGAAAACCCTCATCGGCAAATTGGTAACACTCATTGAAGTCCTCTTCACCAATTTCCACCGTTTTGCCCCTTACAAATATCGATAATGATCATGTTCGCACGTCATGTAAAATTCCTTTACCACGACAATTACTACTGGATCGGACTGCTCGGTGAATGTGAACCAGTTTCTCTCGGCTATCATGACTGCCATGTCGCCATCCTTTGTCGGATCCGGATTCAACCCACGTTCCGGAATCAATGACCGAGTAGCCATTCGGTTATATCTTTCCTGAGCCGCAAGACTAACAAAATGGCGGTTGTCAAATTTCGGAGGTGGAGTCGAGGCGGTTCCTGATCCTTCACCACGCTGACGTTTCGATGCCATATCGAGAATAGTGTTTGGTGTATCCAAGTGAGAGAGAAAGAAATTGTGTATGAGATGGAGGAGAGGAGGCGTGATGCTCAATAGAAGGAAGGAGTGTAACTGTCAAAGAGATATAACCCATATAGGACTCGTCAACCCCTAAAGCCTTAAAAAGCTTTGTGTTTGTATGGGAAAAGCAAATAGGCGCTGCTATTAGTCAAGAGGTTCAGAGAGCCCTTAGCGCTGGGGCACTATTTTAGACTAGGAATACAAATGCGGGCATTGCCGCTGATCGTAATATGGTGAAACGCCTAAGCGCGGGCGCTTAACTTTGTATTACAAAGACAACGCTCGTCGGTATTTATGAAGCAAAGATGTTCAATATCTCCTTATACGTATTGGGCGCTTTATTTATGGTAATTCATAATACACGGGCGCTTATTAAGCAGTGGCTTCAAGAATTCCCTTGTTCACACTTTCTTTCACCTGCAACATGAAATTTAATTAATTAACAACTTGTGCTACCAATATTCACTCAAAACTCAACCACCCACCATGATGAGTAACTCCACTTTCTAATACTAAAATAGAGAAATGATATGCACTAGATAAAAAGAATAAAATAAAATACTCCAAGAAATAAAATAAAAATTGATTGGGTCAGCCTTCCCAATAAGCGCTTGGTTTATCGTCGACGTCTCTGACTTTGTTAGTTTGCTCAATTGTTCAATGGGTCTGAGAGATTTATGACCGTAGTTTGCCTTTCAATAGGTCCACTCAAAGAATGTTTGAGTCGTTGATCGCTAACCTTGAATGTGCAATTGAATTTGGTTTTTCGATCTCAATGTTACCATGTGGTGCAACAGATACGATCGTAAAAGGACTCGACCAACGTGATTTCGCTTTCCTTGAAATAAACGCAATCTCGAATCAAGAGCAAGACTTGTTGGCCTTGGCTCAAATGTTTTATCGATAATTTTCTTATCATGCCAAGCTTTGACTTTCTCCTTGTAGAGTTTTGCGCTTTCATAAGCGTTAAATCGAAATTCATCCATCTCGCTCAACTCGCAGAACCTTTCTCTCTCCGCCGCTTGTTCATCAAAATTGAGCTTCCGAATGGCCCAGCAGTACACTATGTTCTAGCTCGACCGGAGGTGACACGCTTTTCGTAAACCATTCGATAAGGTGACTTACCGATCGGATTCTTATATGTCGTATTTATATGCCCATAGAGCATCGCAAGACGTAAAGACCAATCTTTTCGTGACGGATTGACCACCTTTTCCAGAATTCTCTTGACCTCCCTATTCGAGACCTTAGCTTGGCCATTGGTTTGGGGGTGATACGCAGCTGCGATTTTATAATGAACCCCATACTTCACCAGTAATTTTGTGAACTGCTTGTTGCAAAAATGTGTTCCCTCATCGCTTATTATTACCCGTGGAGTCCCAAATCGCGTGAAAATATTTTTTTCTTTAAAAATCGCAGGACGACGTTAAGCATCGTTTAGGGTAAAGTCGGCTTCTACCCACTTGGAGACATAATCCACCGCCAAAGCAGAATATATTGGTTATTGAAATATGAGGGAACGGTCCCATGAAGTCGATTCCCCAAACGTCCGAACAATTCTACCTCCAAAATAGAGTTAAGTGGCATTTCATTTTGCTTAGAGATATTACCAACGCGTTGACATCTCACACACTTTAGCACATATAGTACGCATCCTTGAATAATGAAGGCCAAGAAAATCCTCGATCAGAACACCTTGGCCGCAGCTCGATCACCTAATAATGACCTCCATAATCGGATGAATGGCAATGACCCAAGATATCGCGCCCATCTCTTCATGTGGTACACAACGCCTAATCATTTGATCCGCATGAGCTTTAAACAAGAACGGTTCATCCCAATAGTATCGCTTCACGCCACGGAGAAATTTCTTTTCGTTGTTGTGAATTCAAATCCGGTGGTAACACCTTAGAACCACATAATTCACATAATCAAGATACCAAGGCAATGTTGTGGTCACTCGTAGAAGTTGTTCGTCCCGTAAATTTCTCGTTAATCAATGCATTGTCCTTTCTCGCAGACCTCATCATTTTCCAACCGCGAAAGATGATCCGCTACTTGATTTTCTCAGACTTTTCTATCCCGAATCTCCAAATCAAATTCTTGCAAAGAAGAATACCCACCGATTAACTCCCTTGCTTTGGCATCCTTCTTCTCGATCAAATATTTTATCAGCAGAATGATCCGTATAGACAATGACCCTCGGTTCCGATGAGTTATGCTTTGAATTTGTCGGGCGCGAACACAACCGCAAGTAGTTCTTTTTCTATGGTTGTGTAGTTCAACCGAGCATCTCACAACGCCTTGCTTGAGTAATAGATTGTGTGGAAAATTTTGTTGTGACGTTGACCCAAAATAGCTCCATCGGCATAGTACAACAAGGTCGCACATCAATTCAAAGGGTAGAGACCAATCTAAGCGCCCACAATGATCGAGCAGATATATCAACTTCTTCTTTAGAATCTCGAATGCTTCGATACATGACCGATCAATTTTAAAAGGCACGCCTTTCTCTAGCAGGAACACAAGGGTTTTGAAATTTTTGAAAAATCTTTGATGAAACGCCTATAAAACCCGGATGTCCCAAGAAGTCTCGGATTCCCTTCACGTATGATGGAGGTGGTAATTTCTCAATAGTCTCAATCTTTGCTTTATCCACCTCTAGTCCTGCCGCAGTAAACTTTATGCCCGAGAACAATCCTTCTTTCACCATAAAGTGACATTTTTCCCAATTAAGAACCAGATTAGTCTCCACGCATCGTTTCAATACTAACATTAGATTTTTCAAGCACGATCAAAGCTATCACCAAACACGGAAAAATCGTCCCATAAATACCTCTAAATTTTTCTCGACCACGTTTTGAGAAAATTGCCATCACGCATCACCGAAAGGTTGCATTGCATCAGATAAACCAAAAGACATTCACCAAATGCAAACGCATCAGTATGGGCATGTGAATGTCGTTTTCTCCTGATCCTCCAGTGCTATAGCAATTTGATTATATCCAGAATAACCATCCAAGAGACAATAGAACTGATGTCCCGCTAGCCTATCCAACATCTGATCAATGAATGGTAAGGGAAAGTGATCCTTACGTGTGGCTTTATTTAGCTTGCATGAGTCCATGCACACTCTCCATCCTCAGAATCGCTCGAGTAGGAATGAGCTCATTCGCTTCATTCTTCACCACCGCTATACCCCCTTTTCTTTGGTACGCATTGTACAGACTTACCCACGAACTATCTCGAGATCGGATAAATAATGCCAAATTCCAACCATTTTATAATCTCATTTTCACCACCTCCTTCATGATGGGGTTTAGCCTTCTTTGCATCTCGATGGTTGGTTTCGCCCCTTCTTCCATTAAGATTTTATGCATGTAGAATGATGGGCTAATTCCACGAATGTCCGTAATACTCCAACCAATTGCTGTTTTGAATTCCCGCAAAACCCGTTGCAGTCTTTCCTTTTGTGTATCAGTCAATTCTGTGGAAACAATAACTGGTAGGGTCTCATCTTTTCCCAAATAAGCATATTGCAAATGGGATGGTAATTGCTTTAATTCTAGCACCAGTGGCTCTTCTATTGATGGTTTGAACTTTTTACCTTCAGCTTCAGGCCTCTCTATGGTGTCGAAGGATTGAATGCTTTTCCGAAAAACTACTGGTGTGTCTAGCCATTCGACGATTTGATATCTTCTTCAATACCATATTCGCTCTCCGCCTGAGCAAAATAGATTCAAGTGGGTCCTCCGAAAAAGTTGTGTCAATTTATGATTCACCAATTCCTCCAGAGATATCAACCCGCATACATTCACCTTTTTCTTTAGGATACGACATCGACTTGAAGACATTAAAGGTGACCTGTTGATCTTCAACTCGCATTGTCAATTCACCTTTTGAACATCAATCGTTGTTCTTTGTTCACAAAAAAATGGTCGCCAAGAATGATCTAATCTCACCGTCCACTTCACAATCTAGAATAAAGAAATCATGGGGAAGATAAATTTATCCACTTTTACTAGCACATCTTCAACTATACCTCGTGGATATGTAACCGATCTATCCGCTTAGTCCGCAAACCGATATTTGTTGGGCGTGGAGCCTAAAATCCGAATCGATCAGAGATTTGATAATGATTAGATTAATACTTGCCCCTAAATCACATAAGGCTCGGCCCGTAAAACCGATTTCCAATCTCGCACGGTATATTAAAGCTACCGGGTCCTCGAGCTTAGCGAAATTTATTCTTAATGATAGCACCGCATTCTTCCATCAATGCTACTATTCCTCGAATTCACCCAATTTTCTTTCTTTGACAAAATCTCCTTCATAAACTTCGCATAACTCTCAAGATCTGCTCCAAGGCTTCAATGAAAGGGATGTTGATGTGCAATTTCTTGAAGATATCCAAAATCGTGAGAACCGCTTATCTAACTTGGATTTCAAATCTCTCGCCATATACTGGTATGGGGGGCATCAGAATGGTTGGTTCCAATTTTTCACGTGAGATCTCCTCATGATGCTTTTCAGATCCACCACTTTCTATTTTCGATTTGTGCCTTGTCCTCCTTTTCCTTATCCGTGACCGAAGTCTTGTAGTTCTTTCCCACTACGTAGAGTTACCGCTTACAATGCTCATCTCGCCCGGGTTTTTCTCTGTCGCTTCTAAGTGTTCCAAGTGGTCGGTTATTCAACGACGTGCTAATTGTCCCAATTGATTTTTAAGTTTTTGATCGATGCGATCGACTTTTTGTATACTCAAATCGACTTTGTATACTCAACTTCACTTGATTCAATCTTTTATCACTCTCATCGCACCTTTTCTCAAATTGTCTTAACAAATCTTTCCAAAGCTTCTTCCCACTTTTGCTTTTTGACGGATTGTTGTGGTCCGGTTTTGAAACCCGAAATTGTTTTACATTGTCTCTGCTTGTTCTGCAATTTGTTTGTTGCTCCATGAAAACCTGTGATGATTTCTCCACCCCGAATTATATGTATTTTGTTCGGATAAGGCCGAGTAGACCTACTATAACTCCCCACATATCAGGTCGCTTCAAAGATTGATGGCACATCGATCCGTAGTAGATGACCCCAAAGATAAATTTCATATACCATAGCTACCTGACCGAGTGGATTGTGGGCGCATTAATTCTATCTCGCTAGCCATTGCGACATTTGCACTTGTAAAGATGTTATCGCATCCACATCATACTTTCCCACCGCTTTGAGGATTTGACTCTCGCCACGGGCCACCGATAATTGTCAGGCCATCGCTTTCTAACAACCAAATGCTTTCTTCGAGGTTTTAGACATAATCGCTCCTCCCGCCGCACAAGCCAATATACTTCGCCTTGTGGATGCTTATAAACCATCGCAAAATATCGCTAATTGCATCCACTGTGGAATTCCATGATGTGAGCACTTTATGAAGCATATCCTTAAACCTTTCCCACGCCTCATACAACGATTCAATCAAATCGTAAAGAAGGTATGAATGTCATTCCGTAGTTTTGCCGATTTTATCGGTGGGAAAAACTTAGCTAGAAATTTTTGAGCCAAGTCATCCCAAGTGTGGATTGAGTCCGAGGTCGAGCATATAACCAATCTGCGTGCTTTGTCTTTCAAAGTAAATGGGAACATTCTCAATCTTGTAGCATCTTCCCACACATCGTTGAATTTAAAAGTGTCGCAAACTTCCAAGAAACTCAAGATATGCTCATTCGGATCATCTAATGGACCACCCCCAAACCGGCATCGATTCTCAAGCATTTGAATGATCACGGCTTGATCTCAAAATTGTTAGCATTGATAATTTGGCCTCCTAATGCTCGATCAGATATCCGTGACATTGGGCATGGCATAGTCTCAAGTGATTTCGATCGTTCCTCGCCATGTTCACTGAATTTCTTGTCTCCCGCTTTTTCTTCCTCGTGTGATAACGCATTAGTCGATTGCCCTTTCCGAATTTTCCTTTCAATCTCGCCGATATAAGGAAAAAATTCCTTCTTGCCTTTATCTAGTGTGCATACACTTGCAAAGAATTCTCAAAAAAAGAAGAAAAAAATTAAGTAACGCTTTAAATTAAGACCGAATTGATTATAACTAATATGGAATTAATTTTAACAAAGAAATCCCCAAGAATCTACGCCAAAAACTTGTTGGTTGATTTCTCAATCAAGGCAAACGTAAAAGTATACACGATCAACAAGTAATATAGTGATAAATTAGAGTGTCGATCCCTCGAGAATTCTAATTAATAAATTCCAACTACTAATATCATATCAATTCAATTTTATTTAAACAACCAAAAATTATGATTATTAAAACTAAGAAAACTAATTGTAAATATAATTAAGAAATTATGCCAAAAGAAAACAAAAAAAAAATTAAGAATTATTTGAATGCGTATGAATGATAATTAAGACTCCAATTTCCCCAATTATGATTATTAAATCAATTATTCAACTATCCCAATTATTTTGTTCTATCTGAATTGTTAATGTGAATTCTCAAATGCAAAAGCCCTCTCTCGAGTGATCAATTGCCTTCTATTTAACCCAGACAATTTTGCTATATCTCTATGCAAAACAATTGAATTAAACTCACTATAAACCCAATTCCTTATGTATTATAAACGCAAATATAGATATTCTCATTCTATTCACAAACCTAATTATTCACTCATGCAAATAACTAAGTCACATGTCACCATGCCCATTTCTAACCCTAGAATTCCTTTCTCAATTCCTTCTAGAGTAACAAGGTAATTATTGGCCAGATAATTAATCAATAAATACAAGGCATGATGAACAATTCACTTCAACATAAATAATTGGAATAAATTAAATAATCAATTCATAAACATAAAAGGTTCCATTGGAATCTTAATAAAAAGAATTAGTTCACGATGAAAAATAAAACCACAAATACTTGATAAATCATCTCTAAGAAGTTACACAATTTAAAAGAATAAAGGAGAAGAAAAACTCCAAGTCAGAGCCTTCAGATCTCCTCTTCTTCCTTCCTCCAATCTCCAAATGTATAGAATCCCCCAAATTCAATAAAATTAAATCAATTTATATATTTCTGTCCAATTCCAACAATCCTTCTTCAATTAGGCTTCCAATACTCATTAACTAAAGTCAACAGCAAGTCAATAGGGATTTCACGCTTTGTTCCTCACGCTACTTCTTCCCGAGTCAATCGAGGACTAGCGCCCGCCATTGCTTTATATACTTAGGGATAGCGCCCGACGCTATTGAATGTAAACCGAATCTTGCCCTTTTTTTCAAATTTAATTGCTCCCAATTGCTCCAACAACGCACCATCCTGCCACAACACACTAAAACGAGTAAAATAGTTCTAAAAACGCTTTGAACACACAACAAATTAAGATTAAACATAATTAATTCATGGGTATATTACCCAATCATCACAAGGACACAGAGTCTTAATAAATCTTCAAGAGTTTGAATAGTCCTCTCTGATTGTCCGTCTCGTCTCGAGGATGATATGCCAACTAAATCAGAATCCGTGCCCATAGCTTTTTGCAAACTAACCCAAAATCTTGAAGTGAATCTTGGGTCTCGATCAAAAACTATGGATACTGGCATACCATGTAATCTTACAATCTCGTTTATGTACATACTAGCAAGACGTTCAAGTGTATAAGTTTCTCGTATTGGTACGAAATGAGCAAACTTGGTCAATCTATCAACAATGACCCAAATCGCATCTATGGCTTGAGAAACCTTGGGAAGACCAGTAACGAAATCTATGGTAATGTACTCCCACTTCCATTCTAGAATTTCAAGTGGTTGCAATGGACCTTTTGGCACTTGATGCTCCACCTTGACTCGTTGACAAGTTAGACACCTTGAGATGAACAGCGCTATCTCTCTCTTCATATTTCTCCACCAAAATGTATGACGAAGATCACGATACATTTTGGTACTCCCAGGATGGATTGCAAATGGTGTTTATCTTCGCCCATCATGATTTTATACTTCAAGTCGTAATCGTTAGAACACAAAGTCTTGAGTTGACTCAAGTATTCCTTCTTCATCGATTCTTGCTTCCGGAATAGAACCTTCTTCCACTTTCTTCTTCATATGCATCAGCTCCAGGTCTGTAGCTTGAGCAGCTTTAACTTTGTCGATTAAAGTTGGTTCTACTTGTATATTTGCCATCATCATATGGGTCCCTAGAGACTTTAACTCTATCTCCATCCTTCGTAAGTCATACACAATGGGCCCTTGCGTTAACAATAATGCACTCGTGCCCGCATAAAATCTTCTACTCAATGCGTCAGCTACTACGTTCACTTTTCCAGGATGGTATTGGATGGTATGATTATAATCTTTCAACAGCTCAAGCCAACGTCGTTGCCGCATGTTGAGTTCCTTTTGAGTGAAGAAATATTTGAGGCTTTTATGATCCATATAGATTTCCACCTTCTCTCCATACAGGTAATGCCTCCAAATCTTAAGCGCAAACACTACAGCGGCCAACTCTAGATCATGAGTAGGATAATTCCTCTCATATTCTTTAATTTTTCATGAGGCATAGGCTATGAATTTCCCATATTGCATGAGAACACATCCTAACCCTTTGCCTGAAGCATCACTATAAATGACAAATCCCTCCGTGCCAGATAGTATTGTCAAAACAGGTGCTGAAATGAGTCTACTCTTGAGTTCTTGAAAACACTTCTCACATTCCTCGCTCCAACCAAATTTTGTATCTTTCCGAGTTAGCTGCGTTAATGGAGTAGCGATTCGAGAAAACCCTTCTACTTAATCTCCGATAATAACCAATGGCTAAGAGAAAGCTACGTGATTTCGATCCATCGACTTAGGTTGCTCTCCCAACTTTGAATTGCTTCAATCTTTCTTTGGGTCAATGATATTCCATGACTTGATACTACGTGCCCAAAGAATGCAACTTCCACAAGCCAGAACTCGTATTTCTTCAACTTGGCATATAGCTTGTTTTCACGAAGCTTTTGAAGTATCAGCCTCAAGTGTTGCTCATGGTCTTCATGGGTTTTGGAGTATATGAGGATGTCATCAATAAAGACGACCACAAAGTGATCCAAATATTCCTTGAATACTTTGGGTCATCATGTCCATGAAGGCAACAGAGCATTAGTCAATCCAAAAGACAATGACTAGAATTCATAATGCCCGTCTTCGAGTTTTGAAAGCGCTTTGAATGTCATCGCTTTTAATCTTCAATCGATGATATCCGTAATCGAATCGATCTTTGAAAAGAATTTGGCGCCAGAACAATGGGTCAAACAGATCATCAATAAGAGGTAACGTACCACTATTTTTTATGGTGACATGATTCAACTCCCGATAATCAATACAAAGTCGCATACTTCCATCTTTCTTCTTCACGAATAGAACAGGAGCACCCCAAGGAGACGTACTAGGATGAATAAAACCTATGTCTAACAATTCCTGTAGTTGGGTTTTTAACTCCTAAAGTTCAATAGGAGCCATTCGATATGGGGCTTTGGAAATTGGTTTTATACCGGATTAAAGGTCGATACAAAATTCAATTTCACCCTCTGGGGGTAGGCCAGGAAGTTCTTCAGGGAATACGTAAGAAATTTGTTAATAATAAAAATATCATTCAAATCTGACGTATTTTTATTTAAATCCGTGACATGGGCTAAGAAAGCTTAACATCCGTTTTTCAATAAATGAATAGCTTTATGGCTTGAGATGACAATGATGGATTTTAATGGTTTGATTGCTTGAATTCGCATAATAGGTTGGTTAGGAATATGAAAGCTAACAACCTTACAAAAATAATCAATTTTTGCATAATGAGTAGTTAACCAATCAATCCCTAGAATCACATTGAATGCAAGTATTTTCAAAGGAATAAGATCGACGGGTAACGTGCGGTTATAGATTTGAATTAAACAAGACTTATAAACCGTGGATGTAATGAAGGTTTCTCCCAACGGAGTTTCAACAGATAAGTCAAAGTCTAATTTCTCCAGAGTCAAATTTAAACGTTGAGCACAAGTAGGAGAAATAAAGGAATGGGTAGAATCGGTATCAAATAAAGTATAAACTTCGCTAGAGTTTATGGTTAGCTTACCCGTAATCACCTCGTTCGGATTCCTCGCTTTTTGGGAGGTTACGACAAACGCCTCCTCGAACTCTTTGGTTTTGTCTTGTCTGGGACACCTTTTGATGCCTCCATCCCAGCTGGACTTGACTTTGGTGCACAACAAAATCGGGCTAGGTGGCCTTCTTTTCCAAAATTATAATATGCTTTGGACTGCATCGTGCAGTTTGGACTTATATGTCCTTCCCCTCCACATTTGTAACATACGACCAGCGGTCATTCTCCTTCCTTAACAACGGGTGCTGGTGCTGACGTCTTTCCATCTTTGCTGATCCTTCTCTTCTTAAACTTTCCACTCCTATTGTCTTGGCCATGATTACCACCAAAGTGGTTATCATTTCTGGCATGTTAACTCCCTCCACGTTTGTTGTCACCGCTTCGATGACTGCTACCACTGGTATTATTGACTTGTCGGCTGCTATCTCTTGGTTGGGTTGACTCATTATCGCGCTCCAATAACTGAGCCCTACTCACAACATCTGAATACAAACACAGTTTATGAGAGATAAGGTATTGACGTATCTCGGGTTTCAAACCTCTTAGAAACATCCGCGTCATTCTCTCCTCATTATCCATCAAGTGGGACGCAAACCGAGACAACTCAATAAACTTAGCTTCATACTGCGCCATGGTCATATTGTTTTGCTCAAGCTTGATGAACTCTACCTCCTTCATGTGATGAATACTTTCATGAAAGTACTTGTCGTTGAATAGCTCTTGGAACTTCTCCCAAGACATCTTCAGTGCGACAGGTTGAGTACGCTTTATAGATTCCCACCAGTAATCTGCCTCTGCACGCACCATGAAGGTGGAAAAGGGAACCTTTTGCTCCTCGGAGCATCCCAAGACATCAAATATCTTGTTGATCTGCTTTATCCACGTCTCCGCCTTAAGTGGTTTTGGCTCTCCAAAAAACTCCAGTGGTCCCAGCTCCTTGAACTACTTAGCGGTGACCGTCCAAGAGTTGTCAGTGTTTCCACCTGCATTTTGGACAGGAGCCGCATTCGCCTGATGTTGCATGAATTGCATAAAGCCTCTAAACATCCCATCGTTCACCATTTCATCGGTGTTATTGTTTACATGAGGATTATTGTCTTCCTGTTGCACATTCTCCTGGGTATTGATCGTTGGTGACTCAACGATCTCATGTGCTTCATTGCTTATCTCAACATTTTTGGATGCCATTTTCAAATACTGCAACAAAACAAGGGTTAATTAACATATCAAATATTATCCCTATACTCTGACCGACCAATTAAATATCAAATAAACTTAGGTAGGTCATACTAGCGAAGGAATTCCCCGTCTCTCCCCTCCTAGTTCTTGTCTCACATCTTAGCTAGGGATCATATCCCTAAGCTTTGATACCAACTATGACGCCCCCAAAACTGGTATACATCACTCATCTTGAGTCGCCAAATACATGGTACAAAATATAAATAAAAACTTAATAACACAACTGTCGTGTAACATACGACAAAACATAAGCTGAGAGTTTAAACAAGAATATTGCCTTCTAGACAATATCCACTCTCAATGGAGTCCTCATTACATTTATTGTCACAGTATTTAATAGAATAGTGAGGACTACTAATGCTATCATCTGGACCGTCACTCCGTTCCCTGACTCGTCCCAGCTATATTATAATTTCCTGAAGAGAACGATGAAAGAAAGGGTGAGCTCAACTAGCCCAGTAAGAAATATTATGACTAAAATAATGTAGAATAAATTAGCATTAGTCTTCAACAATGTTAAACTGATAAAATACAATAGACATCAAGTTTAACTGCAGCGGAATAAGCAATCCATTAGAAGAGTCAAGTAGAGAATAAAATCTACTATCTTTTAGGATTTAAAAATGTTTTCATCAACTTTTATCGCTGAGACTCAACCTAATAAATAAACCACATATTCTAATCACCCCTGTACTACGGCCAAGGATATTCATTAAATCATCAATCGATCATGACTATACTGAATAATCCCTGGTCATAATCATACCAAAAACTGTCCATCAAGGCATTACAGGCCACTGAGGACTTCTACCACATCATTTATAACATTACAGGTCATGATTATATCGAATGATCACTGGTCATAATCATACTATGTCCATCTATGCACGTAAGCCAAAGATGACTTTCATTACAATATAAACATGAGGATGATAGCAATGACATAATAATTCAATAAAACAAGTTCAAGAATTAATTTATCCAAGAACTAATAACGTCCAAATTGTCAACATGATACTTCTTTGTAGAGTAAAATTCAAGAATGCTCAGAAGAATATTTCCATGAAACAAATACTGGATGAAGTGAAAATATCAAGAATATTCCACCAATTTCATGGAGTATAGAAGTCAAAACTTTAACCAACTGAGTAGAATAAAGAATATATGAAACTGCAAATGGATTTTCACCCGCCATGTGGTAATACACGTATACAGATCATTTCCACAATTTAATAAGGAATGAATACAAAGGATCATTCACCATGCATGTGGTAATCCACATATGCGTTATTCCAACGTAATAATAAATAATGGAATAATGTATGATTCACCATGCGTATGCGATAGATATATGCATGAATGTGTTATTCCCAACAAAATAATAAATAATGGAACTAGGTCACGTAAACGTGCACGTCTGATGGGATATTTCGGCGAGAATAATAAATACGGAATAATAAATAATGGAACTGTGTCCATGTAACGCACGCAGACGGAGATATTCTGACGAATAATAAATAACAGAACCGTGCCAAATTAAATTGCATGCCGACGGGATATTCCAACAGAATAATAAAGAATGGAATAATAGAAGAATTTCACCATGTATGCGTTACTTCGCATAAACAGGTTATTCCAACATAATAATAAAGAATGGAATAACAGAAGATGATCACCATGTATGCGTTACTAAGCATAAATAGGTTATTCCAACATAAGAATGAAGAATGGAATAACAATTCTTACAAGTATTGAAAGAAAATAATTCTCTTCATGAATACGAAAGAATAATACCCCTTACCTTAGAAGAAACTGGATATTGGAAAAATGAAGTGGCAGAATACTTTTCTCCTTTCTCTCTATAGTTTCTCTCTCTAGAGTTTCAGTGAATTCGTAAGAAATAATGAAGGAATGAGCTTTTATTTATAGAAAAACTGAAAGTGACTCTTGGTCTTAACGAAAGGTCAAAATGATTCTTGATAATATTGAAGAGACAACTACTATTTGCGAAGGGACAATTAACTCTTGAGACACCGAAGGGACAAATAACTCTTAGAAAACTAAAGGGACAAATAACTCTTGGAAAACTGAAGGGACAAGTTACTATTAAAACTTTAAATCAACGATCCATATTGATTACTATTATAATTTCAACCAACGGTCTGAAAAATTAGCACATGTCCTCATGGAATAATATTATACCCAAAAATGATTTGGACCGAAAAGAAATATATTTTTCAGGTGAATAGTACCATGTGAATAGTAACTCGTGAATAGTAACTCATGAATAGTAACTCATAAATAGTACTCCGACACGAAAAAGTGCCCCGAATACCCGATTGAACAATATAACCTCCAGACATCAATTATTATTGAAATAAATGTCGACTTCCACTAACACCAATAATCTCAACACAATAGAACTATCAAATTCATCTTTAATCAACACGAACTTATTCATCATTAATATCATAACTCATAATATTTAACAACCAGGTCATTCCCGGGAAAGAGGGGGCTTTCCAATGAGGATTTCTCCTATCATGCGCCTTGATTAGGTGACCAAACCTCTCCTTGTGAACTTCTAGACATTATAAATATTGCAATTTAATAATATGAACAACTTTGTCGTCTCAATTCTTTTTTAATAATATATCATATTATGCAGATGATACTGTGACAATAATCGAATCAATAATATGAGAGATGATGCAATAATTCTTCGTAGCAATAATTGAGTATAACTGAAAGTGACTTCTTACGTAAGATCAATAACCAATACCGGTATGCTTCTTTGTGCGAACCACGCCAGATTATTATACTTTTACTACCGAGTAGTTCAACAGTTTTAACGGTAACACTTCCGCCGTTATTTTTATAAAAAGATAATTCTGTCATTTTCTTACTACGACAACACTTTCGTTGTGGGGTCCACCAATGATTGTGCCGTCATATGAATATTCCCTGTTAAAACGAATATTCTCCAACCAATCAAATATAATACAGCAACTTGCATACTTTGCAAAATTTATAAATATTATCCACAACTATAACGTTATATTATATCCACACCATAATATTCAAAATATATATATCGAGAGAAATTTATCTTTATTCATAAAAGTTGGGGTCTTACAAAGAACCACTTGATTGGTAATCATAGCCAAGATAATAGGAGTGGAAATTTCAAGAAGAAGGTTCAACAACGATGGAAAACAAAGATCACCAACACCCGCTTTCAAGGAAGGAGAACGACCACCAATTATCGCTTTAAATGCGGAGGGAGGGACATATCGGTCCAAATCTGCGTGATGCATCCAAAACATGTTATAATTGTGGAAAGAAGGTCACCTAGCCCGATTTTGTCATTACCAATGTCAAGTCCAAATAGGACTGCGGCACCAAAGGCGGATCTGGACAAAAACAAAGTCGGTGGTTTCAGGGAGAGCGTTTGTCGTGACTTCTCAAAAAGTGATTAACCCGGACGAAGTTAGCACGGGTTAGTTAATTATAAATTTGTGTGAAGTCTATACATTATTAGATACCGGCTCTACCCATTATTTTATCTATCTTGCTTGCACTCAACGTTTAACTCTAGAGAAATTAGACTTTGACTTATCGAACCAAGTCTTAGATGAGACTCACAGTTTTTAAATGATATTTCTATCGTTAATAAATTTCCTGACGTATTCTTGAAGACTTCTTAGCCTACCCCTAGAGCGTGAAATCGAATTTTGTATTGACCCCAGTACAAAACCCATTTCTTCAACCCTTAAATATTTCTTCAACCAAAACGAACGAATAATGCGCCAAAGATGTTGGCTCGAACTGTTGAAGATTACGACTATACCATTCAATATCATTGTGGAAGAGCGAACGTGGTAGCTGACACATTGAGTAGAAGATCGTATACGTTTACGAGTGCGACGTTGTTAACACAAAAACCCATTTCGTATAACTTACAAATGATGAAGATAGAGTTAAAGACTCTAGAGACCCACGTAGAGATAGCGAATATACGATTAGAATCGACTTTAATCGATAAATTTAAAGCCATGCAAGCTACATACTCAGAGCTAATGAATGTGAAAAAGAAGGTTCAAAAGGGCGTTATTCTAGAAGCAAGAATCGATGAAGAGAGGAAATCTCAACCCTCAATTTTATTGGCCCATTTGAAATCCTTGATCGAGTAGGAACGATGGCCTATAGACTCGTTTTACCGCCAAGTATGTCACGTGTTCATAACATTTTTCACGTATCGATGTTACATAAATATGTGGATGACCCGAACCACATTATTAAATTAGAACTAGACGAGATAGCAGAAGATTTAACGTATGAAGAGATACGTGTTAAAATCTTGGATAAGAAGGATCGTATTCAACACTCAAAGGTTATACCTCAAGAGTTAGAATTTGAAATGAAGTCAAGGTATCCTCATCTCTTCGTCATACCAAGTACGTACATAAATTTCGAGGGTAAAATTTCATAAGGAGGGGAGATTGTGAGACCCCAAATTTTATGAATAAAGATTTAAATTTCTCGAAATATTTTTTTGAATATTATGGTGTGGATTTGATATAATGTTATAGTTGTGGGTAATATTTACAAATTTTGCAAAGTAAGCAAGTGGTTATATAATATTCGATTGGTGGGGAATATTCTTTTTGTTTGGGAAATATCCGTATGCGACGGCACAATCATTAGTGAACCCCACAACGGAAGTATTGTAAGTAGTTAGAAAATGATGTAATTATCTTTTATAAAAATAATAACAAAAAAGTGTTACGATTAAAACCGTTGAACTACCCTAGTAAAAGTAATGAATATGTCTGGCGTGGTTGCGTAGTAGCACCGGTATTGACTATTAATGCTTACGTAAGAAGTCACCGCTTATACTCAATTATTGCTACTGAAGAATTGTTGCATCATATCTCTCATATTATCGATTCAATTATTATCACAAAGATCATCTGCATAATATGTTATATTATTAAATCAATAATTGAGACGACAAAGTTATTTATATTATTAAATTGCAATATTTACAATGTCTAGAAGTTCTGTCAAGGAGAGGTTTGGTCATCTAATTGTCCGCCAATAAGGAGAAATCCTTATCTGAAAGCCCCTTCTTTCCTGGGAACGACCTGGTTGATAAATATTGTGAGTTATAATATTAATAATGAATAAGTTCGTGTTGATTAAAGATGAAATTGATAGTTCTATTGTGTTGAAATTATTAGTGTTAGTGAAAATCGACATCTATTCCGATGATAATTGATATCTGGGGGTTATATTGATAAATCGGGTAATTAATCGGATAAATGAGCAATTAATTACTACTAATTCACATGCTTATATAGCTATTTGTTCACATGTGTGTACTATTGAATCACATTCTTGTACTATTAGGGGAGTTGGTGCAAAATTTATAATACTTGCATGACTAAGTTAAAAATGGAGGTATAGATGGAGGTACTATACTGTAATTCGTATTTTCACATGATTATAACTTTTGATTCACATGATTGAACCATTGATTCACATTATTTACTATTAGGGGAGGTGGTGCAAGTTTGATAATATTTGCAGGACTAAATTAAAAATGAAAGAAAAGTTGGAGGTATTGTACTGTAATATTTTGAGCCCCAAAACGTGCAATTATCGAAACTATATTTTTCTATAAATAGAAGCTCATTCTTCATTCATTTCTCACCAATTCACTAAAGCTTTAGAGCAATTATTATAGAGAGAAATTATAGAGAGAAAAAAGAAGAGAAGTCTGCCACCTCACTTTTCCAATATTCAGTTTCTTCTAAGGTAAGGGGTATTATTTCTTTTGTATTCATGAAGAGAGCTATTGTTATTCCATTCCTTATTATTATGTTGGAATAACCTGTCTATGCGAAGTACTGCATACATGGTGAAATTCTTCTATTATTCCATTCTTTATTATTCTATTGGAATATTCTTTATTATTATGCTTGGTGAATTTTGTTGTTATTCCATTCTTTATTATTCTGTTGGAATATCTTGTCTCTGCGGTTTCTGGCATTTAATTCTGGTTCCATTCTTTATTATTACGTTGGAATATCCTATCTGCTCTATTTTTCATTGACTACTAGTTTCATTCTTTATTATTCATTGGAATATCCTCGTCTGCATGCGGTTTCTGCATGACACAGTTCCATTCTTTATTATTCTCGCTGAGAATAACATGTATGCATGCGATTACATCGCATGCGTGGTGAATTCTTCACATTATTCCATTTTATTATTCATTGGAATAACTCATGCATGTGGATTACCGCATGCATGGTGAATTCTTCTGTTATTCTATTTTTATTATTCTGTTGGAATAACCTGTCCATGTGGATTACCGCATGCATGGTGAATGATCCTTTGTATTCATATGAATTGTATTTTCATTCAAAAGAGGTTTCTACCAGGGGCAGTTTTATAATTTTTCTGACCCTCAAAAATTTTAGAAAAATTTGAAATGATAATTTGATGAGTTTTCTAGATTGTGTCCAAAAATGGCGATTTTTGGATGTATAGATTAAGAGTTATGGATTTTATGGGAAAAGACTATTTTAAAAGTAAACCCTTATAACTCTTTGTGGTTAACTCCAAAATTGGTAAAATTTTTATTGGGAGTACATGTATATAACAGGAGTATACCTTGTAAATTTCAGAATTTTTGGACAAAAGTACAATTTATGATAAATGTCTAAATATTCGGCAGTTTTGGCCATATGAAAAATAGTAAATGAATTTTAAAAAATTCCGAAAAAAATATATGTTCAATATAGGACTATATTCTGCTAAATTCCAGAAAAGAAATATTTTTAGGACTGATTTGGTATTTTTCATGAAAATGAACTAGTTATGAGTAAATGAATTAAATATGTTATGTGAAGTAACAAAATTAGAAAATAGGATTTTATGGCTTGGGGAATCCTATATAGGGTATATACAGATTTTTGATGAGGGATTTGATCATTGGTGATGAAATCTTATGAGTATGGTATTTTTGAATGATTAAATGCATTATTTGGTAAAGTGTAAACAATTGAAATAAATTATTTATAAGTTTATGAAGTGATTAAAATATTATTATAATATTAATAATATTAGATGATGAGTTTATTAAGTGATTGATAATATTTGGATAAATTTAAAGTCTTTAATATTTATCTTTGTTTTCGTTTGATTAATGCTTATATCATTGTCATCATCCTCATGCTTATATTATGATGAAAGTCATCTTTGGCTTACGTGCATAGATGGACTTGGTATGATTATGACCAGAGATCATTCGGTATAATCATGACCGTAATGTTATAAATGATGTGGTAAAAGTCTTGATGGCACATAGTGCATTGATGGACAATTTTTGGTATGATTATGACCATCAGGGATTATTCTATAGTCGTGACCATTGATGATTTAATGAATATCCTTGGCCGTAATGCGGGGGATGATTCGATGATGTGGTTTATTTATTAAAATTTGAGTCTCAGCGATAAAAATTGATGAAAACATTTTAAATCATAGAAGATAGTAGATATCATGCTTCTACTTGACTCTTCTAATGGATTTCTTATTCCACCGCAATTAAACTTAATGTCTATTGTATTTTATCGGGTTTAACATTGTTAAAGACTAATGATAATTTATTCTCGCATTATCTTAGTCATAATATTTCTTCTTCGGCTAGTTGAGCTCACCCTTTCTTTCACTGTTCTCTTCAGAAAATGAGAATATAGTTGGGACAAGTCGGGGAACGGAGTGACGGTCCAGATGATAGCATTAGTAGTCCTCACAATTCTGTTAAATAGTATGATAATAAATGTAATGAGGACTCCATTGAGTGTGGATATTGTCTAGATGACAATATTTGTATTAAAACCCATAGCATATGTTTTGTCATATTTTACACGACGGATGTATAATTAAGTTTTTATTTGTATTTTGTACTATGTATTTGGCGACTCAAGATGGGTGATGTATACCTATTTTGGGGTGGTCGTTTTCTGCTCGACAGTTGTATAAATGGAGTTGTCAGTAGTGTATTTTCTGGCGACTCAAGATGGGTGATGTATACCTGTTTTGGGGGTGTCACAAAAATATTTAAATTGTTGAATGTTTGATTGATCTATGCCTTTTTCCTTTGAAGTTACTGGTGGAAACGATACACACTTTCATCCAGGCAACATCTATTTGAAAATTCTAAGATTCATTTTCGTGCACATTTCTTTTTGCAATCAATCTTGGGGCCTGAATCTAAGCTGCAAAATCAGCTAAGGGCAGGAATTGATGTTAATGCTTAGGTGCCAAGAATTGATGTTAATGTTAATATCACCACTTCTAACAACACAAAGACAACAATCCTTACAAATTCTAGAAGTTAACCCAAATTACAATAATTACTCCATCTTGGATAAGGTTACAACAAATTATACTAGTTTAATCAACACAAATGACAATATTTACTCCATCTACAATAACAAGATTAAAATCAATAACCAAGAACAAACAAGTGCAGCAATAAATTTTATTCTTCGCATTTTGCCTATTGCACGCATTTCCTCCATCTCTTGCTCCATTCCGTTAATCTTTCGAAGTAATCCGTAGATTATTTGTCTTGATTTGTCACACATTGGAGGATCATACCAAGCAAAAAATTGACAAGCATTCCTCTGTAAACAAAGAAGACATCAATTTTATGTCCAAGTAAATAGAATGGAAGAGATATATAAAAAAATTGAAACCCTAACACACTTACTTTTCCAAAATTCGGACATGATAAAAACCTTCTTCCTGAGTTTAAATCGGTCCATGTTGTTTTAAGTTGAGGTTGCCTCTCACAATCACAATGTGCGTTCATAGCTACTCATACAAAACAGGAATAAGAGATTAGGTTTGTCTGTTTTTAAACAATCACGGAATGAGACATTCTTTTAATTGAGAAACAAACTCACTTAGTATAATTATACCATAGTGGATAGCTGATATTTCCAACAGCTATCTAGTTCATATCAGAGCAACAAGGAATAATAAAAGGAATTCTGGAAAATTGACTAGAGGAAATCCATCCCTGTAACATGTCACTGACATTCTAAACCCAGCAAAATTTGACAGAGAGAGACAGAAAATTCTAAGTAACCACACTCCTAAACCCATCATTGAAATTACACGCACATTCCAAATGACAAAAAAGCTTTAATACCCAAAAAAGAAAAGAGATTATGAAAGAAACGCTAGATTCGAGCAAATTCAAAACTGTACCAGTAGCTGACGACTCTAAATTCAGAATTCCCTTGAACCCATCTGAAGAAAACCCATCAGTATTAGGAGTAGTATTTTCTCCCTTGTCAAACAAGACCTAAATATTGAAAAGTTTTGATATTTAGGAGAAGCAGATGAGATGAATAAATGAAGATAGAAGCATGAAGCGGCTGCTAAACGGCCCAACCAAGACTCAAGAGGCAAAAACCAATTCTATGTTAGGCATTTCATCAAACACTTGACAAGCATAAACAAAAACCCCACCTTTCACATAAACATCAATCACCGTGTTGCAAAACAATATAAATATATATAAAACCTCTGTATTACACTAGTTCTTCTTTCTTAATGTTATATTTGACCCAAATCAACACTTAAATTAAAGTGCAGCTGCTGAGCACCTAATAACCGTTTATTCATACCTGATTCTAATAAAAAAATAGAATATAGGTCAAAATTGAGGCCGAATTTGTTCAAATTTAGGGCCCAAATTAGGAGATGAGAGAAGTTTGGTCTGTTTTGTTTGTGCTAGGGCTGAGATTTTATGAGAGATTAACAAAATTGGAACAAATATAAACCCTAGATTCATACCTGATTGTCGTTTGCTACTAGCGATGGTGGTGCTGAGATGGTAAAGGAGCAGAGCAGCCGGAGAGACCCGAAATCGGGAGAGCTAGGAAGCGAGAGAGAGAGAGAGATTGATGCGAAATCGATTTCTGAGAGGAGAAGAGCAGCGGGAGAGGGAATTGTTTTTGGGAGCGACTATGTTATGTCCTGATATGTCGAACTGAGGAGAGAGAAAAAAATAAGGGAGAGCTTATGTAGGTGAGCAAAGTATGCAAGGATCAGGGTAAGCCCCTGATCCGGACTCTATATATATATATATATACACTTACATTACACCAACTATCTGTTTGTCCCTCATCGTTGTTAGAGTTTGACTAATCAATTCGTTCTGCTTGTTGCATGGCCTGGTTCATGCAGTGTGAATGTGAAGTTGCACTTGAGGACATATACATGTATGGTCATGGGAGGCTTGGGAGCTTGATATATATATACGAAAGGAAGAGGGTGGGAGGGGTTTTGGATTGGGTGGGTGGGTGAATGGGTGGGGGAATAGGAAAAATTAAAGAAAAGAAATTGGTACCTCTCTACATATCCTCTTGTAAGTTTGCATTTATCACATTCCTCCTACAAATTAAAGACTAAACTTCAAATTAGCTGGCTGATCTAATTATATATGTTGACTGCCAAGTGGGAATCAGTACGTGGATGGTAGACTACATACCCTACAAGAACAAAGTGAGTGCATATGATAAAAGCTGATCGAGGTAGGTAGCTAGTGAATATATATAAAAGATGACATCTTTTGCGGACTTCACCGATTCCATCTTCTTGTAAGCTTGCATTTATCACATTCCTAGCTCCCACAAATTAAAGAAAAGAAATTGGTACCTCTCTCTCTACACATCCTCTTCCTTCTCTAATATGTCCAACCAAACAAATCAAACCCAGTAGTACGTACCAAACAACACGATCTCTCTCTCTCTCTCTCTCTCTCTCTCTCTCTATATATATATATATATATATATATATATATATACACACACGTATGTATATAAAAAGTACTAAATCCTTTTAGGTAGGAATATTATATAAAAAACTAATGATGTCAATTTCAAATCATTTCCTAATAATGATAAATAGAATATAATTATCGATATATATATATATATTGTCTATCTCAAATAAGTAGGGCCGGAGGGATTGGATTTCCTTGAAAGACCATAAAACAACCAAATGAGCATTGTCCGGCCATGATATATCTCTTCAGAGGAGTTCTAAATTGATCCTATCGAATATTAACATATATAGAAGCTAGGGAGTTTATATATTTTATATTATTATTCATGAAGACAAGTGTAGATTTAACCTTTTAATTCTCTAATAATTTACTCCACTAGTTTCTATATTTCTTCGTTAAAACTAGATATATATTGAAACGCCCCCAAAACAGGTATACATCACCCATTTTGAGTCGTCAAATACAACACTACAAAAATCAAATACAAACTTCTTTAATCAACCGTCGTGCAAAATACTACAAAAACATACCGAGAGAGTTTAAACACGAATATTATTGCCTTCTGTAGACAATATCCACACTCAATGGAGTTCTCGTTAAATTATTATCACACTATTTTATAAAAATAGTGAGGACTACTATAGCCACCATCTCTACTCCATCACTCCATTCCCCAGACTCGTCCTAACTATATTCTCATTTCACAGAAAATAAAGGTGAAAGAAAAGGGTGAGCTCAACTAGCCCAAGAAAAATATTATGACTAAGATAATGCGAATAAATTATCCTTAGCCTTCAACAATATAACAACCGATAGAATATAATAGACAACAAGTTTTAGATCAACAATCGCAATGGAAATAAGCAATCCATTAGAAGAGTCAAGTAGAGCATGATATCTACTATCTTCTATGATTTAAAAAGTTTTTCATCAACTTTATCGCTGTAATACCCATTAACAGTTCTTTATTATACCCAAGATAAATAGAACTTTCATCACCTGTCTTCACCTGAACCACCAAAGATTTTAGTTAAATTCACAATTCATATTTATAATCATGTAAATCAACAGTTTCTCCTTGCCACAAAGGCTTAATAGAACATTTACTCAATATTCTTACCCCAAAGGCTAAAATATTCAAATGTAATAACAATGATCATACCAATCAGTTGTCTACCTTTATACTACGGGCCAAAGATATTCAACTATAAAACCAATGGTCATGATCATACCAATCAATTGTGCACGTCAAAGGCACTACGCCGAAAGACATTCAATCGTTAACTAATGGTCATGATCCCGCTTGATCAGATATCATCGAATTATCCATGCACCACGGGCCAAGGATATTCGTTATTATCACCAATGGTTATGATCGATTATATACACATGTCCATCTTTGCACGTAAGCCAAAGATATACAACTAAAAACCAATAATCAACAATCCATCTTTGCACGTAGGCGAAGATATACAATCATAAAACCAATAATCAACGGTACATCTACGCATCGTAAGCGAAAGATGACTTTCATCACAATATAAGCATGAGGATGATGACAATGATATAAGCATTAATCAAAGCGAAATCAAGGATAAATATTAAAGACTTTAAATTTATCCAAAGTTTAAAAAATATCCAATTATCAACATGATCTTCGCTTTGTGGAGTAAAATTCAAGAATAATATTCATGTACCAAAAATAATTTGGACAGAAAAGAAATATATTTTTTGGTGAATAATACTACTCGTGAATAAGTACTTGTGAATAAGATCCTGTGAATAGTACCCAGAACACCTAAAAGTGTCCCGAATACCGAGTGAATGATACTAGAATGAATAGTAATCAAAGTGAATAGTAACCCATGAATAATAACTCGTGAATAGTACTCCTGCGAAAAGTACCCCCTAATACCCGAGTGAATAATACCAGAGTGAATAGTAACCGGGTGAATAGTAACTCAGTAAATAGTAACTCGTAATGAAAAAATACCAAAGAAAATGATATTTCATGACGAGTACAAAAGAAATGATATCCCGGATGAGTATAATAGAATATACTGAAATCTATGAATGGATTTTCACTCGCCATGCAGAATCCACGTAGACGGATCATTTTCACAATTTAATAAAGAATGAATACGAAGGATCATTCACCACGCATGCAGAATCCACATGTAGGCGAGGTTATTCTAACGTAATAATAAAGAATGGAATAACGTAAGAATTCACCGTGCATGCGATAGATCAAGACAGACAGGAAGTATTCCTAACGTAATAATAAAGAATGGAACCAGTGTCGCCAGTAATCCGCATGCATAAAAATATTCCAACAATAATAATAAACAATAGAACCAATCATACGTAATCCGCATGCAGACGTGATATTCCAAAGAATAATAAAGAATGGAATACCAACAGAATTCATCAAGCGTCGATAGATCGCGCAGACATAAAGTATTCCAACAAAATAATAAAAATGGAATAACGTAAGAATTTCACCACGTATGCGATTGCTTGATGATGAGGCGAGTTATTCCAACATAATAATAAAGAATGGAATAACAACCCTTACAAGTATTGAAAGAAAATAACTCTCTTGATTGATTATGAAAGAATAATACCCTTTACCTCAAAAGAAAACCTGGATAATTGGAATAGTGAGGTAGCAGACTTCTCTTCTTCTTTCTCTCTATAATAATTGCTCTATAAACTTTAGTGAATTGGTGAGAAATGAAGGATGAATGAGCTTCAATTATAGGAAAATATAGTTTTGATAATTGCACATTTTGGGGCTCAAAATATTACAATATAATACCTTCCTCTTTTCTTCATTTTAATTTAGTCCTGCAAGTATTATCAAACTTGCACCATCTCCCTAATAGTAAATCATGTGAATTAATAGTTCCGGACATATGAAAATACTGAATTACAAGATATAGTACCTCCATCTATACCTCCATTTTTAACTTAGTCATGCAAGTATTATCAATCTTGCACCAACTCCCCTAATAGTAAATGAATGTGCATCAATAATACACACATGTGAACAAATAGTTATAATCATGTGAATCAATAACAATTAATTGCTCATTTATCCGATTAATTACCCGATTGGTCAATATAACCTCCAGACATCAATTATTATAGAAATAAATGTCGATTTTCACTAACACTAATAATTCCAACACAATGGAACTATCAATTTCATCTTTAATCAACACGAACTTATTCATCATTAATATTTTAATTCACCATATTTAACAACCAGGTCGTTCCCAGGAAAGAAAGGGCTTTCCGATAAGGATTTCTCCCTATTGGCGCGCAATTAGATTATCTAACCTCTCCTTGACAGAACTTCTAGACATTGTCAATATTGCAAATAATAATATGAATAACTTTATCATCTCAATTATTGATTTAATAATATATCATATTATGCAGATGATACTGTGACAATAATTGAATCAATAATATGAGAGATATGATGCAGCAATTACTATGGCAATAATTGAGTATAACTGAGTGACTCTCATGTAAGCATCAATAATCAATATCGTGTGCTACTATGCAACCACGCGTATTACTGTACTTTTACCTCCGATTATTTTATGACAACTTGCTTACTTTCAAAAAATTTCACATATCACCCTTAACTTTAACCTTTTATCAATTTAACCATCTACTAAATAGAATAATTATAAGAAAATTAAATACTTTCATTTCATAAAATTCGGGGTCACACACACACACACACACACACACACATATATATATAGACATACCAGCAATTAATCAATGTCATATTACTAGGCCCGATGATCAATATAATTGTTCCCTTATATCTTGGTTATTGACCAGTCCGCCCTTTACTACAATTGTATATATAATTACAAGTATAGTTGTGTATTATCATTAAAAAACATATAAGTTTGTCATTAATAATTCCAAAATAATAACAAAGATATATTTTGTGCTTAGATGATAAGTATAAAATGTTTGATTGTTTTGAGTCTTTTATGCTTAGATTTGTTGTATGTTTTCTATTATATAAGCCTGTTAAAGGTGTTTATTGATTTTAAGAAGAATTTGATATGATTCTACAAAAATGGAGTTAAATATTAGTTTTTAGCTGTTTTGCAGGATTACTCTACGATTGTATGAGTTGACTTGTGAGTTGACTTCTGGATTCTTAGTCAAAAAAGAATTTGTGATATTCGAGCTTAAAGATACAATTCCTAACATGATTTGGAGATAGAGTTACACATTAAAAAGGAAGCTGAATCTGATATGAAATCTAAGGCAGAGTTCGATATGAAAATTGAGTATCGGCAGAATCCAAAATTGGAAAGAAAACTGAAAAAGACTTAGTTTTGGAAATTAAATTCTAATTGAATACGAAAATTACTTAAAGTTTGAATTTCAGAATTTGACAAGGATACAGGAACTACCATATATGTTGTAGAGTGAATTAAGATTTCCAAAGTAGAATAGGATTAGAATTCTTATAGGGTTTCAATATTATGTTTATAAATACCTTCACTTGTAAAAACACATAGACCATTCTTCCACATAAGCCACTTTGCTGAAGGACACTGCACCATTTCCTGTTGAGCCATATCCTCTTGTCTTTCCAGAGCCATTATCTCCAAAGATGACTGAAGGACTCTCTTTTTCTATGTAGTTAGACAGAAGGGTTTTGTTCACAGTCATGTGCCTTGAGCATTCACTGTCCAAATACCAGGTTGTGATCGTGGAGCTCTGTTCCTGTGGTAACATTAAACTTTCATTTTGGTACCCATACTTGCATGGGTCCTACTTTGTTAGTACCCTTGGTAACCCAAATCTGCTTAATTTTGGGTTTCACATGCGTAGAATTATAATAGCATATAACAGCCTTGTGATCAACCTTATTACATACAAAACATCTAATATGATGCATGCTTGTGTGTTTATGAGGATTCTTCCTCCATTTGGACTTTTGTGGGTCATTAGTCATCCTTCTGTTAAATTGGTTCTTCTTCTTCCATATGTCCTTGTGTTTCATGGTTTGAGATGAGTGTACTTTTCCTCTATTGTTCCTTCCCAGCTGGTTTGTGGAGTTGATTTTACTCGACTCTACAATCCTTCGAGGTTGGAAAGTAGTGGCTGGGTTACTCTTCTCTTTTTTGAAACCCAGGCCAGCATGAGATCCTTTATTCCTCGGAATATGGATTAAATTAAAAGAGTAGGGTTGGACTGGTTCTTCCTTCTATGAGGATTTCACAAATATAATGCCTTTATTAAAACTTAAAGCATTATTAGTGCTAGTTTCCTTTACCTTTTCCATACATGGCTCTGAGATGGATTCCCCAAAGCCTAATCCTGTTCTGTCAGAGACACTTCTCTGGTTAGAGATCAGGGAGTCCATGGATGGAGATGATTTGTTCCATATAGAGACTGTCCTTTCTAGTTCCTTAATTTTAGAGGTTAGACTTGACTCTCTTTGTGCATTTAGCTCATTGGTCTGTTTTAACAGCTTATTCTCAACTTCAAACTTGGAGAGAGAGTTAGTACTTAGAAGGGTTGTTTCCAGTTCTTCCTGAACTTTCTCTTTCTCCTTTTGAAGAAGTGAATAATCGTTGGACAGAACTCTGAACCATTTCATGTATTGATGCAAATCAGATGTTATGTCATGCAGAGCAGTTCCTAAATCATCAATGTCTACATCAGGAGAGTTAAAGTCAAATACCTCATCTATACTCACTCTTCATGAATGTTGGAGTTCTTTTTATCCTTTGCATATTTTGCCATCAGGCAAAGTTTTGCCATTTGAGGATCTTCATCATCTCCAGATTCGGGAGTTGAGTCATTGTCTGAGTCACACCACGATCCTCCAGCTACAAGACCTTTGTCTTTCTTCTGAGGCCTTTTGTTGCCTTTGAATTCCTTCTTTGGATGTGATTTCTTCTTTAGTTCTTCTCTAAGATGTTTGTTGCAGTTTGCAATGAAATGTCCAGGCTTCTTGCAATTGTAGCATAGATCATTTATCTGCTCCTGGCTGCTGTAGTTGTTGACTTTCTTTGGTTTGCTGGTTCTTCCTTAACACATGAATCTTCTGAGTCTTTTTACTAGCATTGTAAGGTCTTCATCATAGTCAAAGTCATTTTCAGTGTTAACTCTGGATATATTATCAGTTACTTTGAGAGCAACTCTTTTATCCTTCTTTCTTCCTTCAGATAGAGTTTTTGCTCGTTGAGTCAGCTCCAGTTCATATGTAAGAAGATTGCCATATAGTTGTTGAACAGTCATTTCATGGAGATTTTTTGACTCTTTGATAGTAGTGGTTTTGGCATCCCGCTTGCTAGGTAAGGCTCTCATGAACTTTATTATCAGATCTTTATTTGGATAGATCTTTCCATAGGCTCGTAGAAAGTTGAGCAGTACGTTGAATCTTTCGTAGGTAGAAGTGACATTTTCTCCTTGAACATGTGCAAACATGTGATGCCCCCAAAATAGGTCTAATCCATCCAACCTATTTTGAGCCACCAAATACATGGAACAGAAACAACTACAACATCATTAATACAATTTTCGTGCAAAATACGACAACATAAATACAATGAGTTTAAATATAAATAGTCTTCTAGACAATATCCACACTCAAATAAGTTCTCATTACAATTATTAATGCACTATTTTACAGAAATAGTGAGGACTGCTAAAACAACTGTCTAGGACCATCACTCTATACCCCGGCTGGTTCCTGCTATGTTCTCACTTCCTGAGAAGAAAAATCGAACAAAAAGGAAAAGGGTGAGCTCAACTAGCCCAATAAAGAATATTATGACTAAGATAATATACAACAAATTATCCTTAGTCTTCAACAGGGAAAAATCTGATAGAATATAATAGACAACAAGTTTTAGATCAACAACTTCAGCGAAAACAACAATTCATTAGAAGATTTAAGTAGAGAATGAAATCTACTATCATCTATGAATTTAAAAGAACATCATCAATATTTTATCCCTGTAACATCAATCAATATACATCTTGAATTAAATATTCATCTTTGCACTACGGGCCAAAGATATTCATTTGTATCACCAGTTGGTCATGTTCATCTCAACACCTGTTCATCTTTGCACTATGGGCCAAAGATATTCATCAAGTAATCATACATCTTTTTGACTACAGCCAAAGATATTCATCAAGTATCACCATTAAGGACTGAGGATGATGAAAAATATTTTAGAGAACGAATCCAAAGGAGATGGAATGACAAATATTAGGGATTCGTATTTCGGTTTATCCAAATTCGATAATACTCCATAATAACCAATTGTGAAGTAGAATTCAAAAATAAAGATCAAAACATGGATACAATCAAAGATAGTAACCATAAAAGACATCTGGGACGAACAAGAGAAAATTTTATTTTTATTTGAATAATGTCAGATTTGTGAATAAAGGTCGATACGTGAATAGTAACCCCATTACACAAAAAGGTAGAAATTTCACAATAAAATTCATAACAATATCTCAGCATAATGATATTGAAGAAAATAATATCATTTAAGAAGAAAATAACATCCCTTACCTCAAAGAAACAGTACTTCGAAATGGAATATCAGATATGATGCTGAATGAAACTTGTACTGAATAGTAACTCTCAAAGTATCTAAATACTCACAAAATACGCTTGATAATATAAAGAGAGAAAGCTTATGTTTCTGGTGTAATTTTCAATTCTAACCTAAGCACCTATTTATAGGAAAATGCTAGCACGCCGAAGCAGACTTAACCTGCTACCTGATGGATTTACCTGCTACTATTGCCACCCACCACATTTGAAATAAAATTTGAGTACATTTCTCACCAACCAAAAGTGGGGCCCACCAATTCTAAAATTTTCTACCAAAATGATAAATTCAGAAACTTTAACAATTTCTGAACCAGTCCCCTCTTAAAATTCATAACAAATCATACGTTCATTTTTAACGGTTCAAAATTTGTGGACATATACTCAACTTGTATATGTATAACATATCCAAAAATCACAGCGATCCAACGGTCGGATCAAAAATTATAACTCACGCAATAGAGCTTTAAGAACACTGATTTGATTTTTAATACCTCCATTCTGACAAAAATACTGATAAAACACCTCAACATTAATTTCTTCATTTATAACTACATAAAATAAATAAATATTTCCTTATCATATAAATCAATAAATAATTATTCACAAATAATATTACAGAATCACAATAATGACAACCAGGCCGTTCCCAGGAAAGAGGAGGCTTTCCGATAAGGATTTCTCCTTACTGGCGCGCAATTAGGTGACCAAACCTCTCCTTGATATAACTTTCCAGACATTGCCAATAATGATATCTAATAATATTATTCAAATAATATGAATTATTGATCTGATAATAGGAAATACCGTGCAGTGACAATTATTGAAACAACAATAATATAAAATATCAACGCAACAATTATTGAATCAATAACATAAAATATTAAATAGTAATTACTGTAAAAATTATTGAGTAGTGCCTTCATACGTAAGAATCAATAATTCAAAAATATTGTGCAATACTGCAAATCTTTCTCGCAAGCGACCAATGCCAGACATCGTATTTTAACCACCACCGTATTCCAACAAAGTGTTAATTCAGAATAATTACGTCGTTATTTATAAAAACTCAAACGTGTCATTTTCTTTATCCGATAGTTATTCCTTTATGGGGCCCACAAAATAGTTAAATCATTATACGAAATATTCCCGACGACAATGAAGATATTTCACGACCAAACGAATATTCCCGACAAAAAAATGGATATTTTATAACCACTTGTTTATTTTGCAAAATTTGAACATTTCACCCATAACCAAAATATTATATCAAATTAACACCTTATTATTTCAAAATAATAATTAGAGAAAAATTCAATTTTATTTATAAAAAGTTGGGGTCTTACAACCTCCCCTCCTTATGAAATTTCGTCCTCGAAATTGACGTATGTACCTGGTGATTCGAAAAGGTGAGGATACCTTGTTTTCATTTCCGATTCCAACTCCCAGGTCATTTCCTCAATAGCATGGTTCCTCCATAAAACTTTAACTTGTGGTATAATCTTGGTGCGTAGGACATGCTCTTTCTTATCCAAGATCTTAATAGGTACCTCCTCGTATGTTAAATCTTCGGCTATCTCATTTGGTTCCAACTCAATAATATGGTTTGGGTCGTCCACATATTTACGTAACATCGATACGTGGAAAAACGTTATGAACACGCGACATACTTAGCGTTAAGGCGAGTCTATAGGCCACAGTTCCTACTCGATCGAGGATTTCAAATAAATCGAAGGTTTGAGCTTTCTTCATCGACTCTTACTTCTAGAATAACGCCTTCTTGCACCTTCTTCTTTATATTCATCACTCAGTGTCCAGAGCTTGAGCGGCTTTTAACGTTATCGATTAAAGTCGATTCTAGTCGTATATCATCACGTGGGTCCCTAGAGTCTTTAACTCTATCTCTATCATTTGTAAATTATACAAAATAGGTCTTTGTGTTTAACAATATCGCACTCGTACTCGTATACGATCTTCTACTCAACACGTTAGCTACCACGTTCGCTTTTCCAGGATGGTATGGTCAGAACAGGTGCCGAAATGAGTCGTCTCTTGAGCTCTTGGAAAATCTTCTCGCATCCTCGCTCCATATGAATTTTGTATCTTTCCGAGTCAGCTAAGTTAAAGGAGTAGCGATTCGAGAAAATCCTTCCACGGATCTCTGATAGTAACCATCTAAGCCTAGAAAGCTAGATATTTCGATTACTGACTTAAGTTGCTCTCAACTGTGACTCATATCCTAATCTTGGATATCACGTCACAATAGCACCCATCGTTTTACCACCACACAAATATAGCGTCCCCTACAGAGAGGCTTGAGTACCAACTCTTGTACTTGGGTTTTTAACTTCTGAAGTTCAGTAGGAGCCATTCGATATGAGATTTTAGAAATGGGTTTTTTACCGGGTTCAAAGTCGATACAAAATTCAATATCACACTCTCGGGGTAGGCTAGGAAATTCTTCAGGAAATACGTCAGGAAATTCACTAACAACAGAAATATCATTCAAATCTGACGTATTTTTGTTTAAATCCATTAAATGGGCTAAAGAATGCTTGACATCCATTTTTCAATAAACGAATGGCTTAATGGCTTGATATGAAAGTGTTTGACTTCAATGGTTTGGTTGCTTGAATTTGCATAATAGGTTGGTTAGGAATATGAAAACTAATAACCTTACGAAAATAATAAATTTTGACATGATGAGTAGTTAACCAATCAATCCCTAAAATCACATCAAATGCAAGTATCTTTAAAGAGATAAGATCAATAAGTAATGTGATGGTGCCAACTTAGATCAAACAAGATTTATAAACAGTGGATATAATAAAAGTTTCTCCTAACGAAGTCTCCACAGATAAGTCAAAGTCTAATTTCTCCGGAGTCAAGTTTAAACGTTGAGCACAAGCAAGAGAGATGGGTAGAACCGGTATCTAACAAGGTATAGACTTCGCAAGAATTTATAATTAACTAACATATGATACCTTCGTTCGGGTTCCTCGCGTTTTGGGCAGTCACGACAAACGCTCTTCCAGAAACCGCCAACTTTATTTTGTCTGTATCCGCCTTTGGTGCCACCGTCCTAGCTGGACTAGATTTCGTTAAAGGACAAAATTGAGCTATGTGACCGTCTTTTCCACAACTAAAACATACCTTGGAAGGCAGTGAACAGTTTGGACTTATATGTCCCTCCTCTCCGCATTTGTAGCATCTAACTAGCGATCGTTTTCCTTCCCTATAATTTGTTGTTGGTGCTGGTGCTGCTGCCGACGTCTTTCCGTCATCGTTAAATCTTCTCTTCTTGAAATTTCCACTTGAATTATTTCTTCTATTATCTTGGCCATGATTACCACCGAAGCGGTTACCATTTCTGGCATAATAATTTCCTCTATGATGGTTATCATTATTTCAATGACCGCTGCCACCGGTACGATTATTATCGAGTTATTGGTCGTTATTCTTTGGTTGAGCTGACTCATTATCGCGCTCCAATAATTGAGCCCTATTCACAACATCTGAATATAAAAAAAGTTTTTGAGAAATGAGGTATTGACGTATTTCGGGTTTCAAACCTCGCAGAAACATTCACGTCATTCTCTCCTCATTATCAACCAAATGGGGTGCAAATCGGGACAACTCAACAAACTTAGCTTCGTACTCCGACACGTTCATATTGTTTTGCTCCAGCTTGATAAACTCTACCTCCTTTATGTGACGAATACTTTCAGGAAAGTACTTGTCATTGAACAGTTTCTAAAATGTTTCCCAAGACATATTGAGTGCGGCAGGCTGGGTACGCTTCACAGATTCCCACTAGTAATTTGCCTCACCACGAAACATAAAGGTGGCGAATGGAACCTTCTGTTCCTCCGTGCATCCCAAGACATCAAATATCTTGATAATTTGCTTAACCCACATTTCTGCCTTAATCGGATCCGGTTTTCAAAAGAATTCTGGTGGTCCCAACTCCTTGAACTGTTTGGCTGTGACAAACCGCACGTTGCTATCATTTCCACTCGTATTTTGTACACAAGTCTCCATCGTCTGATTTTGCATGAACTGCAAAAAGCTCCTAAACATTCCATCACTCATCGTTTGCTCGGTAGTGTTGTTTACAGGAGGAATATTGCCATCCTGTTGAACGATCTCCTGATTTATGGTTAAAGGTGTCTCCACGGTCTCATACACTCCATTGTTAACGTTCTCAGCTGTCATTCTTAAATACTGCCATAAAACAAGGGTTAATTAAACAAATTAACATATCACATAATATCCCTATATTATGACCAACCAATAAATAAGCTTAGGTAGGACACACTACAAAGGATTTACTCATCTCTCTCCTCCTAGTTCTATTCCCCGATCTCCGCTAGAGACCATATCCCTAAGCTCTGATACCAACTGTGACTCATATCCCAACTGTGGACAGCACCTCACAGTGGTACCTATCAGTTTGCCACCGCAGAATCAGGCGTCCCTACGGAGAGTGCGGCTTTGCATTTCCACACAAAGGAAGTCACCAAATGAAAGGCTCAGGCTCTTTACTTATAGCTCGACATTTAACTATGACACCCCCAAAATAGGTCCAATCCATCCAACCTATTTTGAATCGCCAAATACATGGTACAGAAACAACTACAACATCATTAATACAATTGTCGTGCAAAATACGACAACACAAATACTGTGAGTTTAAATACAATATTGTCTTCTAGACAATATCCACACTCAAATAAGTTCTCATTACAATTATTGATGCACTATTTTACAAAAATAGTGAGGACTGCTAAAACAACTGTCTAGGACCATCACTCTATACCTGATTCGGTTCTCGCTATGTTCTCGCTTCCTAAGAAAAAAATGGAACAAAAAGGAAAAGGGTGAGCTCAACTAGCCCAGTAAAGAATATTATGACTAAGATAATATACAAAAAATTATCCTTAGTCTTTAACAGGGAAAAATTTGATAGAATATAATAGACAACAAGTTTTAGATCAACAACTGCAGCGAAAATAATAATTCATTAGAAGAGTTAAGTAGATAATGAAATCTACTATCATCTATGAATTTAAAAGTCCATCATCAATATTTTATCCCTGTAACATCAATCAATATACATCTTGAATTAAATATTCATCTTTGCACTACGGGCCAAAGATATTCATTTGTATCACCAGTTGGTCATGTTCATTTCAACACCTGTTCATCTTTACACTACGGGCCAAAGATATTCATCAGGTAATCACACATCTTTGCACTACAGGCCAAAGATATTCATCAAGTATAACCATTAAGGACTGAGGATGATGAAAAACATTTTAGAGAACGAATCCAGTGAGACAGAAGGACAAATATTAGGGATTCATATTTTGATTTATCCAAATTCAATAATACTCCATAATAACCAATTATGAAGTAGAATTCAAAAATAAAGATCAAAACATGGATACAATCAAAGATAGTAACCATAAAAGACATCTGGGACGAAAAAGAGAAAATTTTATTTTTTGGTGACTAGTAATGTATTCGTGAATAGTGCCGTATATGTGAATAGTGTCGTATATGTGAATAGTAACCTCGACACAAAAAGGTAGAAATTCCACAATAAAATTCATAACAATATCTCAGCATAATGATATTGAAGAAAATAATATCATTTAAGAAGAAAATAACATCCCTTACCTCAAAGAAACAGTACTTCGAAATGGAATATCGGATATGATGCTGAATGAAACTTGTACTAAATAGCAACTCTCAAAGTATCTAAATACTCACAAAATACGCTTGATAATATAGAGAGAGAAAGCTTATATTTCTGGTGTGCTTTTCAATTCTAACCTAAGCACCTATTTATAGGAAAATGCTAGCACGCTGAAGCAGACTTAACATGCTACCTGATGGCTTTACCTGCTACTATTGCCACCCACCACATTTGAAATAAAATTTGAGCACATTTCTTACCAACCAAAAGTGGGGCCCACCAATTCTATAATTTTCCACCAAAATGATAAATTCAAAAACTTTAACAATTTCTGAACCAGTCACCTCTTAAAATTCATAACAAATCATACATTCATTTTTAACGGTTCAAAATTTGTGGACATATACTCAACTTATATATGTATAACATATCCAAAAATCACAACGATCCAACGGTCGGATTAAAAATTATAACTCACGCAATAGAGCTTTAAGAACACTAATTTAATTTTTAATACCTCCATTCCGACAAAAATACTGCTAAAACACCTCAACATTAATTCCTTCATTTATAACCACATAAAATAAATAAATATTTCCTTATCACATAAATCAATAAATAATTATTCACAAATAATATTACAGAATCACAATAATGACAATCAGGTCGTTTCCAGGAAAGAGGGGGCTTTCCGATAAGGATTTCTCCTTACTGGCGCGCAATTAGGTGACCAAACCTCTCCTTGACAGAACTTTCTAGACATTGCCAATAATAATATCTACTAACTTTATTCAAATAATATGAATTATTAATCTGATAATAGAAAATACTGTGCAGTGACAATTATTGAAACAACAATAATGTAAAATATCAACGTAGCAATTATTGAATCAATAACATAAAATATTAAACAAGAATTCTTCATAACAATTATTGAGTAGTGCCTTCATACGTAAGAATTAATAATTCAAAATATTGTGCAATCACTGGTGTATTCATTGTATGTGGCGCCCCCAAAATAGGTATACATCACCTATTCTCGAGTCGCCAAATACATGGTACGTAAATACAAATACAATCTTTAATATACAATAAGAAAGTCGTGAGTTTTAATACAAATATTATCTTACAGACAATATCCACTCTCGAATAAGTCCTCATTACATTTATTTGTCATACTATTTAATGAATAATGAGGACTACTAATACTATCATCTGGACCGTCACTCCATTCCCCGACTAATCCTGGCTACGTTCTCATTTCCTGAAGAGAACGATGAAAGAAAGGGTGAGCTCAACTAGCCCAGTAAGAAATATTATGACTAAGATAATGCATAATAAATTATCATTAGTCTTCAACAGTGTTAAGCTGATAAAATACAATAGACATCAAGTTTAACTGCAGCGGAACATGCAATCCATTAAAAGAGTCAAGTAGAGAATAAAATCTACTATATTTTATGATTTAAAAGGTTTTTCATCACTTTTATCGTTGGGACTCGACAATAAATAATCCACCTCATCCCCCGTGACTACTGACGATGATATTCATAAGTATCATAACCACAAATTATCCATGCACTACGGGCCAAGGATATTCGTGTATTCATCAATGGTCATGATCATGCCAACAACTGTCCATCAATGCACTACGGGCCAATGAGGACTTTTACCACATCATTTGTAACATTACGATCATGATTACAATCGAATAATCCTCGGTCATAATCATACCAAGTCCATCTATGCACTACAATGCCACGTATGACTTTCAACAAAATATAAATATGAGGATGATGACAATGATATAAGAATTCAATAAAACAAGTTCAAGAATTAATTTATTCAGAACTAATAACGTCCAAATTGTCAACATGATACTTCTTTGTAGAGTAAAATTTAAGAATGCTCGGAAGAATATTTTCACGAAAAAGATATCTTTGGATGAAGCGTAAATATCAAGGATATTCCACCAATTTCATGGAGTATAGAAGTCAAAACTTTAACCAACCGAGTATAATAAAGAATAAAATAACAAAAGAAATCACCATGCATGCGGTACTTGCATGTATGGCGAGTTATTCCAACAGAATAATAAATAACGGAATCGTCAGGCGTGTACGCACCAAGCGGGATATTCCAAATGAATAATAAAGAATGGAATAACAATGAAATCACCATGCATGCAGATCTTTGCATAGACATGTTATTCTAATAGAATAATAAATAACGGAACCAAGTCCGGTATAAAACGCACATACAGGATATTCTAACAGAATAATAAAGACGGAATCAGGTCCGGCGTAAAATGCGCAGACAGGATATTCCAATAGAATAATAAAGAATGGAATAACAACATAATTTCACCATGTATGAGGTACTTCGCATAGACAGGTTATTCCAACAGAATAATAAATAATGGAATAACAAAAGAATTTCACCAAGTATAGGGTGGCAGTATATATAAGTTATTCCAACAAAATAAGAAAGATTTGGAATAATGAAGTTCTCTTCATGAATATAAAAAAATACCCTTACCTTATAAAGAAGAGTACTCACTGACGGTGAGGCGGGGATATACTTGAAGAAACTTGCACTACGCTCAAAGCTTTCTTAAACGCTAAAGAAATACGCCAAGATAGAAGAATAATTCTCTCTATAGTTTCTCTCTCTAGAGTTTCAAAGAATTAAGTAAGAAATAATGAAGGAATGAGCTTCTATTTATAGAAGAATGGACTGAATAGTAACCAATCCATGAACGGTCCAGATCGATTTACTTTAAACGGACGGTCTAGATTGGTTTACAATAAAATATAATATATTCTAATTATTGTCTAATAAAACGAATAACTTTATAAAAGTATTTTGTTTTATAAAAAGCTTTTCTGTTTTATTACAATAATAATATTAATAAAACAAAACTTCATCATCATTATTATTATTCACATTATTAATCGACCAGGTCGTTCTCAGGAAAGAGAGGGCTTTCCAATAAGGATTTCTCCCTATTGGCGCGCAATTAGGTGACCAAACCTCTCCTTGGCAGAACTTCTAGACATCGTTAATAATGCAAATAATAATATTAATAACTCTGTCATCTCAATTATTGATTTAATAATATATAAAATATCGACAATAATTGAATAAAACTGAATGACTTCTCACGTAAGCATCAATAATCAATACTGGTAATGCTACTATGCAACCACGCGTATTCCTCGTATTTTTTAACACCGGTGTTTCAACAGTTAACAGTAAAACTTTCGCCATTATTTTCATAAAAATATTTTTGTCATTTTCTCAATCCGAATAATAATTACATTATGGGGTCCACCAATGATTGTGCTTGGTTATTTAATATTCTCTCGTTAAAATGAATATTCTCCCACCAATCGAATATTATAAACAACTTGCGTACTTTTTAAAATTTCTAAATATTACCCACAACTATAACATTATATCAAATTCATTCAAAAATAATAATTATAGAAAATTCATCTTTATTCATAAAAGTTGGGGTCTTACAATCTCTCCTTCTTATGAAATTTTGCCCTCAAAATTAGGGTACGTACCAGGTATGTCGAAGAGGTAAGGATACCTTGATTTCATTTCAGAGTCTAACTCCCAGGTCATTTGCTCAACATCGTGGTTCCTCCATAAACCTTTGACTTGAGGTATAACCTTGGAGCGTAGAATATGTTCCTTCTTATCCAAAATTTGAACAGGAACCTCTTCATACGTTAAATCTTGCGCTATTTTGTCCGGTTTTAACACAATAATGTGGTTCGGGTCTTTCACATACTTACGTAACATGGATATATAAAAAACGTTATGAACACGAGACATACTTGGCGGTAAAGCGAGTCTATAGGCTACAGTCCCTACTCGATCGAGGATTAAAAATTGGCCAATGAATCGAGGATTGAGCTTTCCTCTCTTTCCAAATCTCGTAACTCCTTTCCATGGAGCAACACGTAACAACACATGATCTCCAATATCGAATTCCACGTCCTTTCAATGAAGATCAGCATAACTCTTTTGTCGGTCTTGTGAGGTTTTTATATGTTGTCGGATCGTTTGAATCTTTTTCGTAGTCATACGTACCAACTCCGGTCCCAACAACGTTGCTTCACCCACCTCATCCCAGCATACTGGAGAAGGACACTTTCTTCCATACAACGCTTCGAATGGAGCCATGCCAATACTTGTTTGATAACTGTTGTTGTAGGAAAACTCCACCAATGGTAAGAACTTGTCCCAACTTCCCTTGAAGTCAAGGACACAGAGTCTTAATAAATCTTCAAGAGTTTGAATAGTCCTCTCTGATTTTCCGTCCGTTTGAGGATGATATGCCAAACTAAATCGTAAATCCATGCCCATAGCTTTTTGCAAACTAACCCAAAATCGTGAAGTGAATCTTGGGTCTCGATCAGAAACTATGGATACTGGCATACCATGCAATCTTACAATCTCGTTTATGTACATACGAGCAAGACATTCAAGTGTATAAGTTTTTCGTATAGGTAAGAAATGAACAGACTTGGTCAATCTATCAACAATGACCCAAATTGCATCTATACCCTGAGAAACCTTGGGAAGACCATTAACGAAATCCATGGTAATGTGCTCCCACTTCCATTCTGGAATTTCAAGTGGTTGCAATAGACCTTTTGGTACCTGATGCTCCGCCTTGACTCATTGACACGTTAGACACCTTGAGATAAATGCATAAGTTATCTCTCTCATATCATATTCCCACCAAAATGTATGTTAAAGATCATGATACATTTTAGTACTCCCAGGATGGATTACAAACGGTGTGTTGTGCTCCTCCATCATGATTTTATACTTTAACTCAAGGTCGTTAGGAACACAAAGTTTAGAGTTAACTCGAAGTATTCCTTCTTTATCGATTCTTGCTTTCGGCATAGCACCTTCTTGTACTTTCTTCCTCATACGCATCAGCTCCAGGTTTGTAATTTGAGCAGCTTTAACTTTATCGATTAAAGTCGGTTCTACTCGTATATTCGTCATCATCACGTGGGTCCCTAGAGTCTTTATCTCTATCTCCATCCTTTGCAAGTCATACAAAATGGGCCTTTGCGTTGACAATATCGCACTCGTACCCGCATATGATCTTCTACTCAATGCGTCAACTACCACGTTTGCTTTTCCAGGATGGTATTAGATGGTATGATCATAATCTTTCAACAATTCAAGACAACGTCGCTGTCGCATGTTTAATTCCTTTTGAGTGAAGAAATATTTGAGGCTTTTATGATCCGTAAAGATCTCCACTTTCTCCCCATACAAGTAATGCCTCCAAATTTTAAGTGCGAAGACAATAGTTGCCAACTCTAGATCATGAGTAGGATAATTCCTCTCAAATTCTTTGAGTTGTCGAGAGGCATAGGCTATGACTTTCCCATGTTGCATGAGAACACATCTTAACTCTTTGCCTGAAGCATCACTGTAGATGACAAATCCCTCCGAGCCAGATGGTATTGTCAGAACAGGTGCTGAAATGAGTCTTCTCTTGAGTTCTTGAAAACTCTTCTCACATTCCTCGCTCCAACTGAATTTTGTATCTTTCTAAGCCAGCTGAGTTAAGGGAGTAGCGATTCGAGAAAACCCTTCTACGAATCTCCGATAATAACCAAATAAGGTGAAAGCTACGATTTCTTTCGATCGATTTAGATTTAGATTGCTCGACTTTGAATAGCTTCAATCTTTGCTGGGTCAACAAATATTCCATAACTTGATACCACGTGCCCAAGGAATGCTACTTCCTCAAGCCAGAACTCGCATTTCTTCAACTTGGCATAAAGCTTATATTCACGAAGCTTTTGAAGTATCGGCCTCAAGTGTTGCTCATGATCTTCACGGTTTTTGGAATAAATAAGGATGTCATCAATAAAGACGACCACAAAGTGATCCAAATATTCCTTGAATACTCGGTTCATCATATCCATGAAAGCGGCGGGAGCATTAGTCAATCTAAAAGACATGACTAGGAATTCATAATGCCCGCATCGAGTTCTAAAAGCCATTTTGGAATGTCACCTGGTTCTAATCTTTAATTGGTGATATCCTAACGAAGATCAATCTTTGAAAAGAATTTGGCGCCTTGCGAATCGGTCAAACAGGTCATCAATACGCGGCAATGTGTACCTATTTTTTATGGTGACATGATTCAACTCTCGATAATCAATACAAAGTCGCATACTCCATCTTTCTTCTTCACGAATAGACACGAAGAGCACCCCAAGGAGAAGTACTAGGGGCGAATAAAACCGATGTCTAACAATTCCTGCAGTTGGGTCTTTAACTCCTAGAAGTTTAATAGAGTCATTCGATATGGGGCTTTAGAAATGGGTTTTGTCCGGGTTCAAGGTCGATACAAAATTCAATTTCACGCCTGGGGTAGGCCGGAAGTTCTTCAGTGAATACGTCGGAAATTCATTAACAATAGAAATATCATTCAAAACTGACGTATTTTTGTTTAGATCCGTGACATGAGCTAAGAAAGCTTGACATTCGTTTTTCAATAAACGAATAGCTTTGTGGCTTGAGATGACAATGATTGATTTAAATGGTTTGGTTGCTTGAATTCGCATAATAGGTTGATTAGGAATATGAAAGCTAACAACCTTACGAAAATAATCAATTTTTGCATGATGAGTGGTTAACCAATCAATCCCTAGAATTACGTCAAATGCAAGTATTTTCAATGAAATAAGATCGACAGGTAATGTGAGGGTACCGATTTGAACCAAACAAGACTTATAAACAGTGGATGTAATGAAGGTTTCTCCCAACGGAGTTTCAACAGATAAGTCAAAGTCTAATTTCTCCGGAGTCAAATTTAAACGTTGAGCGCAAGTAAGAGAAATAAAGGAATGGGTAGAACTGGTATCAAATAAGGTATATACTTCGCTAGAGTTTATGATAAGTTTACCCGTGATGACCTCATTCGGGTTCCTTGCTTTCTGGGAGGTCATGGCAAATGTTCTCCCTTGCACTACTGGCTTTGACTTTTCTAAGGCGTTCTTTGGTGCCTCCATCCTAGTCAACTTGTTGTCTTGATGAACGACAAAATCCAAGCTAGGTGACCTTCTCTTCCATAATTATAACATGCTTTGACTGACATCGCACGTTTGGACCGATGTGTCCCTCCCTCCGTATTTGAAGCATATGATAGGTGGTCGCTCTCCTTCCTTAACAACAAAATTTGATCTTTGACGCCTTTCCATCATTATTGAATCTCCTCTTCTTGAAATATCCATTCTTATTGCTTTGGCCATGATTACCACCAAGTGGTTACCATTTCGCATGTTGATTCCCTCCACACTTATTGTCACCGCTTCATGATCAAGTATCACCGGTATTATCATTTTGCCTACCGCTTCTCTTTTGGTTGGGTTGACTCATTATCGCGCTCCAATAACTGAGCCCTATTAACAACATCTGAATACAAACACAGTTTATGAGAGATAAGATATTAACGTATCTCGGGTTTCAAACCTCTTAGAAACATTCGCATCATTCTCTCCTCATTATCAACCAAATGGGACGAAATCGGGATAACTTCGTAAAACTTGGCTTATATCTTTGTGACACAGTCATGTTGTTTTGCTCCAGCTTAATGAACTCTACCTCTTTCATGTGACGAATATTTTCGGGAAAGTACTTGTCGTTGAACAATTCTTGAAACTTTTCCCAAGACATCTTGATCAGGCAAGGTTGAGTATGCTTTCTGATTCCCACCAAGAATCGCCTCGCAAGCAATATGAAGGTGGCAAAGGGAACCTTTTGCTCCTCGGAGTAACCCAAGACATCAAATATCTTGTTGATCTATTTTATCCACGTCTCCGCCTTAAGTGGTTTTGGCTCTCCAAAAAACTCTGGTGGTCCCAGTTCCTTGAACTGCTTAGTGGTGACCGTCCGAGAGTTTCCAGTGTTTCCACCTGTATTTCGGATAGGAGTCTCTCTCACCTGATGTTGAATGAATTGAATGAAGCCTCGGAACATTCCATCGTTCATCATTTGGTTAGTGTTGTTGTTTGCATGAGGATTGTCGCCTTCCTGATGCACATTGTCCTGGTTATTGATCTGTGGAGACTCAACGGCTCCATTGATGTTCTCAACATTCTCGGATGCCATTTTCAAATACTTCCACAAAACAAGGGTTAATTAACATATAACATATTATCCCTATACTTTGACCGACCAATTAAATATCAAATAAACTTAGGTAGGTCATACTAGCGAAGGAATTCCCCGTCTCTCCCCTCCTAGTTTTGCGAAGGAATTATGTTGTTATGGAATAACAACATAATTTCACCATGTATGCGGTACTTCGCATAGACAGGTTATTCCAGCAAAATAATAAATAATGGAATAACAGAAGAATTTCACTAAGTATAGGGTAGCCCGCCTATACAGGTTATTCCAACAGAATAATAAACATTGAAATAATAGAAGTTCTCTTCATAAATATAAAAAAATATACCCCTTACCTTATAAAGAAGAGTACTCCGACGGTAAGGCGGGGATATACTTAAAGAAACTTGCACTACGCTCAAAGCTTTCTTAAACGCTAAAGAAATACGCTCAAGATAGAAGAATAATTCTCTCTATAGTTTCTCTCTTTAGAGTTTCATTGAATTCGTAAGAAATAATGAAGGAATGAGCTTCTATTTATAGAAGAATGGACTGAATAGTAACCAATCTATGAACGGTCCAGATCGATTTACTTTAAACGGACGGTCCAGATTGGTTTACAATAAAATATAATATATTCTAATTATTGTCTAATAAAACGAATAACTTTATAAAAGTATTCTGTTTTATATAAAAAGCTTTTCTGTTTTATTACAATAATAATACTAATAAAACAAAACTTCATCATCATTATTATTATTCACACTATTAATCGACTGTGTCATTCTCGTGAAAGAGGGGTTTTCCAATAAGGATTTCTCCTGTCATGCGCATTGATTAGGTGACCAAACCTCTCCTTGGCGTAACTTCTGACATCGTTAATAATGCAAATAATAATATTAATAACTCTATCATCTCAATTATTGATTTAATAATATATAAAATATCAACAATAATTGAATAAAATGAATGACTTCTCACGTAAAGCATCAATAATCAATACCGTATATTACTATGCAACCACACGTATTCTGTACTTTTTAACACCGTGTTTCAACAATAGTTAATGGTAAAACTTCCGTCGTTATTTTCATAAAAATATTTTTGTCATTTTCTCAATCCGAATGATAATTCCGCCAGGGGTCCACTTAATGATTGTCTTGTCGTATCGAATATTCCTGTTAAAACGAATATTCCCCAATTAATCGAATATTATAAACAACTTGCATTATTTGTAAAATTCCTAAATGTTACCCACAACTATAACATTATATCAAATTCATTCAAAAATAATAATTATAGAAAATTCATCTTCATTCATAAAAGTTGTGGTCTTACAAATCATAACCACGCCAGACATCGTATTTTTTTAACCACTGTAGTATTCCAACAGTGTTAACGGTAACAATTACGCCGTTATTTATAAAAACTTAAAGTTGTCATTTTCTTCATCCGACAGTTATTCCGTTATGGGGCCCACAAATGGTTGCGCCGTCATATGAATATTCTCCAACAAAAATGGATATTTTATAACCACTTACTTATTTTTCAAAATTTGCACATTTCACCCATAACCAAAATATTATATCAAATTAACACCTTATTATTTTAAAATAATAATTAGAGGAAAATTCAATTGTATTTATAAAAAGTTGGGGTCTTACAAAACATCTCATATTGCTGAGTTAGGAGAGATTGCTTGTTTTCTATGACTTCTTATGTTCCTTCATGCATGATGAGTATTGCTTCCCAAACCTCCTTTAATGTTCTGTTGTTGACCACATTCTCAAACAGATCATCTTTTAAAGATTGGAACAAAATGTTCTTGACCTTTTTGTCGAGTTGAACAGCTCTCTTTTCGTTGTCTGTCCATTCTTCTTTGACCTTGATCTGTATTCTGTTTGGGTCATCTAGAGTTGGTGTAAGCTTTGTAGGAACGTAAGGCCCATTCTGAACAGTTTCAAATAGATCTTCATCTATTGAATCCATGTATGCTTGCATCCGAACTTTCCAGTTGGCAAATTTGTTTTTGTTGCACATAGGTGGCTTGCTGCCTCCTCCAGTCTTTGATTCACTTATTAGATGTGCCATTGGATCTACTTAAACTTTGTAGGCTGCTTGATAGAACTTGCTCTGATACCAATTGTTAGTTCCCGGAGGCACAATAGTTATCTAGAAGGGGGGGTTGAATAGATATTTAAAATTCTTCTTTGAATACTTTGTTAGTTTTGTTAATGATTCAAACACAACGGAATTAAGATTTTTTTGAACTCCTTCTTAGATATGGTGAGTTAATGAGAGTGAGGTAGTTATAACAGTTATAGCAGTTATAGCAAGAATGTAATAGGCACAGCAGTTTTAAATGGTTCAGAGCACTTAAAGCTCCTAATCCACTCTTCTACTCCTTGAGTAGGAAATCCACTAAGGGTATCTTTTACACTTTCTGAATCTCACAAATTCCTTCTAGACCAGCAGTCTAGGCACTTCTTATTTCACTTTTGAACTCTTCAAGTCCTTATGACTTGGAACTTCTTACTTCACTTGGTTGGTGGTTGATAAGTTCTTGATTGGTGCTACTCAGTTGCCGTTAAGCTTTTTTTCGAAAGAACTGAGTAGCTGAGCAAGCTTTCTCTTTTTCAGATCGTAGAGTTGAGAGTTTAGCGTTGAGTGTTCTTCAGTGTTTTTGTTCAATGCTTGCTTGCTTCTTTCATCTGCAAATGTTTTGCATATATGTGATCCTTGAAATGTATCCGTTGAAGATGTCCGTTGAAGCATTAAATCCGTTTGACATTTCTGAACTTTGATGGAGACTTTTCTGCACATCTTCTGATTAGTATTCTGGCCCACTAACACAGCAGACTGTCATCTCACCTAACACCTGAAAAGGTGTTTTTTCCTCTGACCCATGGTACTTTCCTTAGCTTCTTCAATAAGTTTTTTTTGTTGTATACTAAGGATATCTTTTGCATCATTGGGACTGGTGAGGACTTCAACGTTTATAACCCATTCCACATTTGTTGGGATTTATCTTTAAACTAATGGGTAAGGCTTGTTGCTTCTGACATACATATGATGCTCTACGATTCAGATCGTGGTGTCTTGCCACCTTGATGCTTGATCCGATACTTAGCAAACAATAGCACTACGATTTCTCTTAAGGACTTGGCACACTACGATCTTTACTTGTTTGTCTTGCAGACTCAACGTTTTCGAGAGCACACTACGATCTCTAAGTTGGCTCGACAAACGTTTGGACCACTCTACAATTTTTGGAGAGGCCCCTCAAGGCAGATATACTACGATCCTCGATGCTCTACGATTCTACCTTGGCTTCTGCAAACTCTTGATCAGCTCAATAGACTACGATTTTGTTGAAGCCTATCTATTACATCTCAAGACATAGATCAACCTAACATCTTTGATCTCCTCATAAATACATTTATTTATAGAATGATAAATATTAAAAGCTTAGATCAACTTAACAGATCTATTTGATCTATCACTAAGTCCTTGTACATATATTCCTTGAAGGACTTTACATAAAATCATAAACATTTATTTTAAACATCAAATCAAAATATGCAGTTTCCCAACAGTTTTTATTTAGAAACATTAGAACAACATTATTCTCTATGGGATAGACCCTTGTTATTTATACATTGTGCTAAATTCTGAGTTCGTAGAGTGAAAGTAAGATTTTTACTTTTTGGAGTGTAAATGACAATTACCAAAATTTTGGCGCCGCTGCTGGGTAATAATTAGTTGTTTTTATTTATTCTTTGTTTCTTTATTAGTTTATGACTCGATCCTCTCAATCTGTGAAGCTGGAAGATTGAGAAAATTGCAAAAAGGCTCAAGAAGGAAAATCGTAGAGTGTAGTATACAACTGCAGAAGAAGAAATTGAAGTTCTATCACTTGGCCTTAATATAGCACTGAAATAGTTGTCCAACAACTCATCAAGTGAATCAGATGAGGAGATATGGTTGTTCCTAACAATAACAGGACTCTAAGAGCATTAATAACAGTTTTCCTAATCAACTCTTTATCCCCAATTTTGAAGAATACATCAACAAATCATTATCCAACAGCTTCCTTATCCTTATTTGACTCTCTATTTTAATCCCTATATAGGATTTTACTCCCCAGTATGAGGGAGTCAAAAGACCGTTTTCTATATATACAAAATGACATTTCACACTCTCATTTAAGTGTACAACTCATCAATCATACACATCTTGACATTTTTTTACTACTTTATTTTCAAATTATAAACTTTATATTGACTTATTTTTTAAAAATTAATTTCAAACGTATTCAAATTTAAAATTGATATAAATTTATTTAATTTATGTCAATATAATTATAAATATTATAAAAGTACTATTAATTATAAAATTTATTATTTTCAAAATTTAAATGTATCATATTAAATTTAAGTTTAAAAGTATCACAAATTAACTTTTAAAAGTTAATATTGATACATTTGCAACTACAATCCATTCAATATTCACTCCATAAATTGCTTAAAATTTTAAATAAAGTAAAAATTATTTTAAAGTAGAATATAATTGATAAATTATACTCTCTCTTTTATAAATTATAATATTATTATTAATTTGATGTTTTGACTGTTGGAATTTTTAAATTTGAACTTTCAATTTTTAAATTTTATTATTTAAGGAAACAATATAAGGAACCTGTTGGGTACATAATAAAAAAATTGAATTCTTAATTTACAGAATGACCCAATAACACTACAAAGTAGGGATAAATATAAAGAAACTCTTGTAAATGATCTTCCACCGTAAAATTAACCAAGATCGAGATAAATGAAAAACACACGCTAGCTACTACTAGCTACTCACCTTCAAATTTCAATCATTTCTCCCTACCTTCCTCTAACGTTCGTATCTTGACTTCTCAACCGTAAATGTAGTAAAATCTTCGCTTCAACCAAAAAAAATACCCATAAACGTATATATATGAAAAGCATTGGTTCCATTTCTTTGCTCTTGGACCTTTGCCCTTGGCTTCTTCTCTCCTCCCTAGATACTATATACTAGCTACATCCTCTCTCTCTCTCTATAACTCAATCAAAACCCTTCTATTATTTCTTTTTTCAGTCTCTATATATACCTCATATATATATATATATATATATATATGCATTCTGCTCAATATATACTATATATTTCGATCTCTTCAAACATTATTTGCTACTTTTAAAAAAATGTTGCAGCTTTATGAAAATGAGCAGCGCATAATGCCTCATGAACATAAACAGAAAAGGCTCAAATTTCATATCAACGACCATATTGATGTGCTCATAGAAATACTCAAGCGCCTCGACGGCCGTTCACTCAGTGTTGCAGCCTCCGTCTGCCGCCTCTGGTGCTCCATAACTCGGAATGACTCGTTGTGGGAGCACCTCTGCTTCCGCCAAATGTCCCCGCCGCCGTCTGGGGTTCGCCCCGTGGTGGTGGCGCTGGGTGGGTACCGGAGGCTCTACATGCTGTGTGTGAGGCCGGTGCTGAGTCGACTCGGGAGGCAGAGGGGAGAGTCGGACCCGGTGAGGCGGGTTTGGACCCACCATGAGGTGGAGCTCTCTCTGTCTTTGTTTTGTGTGGACTATTACGAGCGGTTGGGTAGTGGGGGGAGACTCGGTGGTGACGCAACTGCATCGTCGTTGATGTTCCTCTGCAAGGCAGTGAACGTCTGATTGTACGACTTTTGAGGATGACTCGTAGAGAAGGGAAAGGTCTGAACGTGGCAGTGAGTAACATTAGGTAGCTGAATACAGCAACGACGTCGTAGGCACTGATCCAGTTCTGGCTTTGACATTTAGTTCCTAATTAACTTTTTCCATTTTTTTTTTATCTTTTTTATAGTGGTAATTATTTGTTGCTAGTTAATTAGTAAATAATATTGCAAACTGGTAATCACTACTATTTATTATTTTATAATTTTGGATTCATTTGTATTTTTGTAAAATGTTGGTATCAAGAAATTAGTTAATTATGCATGAATGTAAATTTGTAATATTGCCAAGAGAATGGTTAACATATGGATTTTGATATTTGCTTAGATGTGTTATATATATATATATATATATATATATATATATATATATATATATATATAACACAAATACAAATTCTAATAATATCTTATGATTTATGAATATAAATTGAAGTTGTTGATGCATTAGTCAGTATTACTTCTTGTAATGATACCTACCTCTTCCGGTAGGGAGATTAATCCGAATACTACACATATCAAAGAAATAGATTTTAAAAATAATAATAAAGTACGTTCCTCTCGAGTGTAATGCTATTTTTGTTTTGAAGCCTTTAAGCATCTAAAACAAATGCTCCTTCCATTTAAAAATGTTCGATCAAGTTTAATTTTTGAGAATTAATTTAAAATATATTTAAATTTAAAATATTGTGATTTATTTAATTTTTAAAAATAATAAATTATGTAACTGATAGTACTATTTAGATAGGTTATAATTATATCATAGAAAATTAAATTAATTCATCACAAATTAAATTTTAAAAATGTTAAATTGATATTGATCTTATTATATATTAGAATAGAGGGAATACAATTTAAAGTTTATATGCAATCCAGTAACATAGCACATCACTTCAATTTGTCTACAATTATTTTTAAGAATTTATAATTTCTTTGTCCATAAAATGTTTTTTACCCAATAAATATTTTAAATAGCGTAGGATGCTACAAAATTATGATAAAAAAAAAATCATTATTTTTATAATAGTATTTAATTAAGTAATTATTATGTTCATTATATAATCTCATCATCAATTTAAAAAAATTTAATAGGGCCACTTTTCTCTATAACCAAACACATCCATATTAAGGTCTGCGCATTACGCAAAACCGCGAACCGTAGGTTGCTTCCGTATTTTGAACACTAATATTAACTGCGCTTACTTTCACTTCACTTTTTTAATCATGACATTATCCTATTTTAATTATGTCTGGTCGGCGATTTGACGGAATCTTCAGTATTTCGCTGTCGTTGCCTGCCAGAATCTTGCCCCGACGAACCTTCAATTCACTTATTTTCATTTAAATTCTTACTTCTTTTTCTTTGCTAGCCTCCGTTTGCTGCATAATTAAGCTTAGTATGTGTTTGTGCCATTTTGTTTTTCTTTTATCCTGCAGAACTGGGCCTCTTGATTTGACTAAGATCTGAAGCAAAGTTAACGATCGATAAAGCTATTGGCGATCTGGGTTTGTTGATTTCCACTTTGATTCAAAACTGGGTAAGATTAAGCTCATTTCTGTATTATAGAAAATGTACTCAATTATTTGAGCTTTTAGGGGTTCTTGGATTGTTTTAATTACTTGTAGCTGAGATTTTGTTGTGTCAAGGTAAATTTAGTTTGAATTTCGGCGAGTATGAAAATTTCTTTCAATTTAGGAACTGGGATTTGATTTTTGACTTCGAATTTATCAAGGTTGTAATCGTTTTGAATGAGCTCAACTAGCTAGGAATCCTTAGTTTCCTTTTCTAGGGGGGTGGGGTTTGACTTGAGGCGGGTTTTTTGATTGTTTGGTGGGTTTAGAAAAATGATTCACAGGAGAATATAATCTAGCTATAATTTGTAAGTATAGGTAAAAGATTTGAGTAAATTGGTCAGCGTTTTTTTCATAGTGGTCTAAACTGGTTATTCAATCTGAAGTCTAAACTCAAAGTCGAGATTGGGAATGACTTCCCTGCAAGTATTTTTACAATTTTGATTCTCATTGGTGTAAGCTAACCAATAATTATTTGGTATTGTAGATTTTGCTATGTTCAAAACTTGGAAAAACTTTTCTTGAAGCTGATTTTGAGCATAAAACTATTTATGACTTTAATCCTAAATAGTGCGTGTTCTCTCTCTCTATTTTTCCTTCTTTATTTTTAATTTTAATAATTAATTTTCTGTTTCATATTTGCAGGCATGTAAACATGAGTGTCACCACAATAGGACTTCAACTGGGGAACACTTTTTGCTGGTTATAGATTTCCACCAAGAATTTTGGTTAAAGTTGGAACTTTGAGATGGAATCAAACATTCATAAGGCTCTTAGAGCTAAAAACAATGCCGAGAAGCTATTTGCAGTGAAAGACTTTGCAGCTGCAAAAAATTATGCTTTAGAGGCTCAAATGCTATGTCCAGAACTGGAGGGTATATCTCAAATTGTGGCTACATTTGATATCTATTGTGCTGCTGAGAGAAAATTTGATGGTGAATTTGATTTCTACTCAATCCTTGGACTGGAGCCATCTGCAGACAAATCAACATTGAAGAAACAATACAAAAAGATGGCTGTGTTGCTCCATCCTGATAAGAACAAAACTGTGGGAGCTGAGGGGGCATTCAAACTTGTCTCCGAAGCATGGACACTGTTATCTGATAATGCTAAAAGAAGCTCTTATGATCTCAAGAGAAATAAGCAATTGTCATGTGGGGTTCTCCAGACTATCTTGTCTTCAGTTCATGGTGCTGGGGTTACAAGTTTTGACAATTGTTCCAAGTCTGTATCTTCTCATAATAGACTTGATACCTTTTGGACTGTATGTACTTCTTGTCATGTTCAGTATGAATATCTTCGGAAGTACGTGAATAAAAAACTTTCATGTAAGAACTGCCTTGGTATCTTCATAGCTGTCGAAACAGGAGCACCCCCTGTTAATGGTTCTTTTCCATATAGTCCTTGGCCATATGCAACAGATAATGGGTATGGAAGTCATGGGTATAACGGGGTAACATATATCCCTAGTTCTGCTGTATGTTTTACAGGAAATGGGGTCCCAGGAATTAATTCTGGGCATGGATCTGAGTGTGTTCCTAATATGTCGTTTCAATGGAGTTCTTTTTCTGGACCTGCTGGTATGGTTGTTGAGCATAATAATTTAATTGCTAAATTTGTCAATGTTGCTCTTCAGTCCAATGGAAATGTCAGTAGAGCAAAAGTAAACGAAAAGCATATGGGCTCTAATGGACATAATGGGTACAGTGAACCCATAACCACCAAGCTTGGTAGGCCTCCTAAGAAACCGAAGGTTGATGTGCGTGGCACAACTCGAAATGAAAGTGAAGAAATGGCGTGGAAAACTGAATCAGAAGTGAAATTGAACAATGTCTTGGGGAATATCAAACATAATACAAAGATTTCCACTCCAGGTGAGCCATCAACCAAACGTTGGTCAGCTGCCCCTGCTTTTGATGTGAGAAAGTTGTTAATTGACAAGGCGAGAACAGTAATTCGTAGAAAACTAGAAGAAATGAGGTTGGCTTCAGCCACTGCAGCACCGGCTGAGAAGAATGAAAAGGCACATGGTGAAGCTGGTATACTCAGTGAGGTAACTTGTAAAGCAACGGGTTTGGCTGGTCTTGATCATCAATCAGAGCTCAAGAAAGCTCTATCAGTGCCAATAACAGTCCCTGACTCGGACTTCCATGATTTTGACAAGGATAGATCAGAAGAATGCTTCAAGCCAAAGCAGATATGGGCATTGTATGATGAAGAAGACGGCATGCCTCGTTTGTACTGTCTGATCCGCCAGGTCATATCAGTGAAACCATTTAAAGTTCATATCAGTTACTTGAGCTCAAAAACTGACACTGAGTTTGGATCTGTAAATTGGCTGGATTCGGGGTTTACCAAATCTTGTGGGAATTTCAGAGCATTCAATACAGACATTCTTGACCAAGTTAATATTTTCTCTCATCTTCTGAGCCGGGAGAAAGCTGGCAGGGGGGGATGTATTAGGATCTATCCAAAATGTGGAGACATATGGGCTGTATATCGTAATTGGTCGTCAGACTGGAACAGAGCAACCCCCGACAACGTGAGGCACCAGTATGAGATGGTGGAAGTTCTTGATGATTATTCTGAAGAGCTTGGAGTATGTGTCACTCCTCTGATTAAAGTAGACGGATTTAAGACGGTGTATCAGAGGAACACCAATAAAGATGCTATCCGATGGATTCTTAGGAGAGAAATGCTGCGGTTTTCACACCAGGTGCCTTCTTGTGTATTAAAAGGAAAGGCCACAAATTTGCCGGATGGATGCTGGGATCTAGACCCTGCTGCAACTCCAGACGAGCTTCTTCAGACTGTAACTGAATTAGAGGCGGGAAAGCCTAGTCAGATGGATAGTTGTGTGGCAAATACTCGTGAGTTTTTTCAGCCTGTAATGGAAGTACAAGTTGATGAAAAGCAGCAGCATTTTCAAGCAGATAACCGAGCTTCGACTCCTGCTGAGTTTCTTGAAAATTTAAATGAAGTGCAGGTGGAAAAGACTCCTGCTGAGGTTCTTCTAGAGTTAAATGAAGTGCAGGTGGAAAAACCTCATTATACAGAAAATGTACTGCAACATACATGGAGCTTCTTCACCCTGTAACAGAAGTACAGGTTGAGGAAAAATAGCCTTTTCAAGTAGAGAACTCTTGTGCAACTCTTGCTGAGCGTATTCAAAGTGTAACCAAAGTACATGTTGAGAAGCTTTGTGAAATGGAAAGTTATGTTGCAACTCCTGTGGAGCTTCTTCAGACTGTAATGGAAGTAGAAGTTGAGTCACAGCTATCGTTTCAAGCAGAGAACTCTGCTGCAACTACCACTAATCTTCTTCTTCAAGAAGTAACCGATGCGCAGGCATAAGCGCCTAATCAATCAGAAAAGTAAGGTTCGAAGATCCTTTATATGATTATTACCATAACAGTCTTGAGATTTGATATGTACAGATTTAAACATGCACAGAAGAGAGAAATCTAAAAAGATTAGATATCTGGAAGGATCATAAGCTGATCCACGGCATCAATCCCAGATTGTTTGAGGGCTCAACCTTTGTTGAGAACTTGTACTACTTCACATCTATTGACAGAAGAAACCCATATTAACTCTGGGCCTACTTAGTCGTCAGGGCAGATATAGAACTCAATGCTGCTATTTCTGGATCTGCAATAGGGGCGGGTGACAAGGATGGGTTTATCACTTTATATATATTGCTCATTTTTATACCAGTTTTTTTTTTTTTTTTTTTTACGAATTACTGATTGTATTCAGGTTCTCAAAGGGGAACCTCAGGAAATGTTAAAGCATGATGTAGCTGTTGTAATTTACTGTTGTGGAAGCTATTTTTTTTATATACTAATTTTCTTTTGATGATTTCTGTGGAATAATCATCAAAAGAAGCATACAAGTATGAAAATGCTATAAAATGACTGTGTTTATAAATCTCTCATTTAAGTACATATATATATATACTTTGCAAACATATAGGATGGAGCATGATATTTCTACATCCTTTTAGGTGTTGGAACATTGCAGAACATATATAAGAACAAAACAATTACAGTGAAATGCGATGCGATGCGAATATTAAATGTAGAACTCAATTATAGGAGGCAAGCAGGTCTTGGGATCTCTCGAAATCGTTCATCATGACACTTATTCGATATAATTTATGTTTTGGTATTTAGGAAAATTTAAATATTTGATGTATTTTTATTTATTAATTAGTAGTCAAGGTAGTTTTAATTATTATTTAGTATTTTTTAGGTAGATTTTGATTCCAAATCAATTTGTTATTTCCTTATAGGATTAGGGTTTCCTTTTAGCAGTGTAAATATGGTGCAAGGTTGATGTAATTAGGAACAACTCTCATTATTATTATTCTGGTATATGAATTAACATTGTGAATTCCTGTGATTTCATCAAAGGAAACAATTATTTGGCTAGTGGTCGAGCCACCCAGTGTCAGTGAAGCCTCCCATTCACCAACAGAAGTATGTTCTAGTGATCGTCTTTGGAAGTAATCTGGTACCTTTCCAATACTTGTCCATGTATTTGAACTTCAGATTGTGTATAACCACGATATCCACATCTACGAATTGGCCTGGATTCCTATAGTACACCATCTGAACCACCTTGTACTCGGTGGTTATTGGATGGAAACCAAAGTCAGACACTACCTTCTGTTCTTCAAATTGCCCAGACTTTGGCAGCTCTATGTGTTTCCTAGTAAAAGGATTGTATATGTAAAAGGGATCGTTGTTTAATGCACCATTACATGAGCCTAATACATTAAACTGATCGGGCATGGATGTGTGTATCAATTTTTCTTACCTTGTCGTTGGAAAAAGGTCTACAAGTTGGCTTCTGATGGGATCTTCACTGTGAAAGATTAGGCAAGGATTGTTATCTTCTATCCGAGAAAGGTGCAAGTAATTAAGGATTGTTCCAGGCTCGGGATACAAATCTGGATTGAATTAATGATGTTACAGGTAGCCTTGAAAGTATATCATCTTCTTCTAGCTTGCAATTGATTTGGTAATCAGTATTTCCATTACTTAATGTAGAAGAATCAAAGACACAAGTAAAGCAACAAGACATAGAAATTACAGAATATCGTGTTATGTATGCTGCCTGCTTGTTCAGAGGTTACATGGTTGCGGGAATTCGGTTTTCATCAACAAGGTCCCACACCTCTTCATATCCAGTTTTCCATGAACGCACTAGGCATATTGAAGTTGATTGTCAACATATATTCGAGATGCTTATGAACGTGCAATAATAATCAGATATTATTGCTTATGAACGTGCAATAATATCTGATTGATTAGATGCTACAAAAACAGAATTGGTAGTAGAAATAGGCGGCTGCTCCAAACCAAACCAACAGTAAATAACCGGTCATTTTCAGGTGGTAATCCCATAGCTTTATCTGCTATGAAAATCCCATAGCAGATAAAGCATTTTGAACCATCACTTGAACAGATTCAAGACTGATAGTTGGTGAAGATGACAAAGAAGAGGAAGTAGCAGAACTTGTTGAACTAGAAGCATGATAGGCTCTCACACTATTACGATTCTGTGACATTCCAACAAAATATGGCCATCTTTCTTGCAATACTTTTTCGCACAGTCCTTACCAAGTTGTCCATATCCTCAACATGAATAACATTGGACAGATTTAACTAGACTTCTTTAGGCCAGAAAATGCCACATCAGAGTTGTTTGACATTTTGTTCAAGAATAGCATGAGAATGAGTTCGCTACTCCTCTCGCAGCAACTCTTGGAAGCAGTCATCGAGAGATTGAGTACTTTTCATATTCTTACATGCTCATATTCTTTTCTGAGTTTCATAAGAAATTGATCACGTGTATTCTTCTCCTGTAGTTCTTGAACAACAGCAAGAGCGCTAGTTAGAATTTTGGCATAAACAATGGAATTATATTCCAACCATAGATTCATGAAACCTGAATACTTTTGAGATCCTGAGAATAAACTCCAATCTCATAGTTGAGATGAAATTTCCTTGCATCATTATCTTGATGATACATTTTTTTTCAAATAATTCCACATCTCAGCGGCTGTTTGACAAACCCTGAGATTTAAACCAATATGAGGTTCAACAGAGCTTACAATCCAACTCATGATTTTGGCATTGTTCTTGCTCCATTTCTTAATTTCAGCATCCTTAGAATGGATCCTTAGATGGAACAGTTGGTTTAACATCAGACCCGTCTACAAAACTCCACATTTCATTGCCTTGGATAAAACAGCCAAGTTGAAATTCCCACAAAAAATCATTTTTCCCATCCAAACAAACTGGGATCAAATTAGTTTTTTCTCCAAACATGATGCAACCAAGAATTCGAAGCGTCAAAAAGAGGTTACACTGAACACAAAATTGTCTCCAAGAGAAGACAATCAAATTGAAGAAACGAAATTCTCTAAGAACTCTCTTGGTGTCCAATATATGGATCCCTATAGTAGACCATCTTAACCACCTTGTACTCGTTGGTTATTGGATGGAAACCAAAGCCAGCCACTATCTTTTGTTCTTGAAATTACCTTGATTTAGGCATCTCTTTGTGTTTCCCAGTAAAAGGATTGTATATATAAAGTAGATCATTATGTAACACATCAGATAAGCATAATAAGCCATTACATGAGCGTATTAATTTTTCTCACCTTGGATCAGAAAACTTGACAAAATAAAGCTGGTTTCTGATAGGATTTTCACAGTGAAAGACGAGGCAAAGATCGTTTTTTGCTATCCGGGAAAGGTGCAAATTAAATAAAGAAGACTCACCTCATGACCACTTCAACTATATAATATCATGACCACTTCAACTTTTCAAAATAAATCCACTGATCATCATAGCATATGATGCCTAAAGTTCAATGACAGGAAGGTTCAGATAAAATGGATTTATGATCCCCATTGATGATCACCCAGCTATACAAGGACAGCAATATCATCCAAAATTGATTTGTTCCTTGCAATAAATTCAGGCAAATACAATAGTAAATGTAATATAGCAGAATCTTGGATGTATCCTTAATTTTAACAGTTTATTCAACCAGAAATCACTATAACTTTTCTATAAAGGCGAGGAGACATTCCAGAAGACAATTATGTTCTTAAATCATTAGCTAAAGCAAAATGAACTGATACATTGAATAACTTTAAGATTAAAGCTAAACAAAACGTATAGTGGCATTATGTCACATACAAGTATTACTGCTAACGTAGCTTGAAGACTTTGGCTTAGCTAGGAAAAACATTGAACCAACCATGATAATGAGTGTGATCAGTTAAAAGATGTAATTTGGGCCTTACCAAGGCAGGCAGTGAATGCAACTGCAAAAAGGAAAAAACAGAACCTAATAACTCATCAAATTAACACATTTAATATTTATATGCATTACATCTCAATTGGGATATCCACCCGATTCAGGCTGCCCATATGTACAACAGTTTGAAACATATCTGGCATCCCCTGAAACGTTATGTCTTTTAGTATTCCACTCTCTGGATCATACAAAGCCAACCTCCCAACTTTGAACTCTATCAAAATCCCACCAGTTTTCAGAAAGCATAAAACTCGAACTGTTCTATTAAAAGTGTTCTTCCACATTCGAAATGGTCGTCGAAAATTTTGATTCGGTATCTTTGGCACATAAGCTCCAATTCTGAACTCCTTAATCCAAGATTCTTTCACATCATATTCTTTCATAACCCAAATCTCTAATTCCCCACAGGTATAAACTACTGCAGAAAGACACCCTTCCAGAAGAGCTAAATGATAGTTACGCCTAATACGGCCACCAAAATCAGGTCTTGGAACCTCACGAAACTGCTCATCTGCAAGATCAAAGGAAACAATTCTTCGGCCACGAACATTATTGGGCATACGTGACAGCCAATGAAGTCTTTCATTCATGAAAAGAGCTTCTGGTGACTTTCTTTCAAGCTGATAAGGTGCTTTTCCAATACTTCTCCAAGTATTGCTGCCCAAACTGAATACCAGAACTTCTGATTTTGTATAACCACGCATTCTCATTCTACGAGCAGGCCAGAATCCAATATCTACATTCCAATGGTAAACTATCTTAACCACCTTGTACTCATCGGTCCCTTGACAGAATCCAAATCCACACACCACTTCTTGTTCTTGATACTGCCTTGATTTTGGCAACTCTATGTAGTCCCTAGTGAAAGGATTATATATATACACCGAATCATTGTATAATGAATCGGATAGACATAATAATCCATTACATGAGCCTACAACCTTAAACTCTGGCATGGAAGCAGAAAAAGGTGTATTAATCTTTCTCACTATCCCTTTATCATCATCACGATCAGAAAATTCAACAAAATAGAGCTGGTTTCGGATAGGATAGTCACAGTGAAAGATGAGAAAAGGATTACGCTTTGTTGCCTGGGAGAGGTGCAAATTAACAAGATTTTGATCAAGTGACAAGGTGTGCCAGGCTCGGCATACAAATCTGGACTGCATCACAGATGTGATGGGTAGCCTTGAAAGTATGTCGAGGGAAATTTCACGGGGTAAACTATCTAACCCATTTCTTGACTGATCTTCTAGCTTGCACTTTATTTTCTTGTTGTGCTTCGCAATAATTAAGTCCATGAGAACCAGAAGACAAAGTAAAACAGGCAAGCCTAAGGATGAAGAAAGAACTTTGGCAGATAATTAAACAAGGGGAAGCTCAGATAACAACAAATTGATCACCATCATAGGAGACGGAGGCTGCAAGAATATCTTGTTGATTTTGTTTACTGGGAGCCACTATTGAATAATAATCTGTTACAAGACAAAAGGCCTTACGTTATGAATTCTGACAAATCTGCTGCACCTTCCAGATTTTTCTGGGATAAAGTATATGTTTCTAACTACATACATTAATCAGCATAATAGACTGCAAGAAAATCTTATTGATTACTTTTGGTGGGAGCCACCCACGCTTGAATAATCTCTAACATTACAAAAGAAAAACCTTTAAATATAAAAACATCCCGATCATGTATTGAAAAAAGAGGTAAATTTGTTCTCAAGTATGAAGTTAAACAAATAAGTCTTTTAAAGCTATTAACTGTGGAGAAATAAGACTATTAAACAAATAAGAGCTTTTTCACCAGATCAAGGACAAGCATTTTTCATAATAATTTTTAATATTTTGCACTAGAATTTATCTCGTAGGGTGAAACCAGGGAGTAATTTATCCGTTTTCAAATGAACCTAATTAAGGGTATGTTTGAAAATATACAAAACCATCACACTAATTTTATTAAATACAATTTGGCTTTCTTTTGCTTAAACAAACATAGCCCAACTGTGTATGAATCAACAGATCAGAAAAGACATATCCTCATGTACAACATCTCTTCAACTATTTCATAGACGTACTAAGAAACCATTATGTACATGAATTTACGAGTAAAACAACCTACATAGCCATTATCAGAACACAAAGCATACATATGCAACAACTCGATGAAAAAATTCACATCTGATAGCTTCCGGTATATAGTTCAAAGTTAAGATTACACAGATAGCTTCATTCACTTTGTTCAGCGCCTAAACATGCAATCAAATAAATACACAAGCAACAACACAACATTGTAGAGTGGTCATGGATTTGTTCTAGTGGGAAGGCGTTCGCTTGGTTGGCTTTCTGCATTTGGGGGGACGCTATAAACATTTTTTAGCAGGTCCTGGATTTTTGATAACATCAGCGTTTGAGAAGAGTCACCTACGCCATTACTTTGTGGTGCACGTGAACTTTCCTGAAGCTTAATCTTCTCAAAAAGATATTGCCTCTCAGCCTCGGCCTCACTCAACCGCTGTTTCAGGTATCTGCTGGCATATTCTTCCTCTGACTTCTCTGACCTAGCAAGAGCAATGCTCTGTAGCCGCTCAGCCTCACGTCTTGCCTCGTTGGCTTTAAGCTGAAACATATCAGCCTCGGCCTGCTTAAGCCTAACAATGCTCTCCAATTCATCTATCTGTTGCTTTTTACAGTGCCTCTCCAGCTTCAATTCTGTGACTTCCCTCGCCTTGTCCTCAAGCTCACGGTCGCAAACCTCAAGACTGAGGCGTGCCTTTTTCAGCAACCTCATCTTCTCATCTGCCACCATTTCCATCTTCCGCACAGCCTCCTGAACCACGTCAGCAATTCTATTGCATGCCTCTTGTGGGGCTATCAGACGTCCACCTTCCCCAGACTCTGGTTTTTTTGGCGAGTCCATCTCAAGCTCTTCATAAAAGAAGTACATAAATCAGAACCGGACCAAAAGAAAACAGGCAACAGTATCAAATATGTTTAGACTAGTAGCTAATAGTTGGGATTCTCGCCCTTGATCTAATTCTAATGCCTCCACTGCAAAATCCTGAAACCCGGCAAAGTTATACAAACAAGACTAACTAATTGGGCAGAGGAATAAAAAAATAGGGAAAAATCAACATGCCAAGATTTTAGATGATATGATACAATGGGAGCATACTTCAATACAGCGTGTCTAACTCAATATACAAAAACAATGGTACAATAACTAAAGGCTATGCCAGTCTAAACAAAACGACATTGCCATTTTCGATGCAAGGTAAAATTGTTACTTCTCTAAAGAAAATTCTGTAGATGTAAGCACAAGCCTGGAAGAGAACTCATGCTACCGAACAACAAAACATAATTATTAGCGACTATATCTAAATATGCATGTATATACCCAAGTTGGTAATGATTACTTTAACATCTATTATCTGACAGACTATGATGCCAAACAGTTGTAGATGGCTAGATGCTACTTAGAAAAAACATCCTAACCACACTCCAGAAACCAGCCAGGAGCAAATAATCAAAGAGAAAGTACTAGAAAGTTAAAAGTTCTCAAAAAGGATCCAAAGATGTTTTCATTTGTACATGATCAAGTTCCGTTTGTATTCAATGCATTTCCCAAAAATCTAAGAAAATAACATTTAGACAAACAACTGTCATGGTAGGCCAAGGGAGATTGGAAACAGTTATACCCCACGAAGCAGCTATATAAAGTGTTAGTCTACAAATAACCACCCATAGGCCATCTCAGGGTCAAGTAATCCACATATGTAAGCTCAGACATACAAATTGATTAGATTACAACTACCAAGTACTACTTATGTTATAATTGTTAGGAAAATGTATATTTCAATCTGATATAAATCAGAAAGCAACTTTGATTTATTAAAGTAAATGCATAAATGTAGAAAAGGATTGTAGTATATCAAGGCTAGTACTTGATACTATGTCCTTAAGACAATTACGCCCTCCTATGGTACTTAGATTTGTTAGCGCTCGTCTTCCAGGATACAATCATTACATATACTATAGCAGAACTACAAATAGTACACACAACGAACTAATGAATGCTCTGAACTTTCTCAATTTGATTATGAATATGATTGAAAAGATGATGCAAAATTGAATGCCTGAATGACTGAATTTGTCACATATATATAGGGTGATTAATGACCCTTCATGTTTGGACATGACCTTTGTGAATCGACTGGATGCATATGAAAAGGCATGGCTGAACAGGTGTGAAGCAAGCAAGCGAGTCAGAAGCAAAAGCATTGTTGCACTAGTGTGTAGTGCAGCTATGCTTGACCTAGCACTTCTGTGCTGGTGTGAAGCGCAACTGCGCACTGTTACGCACAGAAAGTGGAGCGCTTGTTGTTTCCCAAAATTAATAAATAAAATTAGAACTAAGCAAAAAATTAGAATTTTTTTCCCAAAAAGATATATATACCACGACCCGTGCCCGAGCCCAATCAGCCAGCCGCGGCGCGGGTCAAACAAGTCTTGGCTAAGTCTTTTCCCCTCTACAAAACTGGGTTGTCCCTTGGGGCCCAAACCCAAGAGACCCATTTAAAGTTTAGTTCTCAATAGATGTGGGACAAGCATTCATTTATCATCATCAAGGGAATTTCTCATTTATTACCCTATAGATTTGAGCTTCCTAATACTTGATTTTAATCTACTCATGGAGTATAACACATTGATATGTGGATTCATATCAAATAATTAATGGAACCCACTTTAATTTTTAACTTAAAACCCAAGTTTAAAACTTCATTAAAAGCTCAAATTCTAACAATAATAAAAGTGAGCATGAAAACACCAAAAAGATATACTCCACAAATTTGATATGAATCACTTTATCTTCCTTTATCAAGCCAGGAAAGAATGGAACACAAGTTTAGTTGTGCAATATCCTGCACATGCAAGGATATGAAAAATTGCAAGGTTAAGTTATTCATAGGAGTATGGAAGATGGTGAATATAATTGGAGAACTCTTATAGCTTTAACACGTTGAGCTAATCAGCTAACAGCTGAGTCTGGATTTAAAGACGGACGGAGTTTTTCTATTAAGATGATCATTGCATTTTGCAGAACTTTGTTCTCTTTTCTGGGTTATAGTTCTAGCATATTAATAAGGAAACTATTATCTATTTAAGAAAATCAAGTATACTGAATAAACATAATTTCCAAGTTTCAGGTATACATACCTTGGAAGAACATCAATATAACCCTGCATGCTAGTGACTCGGCTACTCCATTCTTTAATTTTTCAACGAGCTCCTCGCACTTCCAGAAAAGTTTCCTCCCTTTGGGATCCTCACTACCACGGAAGATCCTACTCACAAAATCAAGTTCCCTTGACAAAGCTTCCCGGTCCCAAGTTGGAGCACAATGTTGGAATACATCTTTGACCCACCCTAGAAGCTCAGACGTGCGATTGCACGCGCGGCACCTGAAAAGCATCTCAGCTGGACCAGATCCAATCTTTGTAGAGGATCCCATACAAATTTGTTTATCACGAATAGCACAATCTGTATGAGTCCAATGAGAACACATATCGCAGCCAATCCAGCGACATGTATTAACCTCAAAATCAAATTTGTTACAGATCACACACATGCAGAGATTGCAGAAACCTTTTCTGTTAGTGCATATATCACAAGTACACTCATCTGCAGGCAGTTGGTTCTGGCACACCATATTTCTGCATCGTTTATAGACAAAAACCTCAATCAGGGAAGTTTGTGAAAGAGTAACACTTGGATGCAGGAAAGCCTGAATTCCTGTATTAATAGCAACAAGAATCTCCAGCTGAACTCGGTGAGCTCTAATCAATGTTTTAGCAGTCAAATCAGACCTACTCTGTACAAGCTTCTGCAAAATCATAAATTCCTCTCTATGTTGAGAACCACCACCTCCATCAAGAATTAAACGAAGTCCACCCTTCTGTTTCTCCAGAAACTCATCAGGAAGCAAATGCATTCTTTCAGAAATTATATCAACTCTTTCTCTTGCTATGTCCCGAAGAGAAATCTTATCTGAATTAGAAAACCGACGGATGACCGACTGCTCAGGATAATCATTCTCAGCTTTCTCATTCTCCAGCTTCTTTGCCATAATGGTTCTAGCAGTGGGCCAAGTTTCTTGTGAACTGGCACTCTCAGTTGGGGAGTCACGAACACGATCAGAATTTGATCTGCGGTCCTGAGGATCAGGTGATGGATGCGTATCCGAAGCAGCTAGGAATAGAGATGGATGCAATCCACTCGGCCATGGTAGCTGACGCGGAGGCAGCATATTTGGTGAGTGTTGGTTGTGGGTGTTAGAACCAGATGATGCTCCCATTTAAATAACCTCACTAGCTCCAGCACTAAAATAAAACAAGTAAAATCACAATCGACAACAATCAATGACATCTAACATTAAAATAATCAAAACTAATATACATAATTAATATACAAAAGCAATAACAAAGATTACATCTAATCTTCAATTCAGATAGATGTTCATCTGAAACTCCAAACAATAACAGAAACAGAAAGTTATCTATATCACAAACCCAAAAATAATCCATATCAGTTCATATTAAGCAAATCAGAAGAAAGCAACACATTCAAACCTATAAATACCAACAATCACAAATCCAGATATAATGTGTAAAGGGTAGACAAACAAGACACAAGCTTTACTGCATCACCAGAATTTAAGCTTTAAATCCACACAAACAAATTGCATCAACGGATCAAATAGGCATAGATGTACACATAAAGTGATCTATGATATACATATATTGACGTTTTGGCAGCTAAGAAAATACATGGAATTCGAAAAGAATACCCAGCTAAAATATCTATTTTTGCTTACAGTTCCGAGAGATAGTTAAGAAATAGAATCTCAAATCTAAATAGAACCAAATACAACTATTCAGCTCATCTGAACTGAGCCTTAAATTTTCATGGAGAAACTAAAAACCAAAGTTGAAGAAAAATCTAAGCTTTCATATGTTTTTTGTATGAGTTAATTCATTTTCTTATCAAATACAGATCAAAAAGAGAAATTCCTCACCAGTTGACGCAAACTTCAGCGAAACAGATTGATTGACACTTTAAACACAAAGATATAACAGATTGTTTGAATGTGAATGTTTAGGGAAAAAGGGGTTTTTCCCATTGAGGTCCTAACTTTTACTGTTACACAACTAAATTTTAAAAATAAATTAATTAAAATTTATAAATTACACCATTTCGTGAAATTAATTGGACGATTATTTAATATTTTTCTACATATATGTACACATAAAAAAAAATAAAACATTTTTTATGTGGAAAAAATAAAAAAAAAATACTTAAAAAATAGAAGAAATAAATCAAAACAATACTTTTGATTTTCTTCTCTTTGGTATTGGGGTTCTTCTTATATGTTGTAGCTCTTCTCCTTCATCTTAGATCCTCTTCATTTGGATTTATCTTTCATATTGGGTTTATTTTTTTTCCTCTCGGTTGAATTCTTTTTCTTGTTATTTGACTTAAACATTGTTTTTTTATCTTCTTTTGTTTTCCATCTTGTTTTTCATAAATATATCTATATTAATAGGTGTTTATTTATAAATAGCTTATGAATTTGCGATTAAGGCTTTACTAGAAACCCTAATTTTATCATAGTTGAGGAAGTACATAATGATGATTGGGAGCAATTTTTAGGTTTTTCAATTGTGGATAATCTTGATGCATTGATTAAAAAGAATAGTTGGTTCATAACGAGAGCACATCCTCTGTCTTTAAATTCTCTGTTCCTCACTTAAATTTTGATCCATATCCTTTTATTTAATTTTAGAATTAATTAATGTTAAGTAAGAGACTATCTGTCAAAATTTAAGTAGAGGGTCACAAGGAAACAAGAAATTTGAGAACAGAGGATCTGCTCTCGTTCATAAGTAAATTCTGTCGTGTGTCTAACTATGATCCCAAATTAATATTTTCATAGATTAATTATTTTTTTATATAGTTTACGTACAAAAATATGCAATTCAATTTGACAGCCATCCAATAAATTTAACAAAATTGTCTAATTTATATATTTTAATTAATTTAGTTAACTAATTTCATATTTTTTAAATTAAATGGTGTAAAAACCCCTTCGTGACCAATGTTTAGTTCTTCTCATTTGGGTAGTGTTTTTTTAACCTCTTTCAGACCAAGGTCGAAGCTTTCGCCCAAAAGTCAAATGCAGACGTTGGCGTCATAATAAATCGACTTATTTATATTTGTTGGCTTAAGTGGCTTATTTAGTAAGGATGATATTTTGTTTGACACGTTTTTTACGAAAATAAGCTTTTATATTTTTAATAAATTAAATGTTTAAAATTAACACTTCAATATCATAAAAAAATATGTGTTAAAGTGTTATCCTACTCTGCTAAAAACTTACTTTAAATAAGGTTATACTCCCTCCATTTCAAAATTAAATATATAATTTAACTTTTGAGATCAAACGATGACATATTAAATTTTAAAATTAGTATAATTCATAAAATTTTATAATGAAATAAATTTTGTGATTGATAATTGTTGTTATATATTATATAATTATATAAATTATATAAATTAAAATTAAATAAATTTATTAATTTGAAATTTAATATATTATCATTTAACTTTAAAAATTAAATTATATATTTAATTGAAGAGAGAGTACTTTTTTACAACTTATATCATTATAAAATGTTCAAAATAAGCTTGGAAAAAACAAGGCCATTAACAATGAAGACAGAAGAAATTATCGCTTACCGGTTGACCAGTTAAAGACATTGATATATTTGTTGGTGGGTCAATTTTGGCACCCTACTGATTCTTGAATAGACGTAATAAGAGAAGGCAAGTGAATTTGAGTTTGACCAAGTGGCCCACCTGCTGAATTTAATTTTTAATTCTAATAAATATTTAACAACCTCCATTTCACAAGAAAATCTTTGTTCTAAGAAATCATTTATATTTTTGATAATATAAAATAAAATTTATATTCTCGCATTTGTGGCCACGAATTCGTTATCATGTAAACACTGACAAATCTAGAAAAAATATTAAACAAAATTATCTCTAAAATTTAAAAAAAAAAATTACAAATGAGTCTCATCTAAGGCCGTAAAATAAATCAAACTATTCTTCAGGCTTGATTCGTACTCGCTCGACTAAAAATTCGACTCAAAATATAAATTATTCAAGTAACGCCCCTATATCTATACACTCACGGTATCCGATATGGTGCTTATTACAAGTCAATATATATAACGCATTCAAATCTATACACTCATGGTATCCGATTAAATGTTTATATCTAATTGAGTGACTATACAATTTATAACCAGATATAATTTCAATAGATCCAAGATTTACAGTATCCCATAACAGATAATAATTCTCAAGAGAACTATTGCTGTGTTTGGATACCCCCACTTGGATATATGAACTGTATCTGTGAATAGTATCTATCTATCCGAAATTCAGAGTATCAGTAATAAAATGAACAATCCATATTACCAATACCCTCACTCAGATGTATAGTCTATGTCATGCGAATTACACTATCATATCGATAGTACCTATCTATCCAAAATCCAGAGTATTAACAACATGAACCGTCCATGTTATCAATACCCTCACTCAAATAAATGGTTTCCAAATATCTCAATTAATTTGAAGATTCTAATTACATTTTGTTAGTTCCCAGTAGGCACAATGTAGATCTAGAAGGAGGGGGGTTGAATAGATCCTTAGAATTTCAAAAATACTTTTACTCTATTAAGTTGTATTGCTCATTAAGTAGCTCATGACAAACTTAAGAATCTTTTCAAGCACAGCGGAATAAGTGAACGATCCCTTCATTGATATATTCATAATCACACATACATTGTTCAGAAGAGTTACTTCAAAGATGTAGTAGCGATTAAAACATTCATAGCAGCTTATAGCGCTTAATGTACATAATGTAAATGACATAAAGTAAAAGACACAAGGGTTTTAAGTGGTTCGAGACTCAAGCTCTAATCCACTCTTACCGCTTTCAACTAGCAGATTTCCACTAAGGAAGGCAAAGACCTCGAATCACTAAGATTCTTTCAAGGCCATGAGCCTTGGGACTTGATTCACTAAGAACTCTTCAAGGCCAATGACCTTGGAACTCCTCTAGTTCCCTAGGAACTCTTGCCCCAAAGAAGCTTGGAACTTCGCTTAGTCCTTCCTACAAGGACCCTCAGCCCCAGCTTTCTTGTTGAGTTGTTTGTTTTTGTTTGTTAGAGTTGGTCTTTGAGTTGCTAAGATGTCTTTAAGCTCGAACATCTTCTCATATCTTAGCGACTAGGTGTGGTCCTCTATGCATTCTACTTCGAGTCTGGACCATATCTTCTTTTTGTGCAACCGATCTTCACTCTTTTCTGTTCATCTTCATCTGGTATCAGCTTTGCACCATCACCATCTGGGTTCTGCTAAGTCTCCGAGCTTTTGGTAGACTTTATCTCGACACTTAGCAATCCCTGAACCCTTCTTGAATACTTTGCGGATGTGGTTCGCACTTTTCGATCTCGACTTTTGGTTCATAGTGATTCGTAGAGTGGCTCTCTTGATCTTCTTTGTACTCAGCCACTTTTCTGAATGATATCTTCTTGGCCTTCTCGGCTCTCAGGTTGGCTGCCATCTTTAGTGGCATTCTCATCTTTGTTGAGTGAATCTTTGATCTGTTTGAGTTCTTCTTCAAAGCTGCTTCACTTCCACCTTGGTAGTCTCACTGTTACTAAGACTTGTTCTATTGATCTTTGGTGGAACTCGTAGAGTCAAAAATAGCATTCACCAACTCAACGATTCTGCAACACCACAATCATTAGCGACCCTTGATCTTTGAAGCTCTGTTGATTTATACTACTTCCCAATCTTCCCGTTGGAAAGTGGCCGTTGAAAGCTATTCAAATTTCTTCGCAGATCTCGAGTTATTTGGTGCGATCGCAGATGTGACATGACATCTTTTTCGACTTTTCGACATCGCAATCGCTATTTCACCAACCTGTCGGATATGTCACTTTAATGTCTTGGGCGGTGTCGAAGACTTTATTTCCTTCTTCCGATTTCTCGATCGAGGGTTGTCCTTACATCGATGCTCTCGATGAGCTCTTGTCCAAATATTACCCTTCAGATTGAACCGTTGCCAATGCTTCAGTCTTCAACTATTCGAACTCTACGATTTTGATGCATGTCTTCATGGACTTGATCGTAGTGTCTTGTTGACTGGTAGAGACAACACTACGATCTTGAAGAGTGTTGATTTGATCTTTAATGTAGAACACCTCTTCCTTTTCTTGTGCAGTGCTTCAACACTTCTGTTTGCCTCAGCAGCTCTCAGATACTGATGGCTCGATTCCTTGCTCTGGCCTCTTCTGAATAACAATACACTTCAGATTTGTGGCGTGTCCAGCTCGCTTTCTCCTTGTGATCTCCCGTTCACTTATCATCAATGGACTGACCCAATGCTTAATCACTTTAGGCTTGTTCTTCAGAAGCTGTCCAGTCGCAAACACTACGATCCTGGTAACTTCCAAGATCGTTGTCTTCTGTCTGCTTGACAGCTACTGCACTTGCTGACTTTTCTTGGTCAGTTACAGAAGTCTTCTTCTGATCTCCTTGTGGAAGACTTCATCTTGAATGGCTTCACAACTCAATCTTGATGCTGATTGAGTTGGTGTTTAGATCTTCTGTTAGCTTGCATGCCATTCGTTGAGTGCTCTCTAGTTTCCTTCGTGGGACATATCTATGCGATTACAACCGAGGCTTCATTCCTTTGGATATTCCGGGAGTGCTTCATTCATCGAGAATCGTATTTCCTCTACGATTACGCCTTGGCATTGTGGAGCACATCTATTGAGGTCTTAGTTCTGCACTCTACGATTGACTTTGGTTGTGCGTACACTACGACTCGAGATCTTGACACTTTACGCTTTACGTCGTTGTGCTTGTTGTCTTCATCCGATCTTGCTTCAACCGCGATCTCGCCTCAGTATGATTAGTAGACTCTACGACTGAGAGTGTAGTCTACGATTCTTGACTTAGCTTTGGCGGATACTCTCATTTACCATAGGCGTTTGTCTCTACGATTACGAACATGACTTCCTCAAAGAAGCTACTACCGAGGAAGTTCTCCTCGACACACTACAATCCTTTCTCGTCTCTCCTAGAAGTCTACGAACTCCGAGATCTACTATCTTGCAGACTACGATTCTGCCTCGATATCTCTCGAGTTTTCCTTGACTCTCCGGGCGAGACTACGATTTCAGTGCGGTTCTTTCGACGATCGAACAAGCCTATCTATTACATCATAAGATCAACCTAACATGCTTGATCTTTCTATATTTATAGTCCTTGTACATCATTTCTTTTTAAGGACTTTACAAAGTTGTTTTACTTATGTTGGATCAACCTAACACATTTGATCAATTCATTCTAAGTCCTTGTACATATGTTTCTATTATCTATCAAAGGACTTTACAGTTTTTCTTAATGCAAGCATACTTGCATATTCATTCATATATATATCATAATCAAATCATATATAAATAGGAATATCATTCACATGTTTATTCCTGACAATCTCCCCCTATTTGATTATGACAAAAACAATAAGTGCATATGCATGTTATGAATGAATCTTATATACAGTAAGCAGCTGTATTTCTAAAGCAGATTATCATGAATGTCATTTATAATGTTATGAAATTTAATACACTGACATACACTGATATCTTTCATCCTGGATCCAGAACATACTTAACTAGTTAGAAATTTACCTCTTTGTCTCTTGTATGCTTCCAGAATATTTGTTGATCAGCTATTCATTTGTTAGATCTTCTTGCATCTGCGCACCTTGGAATCATTGACTGCATTTCTTCTGTTTGTTCCCCCTCAGATGGATGCTTTTCTTTTTCCTCTTCTGGCTCCCCCTCAGCTTTAGGCTCATCATCCTTTGGCTCCACTTCAGATGATGAATCATCTTCTTTTTCTGCTTTCTTCTTCTTTTCCTTTCTATGCCTCTTTTTATCCCCCTTTTTGTCATTAATCACTTGGAAGAGCTGTTCTATATTGGACATAAGCTGCTCCATCAGGTAGGAAGAATTTCCAACTTCATGCTTGATTCCTTGTTGACTCAGCTTCAGTTGCATAGAAAAGGACTGAGTCAGGTGGTCAATCTTGTCAGAGAGGACTTTGAGTTTCTCTTTATTTTCCTTTTGTGCTTGTAGAGCTTGACCTTTTGAATATTTAGAGCCTTGAGATAGATGTGATCTCTTTTTGCTTACTTTGAGGGATACTTGACCATCATTTTTTGGAGTTTCTCTTGAACTGAGTTACCTTCTCGAGGTTGTCGACTTCTTTGACTCTTCATGAATAGAGATATTCTCTCAATCGATTCATCGTAATTCTTCGTCGGCTCCTTTTCCACGTATATTTGATCATTTAATTGTGCAATCCTTGGTTGAGTATCGATTAGACTCTACGATCGCTTCCTTGGGACAGATTCATCAAGGTGTTGAAAATCAAGAATCGTTGAGTACCAATCGATATTGGAAGATGAAGGGATGTTGACAACGATTGCTTGAAGAGATGAAGGCTTCTCATTTTGAGCTTGAATACCATCAGTGATAGAGTGAACAGACTCTATGATTATCTCCTTGGTTATAAATCTTCTGCCTTCAGAGTCCACTCTACGATCATAGAGAATATAATGATTGCCAGCAAGTTGATAGACTTTGTAATGAGGCTCGTCGTTGATCATTATTGTTACAAACTGCTTAACTCTGGGGAAGTTTTGTGATACCAGTTCCAAATTTTGGAAATGAGAATAGCACCAGCTGAAGTAACTTCCATCTCTCTCAGTGTGTGCCTTTAACCATGGCATCCATGGAAAGAACTATCTTATCAGAAAGTCTTCAGAGTCATACAGTATTGTTGTGCGGTCTAATTTCATGTTTTTCCAGTTGTGGAGTACTTCATCTGTGGTCATTCTGACAACTCGAAGTTGTTCACTTCCTTGATTTATCCATCTTGTTGGTGGTTCTGCTGGTGGCTCATCAAAAACTTCCACTACAATTCTTCTGCTAATTTTGGCTGGAGAGAGAACAGGATAGTATTCTGGTTCCTCAGATTCCTGATTTGCAGAGTTGGAATCTTTCTCTATCTCTTCCCTTTCTGAGCTTAAACTTTGTTGTTTCCTTTCATTAGAATTATCAATAGATTCTCCTTGCTGACCTCCATTTTCAGAGTCTTCTTCAGCAATGTCTTCCTTGGAATCATCTCCTTCAAAGCTGGTCCTGTCATCAGTATTTTCTTCCCCTGATGCGGATTCACCGTCACTTAGTTCAATTATATCAGTAGATTGGTCATTTCTCATCTTTGAGGCAAATTGAGTTATCAATCTGTGACTTCTTCTTCTCCTTGGTAGTTCAGTTATGGATGAATCAGATACTCCTTCTCCTTCTTCTTCTTCTTCAGACTCTGAGTTCTTTGAGTCAGCATACAGACTTTCTTGAGGTTCATCATTAGCAGGTGCTGATGTTTCTTTCTCAACCTCATCATTATTTGATCCATCATGAGAAAATGTTGGAGCATTTGCATCTGGACATTCAGATGGGTTGTAAGACCCCAGCTTTTATAAATAAAGATGAATTTTCTATAAATATTATTTTTGAATATTATGAAATAATTTGATATAATGTTATAGTTGTGGGTAATATTTATAAATTTTGCAAAGTATGCAAGTGGTTATATTATATTCGATTAGTCGGGAATATTCGGTTTAGCGGGGAATATTAAATGCATAAATGGCTCAATCATTGGTGGACCCCACAATGTAATTATTATTTGATTGAGAAAACGACAAAAATATTTTATTGAAATAACGGCGGAAGTTTCTGGTTGATCTTGTTGAACTACTCGGTAGTAAAAAATGCGATGTCACGTGTGGTTGCATAGTAAGCATACGGTATTGATTATTGATGCTTATGTGAGAAGTCACTCGGTTTGATTCCATTATTGTCGATTAATAATATGAATTATTATAATGATAATGACGTTTTGTTTTATTCAGTATTATTAACGTAATAAAATGCGAAACATCTTTTATATAAAATAGAATACTTTATTAAAGTTATTTTATAAATAAAATATATTATATTTTATTATGCATAGTGTTGCATAGTGTTTTTGCATAGTGTTGCATAGTGTTTGCATAGTAAATTTTTTTATATAAATAGAATATATTATATTTTATTTAAAAGATTTTGCTTTAAATATGGATAGTCAGATTAAAGTAAATCAATACGACCGTTCATGGATTAATTACTATGCATTCTATTTTCCTATAAATAGAAGCTCATTCCTTCATTATTTTCTTACGAATTCACTTTGAACTCTGAGAGAAACTATAGAGAAAGAAGAAAAGTATTCTACTACTTCACTTTGCCAATATTCGCCTCTTCTAAGGTAGGGATATTATTTGTTGTACTTGTAAGTAAGTGTTATTCTTTCTTATTCATGAAGAGAAACTTCATTATTCCATTCATTATTATTACGTTGGAATAACTCAGAAAAGTGGCATACCCTATACATAACTCAGATACGCGTGATACCCTATACTTGGTGAAATCCTTATGTTATTCCATTGCTTATTATTCTCATTGAAATAACTTTTGATAATGCTGTTTACCTATACTTGGTGACATTCTTCTATTATTCATTGTTGGAACATCCTGTGCATGTGTTTTACACCGATCGGTTTCCGCTTTATTATTCATTGGAACATCCTCATGCGTGTGTTTTACACCGGACTGGTTCCATCTTTATCATTCTGTTGGAATATCCTATCATGTGTTTTACACCGGATCCGTTCCATCTTTATTATTCTTTTGAACATCCTCATTGCAGTGAATTTCACCGACACAGTTCCGTTATTATTATTCTGTTGAATAACTCATCATGCGCAAGCACCGCATGCATGGTGATTTCTTTTGTTATTCCATTCTTTATTATACCCAAATTGGTTAAAACTTTGACTTCTATACTCCATGAAATTAGTAGAATATCCTTGATATATGCGTTTCATCCAAAGATCTTTTCATGGAAATATTCTTCCGATCATTCTTGAATTTTACTCTACAAAACAAAGATCATGTTGACAATTTGGGCGTTAATAATTCTCGGATAAAATAATTCTTGAACTTGTTTTATTGAATTCTTATATCATTGTCATCATCCTCATGTTTATATTTTTTTTTTAAAGTCATATGTGGCTTTAGAGAGCATGGATGGACTTGGTATGATTATGACCGAGGATTATTCGATTGTAATCATGGTAGTAATGTTACAAATGATGTGGTAAAAATCCTCGATGGTCAGTAGTGCATTGATGGACGATTGTTGGCATGATCATGACCATTAATGAATACACAACTATTCTTGGCCCGTAGTGCGTGAATAATTGTGGTGGTGATACTAAAAGAATATCCTTACCGTAGAAGCGGGGTGATTCGATGATGTGGATTATTTATTAAAGTTTGAGTCTCACTTTAATGAAGTGATGAAAAATCTTTTAAATCATAAAAGATAGTAGATTTTATTTTCTACTTGACTCTTTTAATGGATTGCTTGTTCAGATGCGCTTAAACTTGATGTTTATTATATTTTATCGCTTTAACACTGTTGAAGGCTATTGATAATTTATTCTGCATTATCTTAGTCATAATATTTCTTCATCGGGCTAGTTGAGCTCACCCTTTTCTTTCACCGTTTTCTCTTGAAAATGAGAACATAGCTGGGACGAGTCGAGAACGGAGTAATGGTCCGAGAGGATAGCATTAGTAGTCCTCACTATTCGTGAAATAGTGTGATAATAATTGTAATGAGGACTCCTTTTGAGTTTGTATAATATCTAGTAGACAATATTTGTATTCAAACTCACGCTTTATGTCGTATTGTATACCTACGCTTATATTAAGTAAGTTGTATTTAAATTACATACCATGTATCCGACTACCCAAGATGGGTGATGTATACCTAATTTTGGGGGCGCCATGTTAGTATCGAGCTTAGGGATATGATCCCCAGCTACGATGTGAGAAAAGTACTAGGAGGGAGAGCACGGGAATACCTTTCGCTAGTATAACCTACCTAAGTTTATGTGCTATTTTATTGGTGAATTGCCGAATATAAAGATAATTTGTTACATGTCAATTAACCTTTTGTTTTGTGGCGATGTCGAAAATGACATCCGAGAATGTTGAGAATAGCAATGGAGCCACGTGCTATCGTTGATTCACCATATCGATAATCGTCGGGATAATGTGCATCGAAGGCGACAATCCTCATGCAAACAACAACACCGACCAAATGATGAATGATCAAATATTCGAGGCTTTATGCAATTTATGCAACAACAAGAGAGCGACTCACATCCAAAACGTAGGTGGAAACACGAAAAACTCTCGGTGGTCACCGCTAAACAATTCAAGGAGCTGGGACCACCGGAGTTTAAGGAGAGCCAAAACCACTTCAGCGGAAGCATGGATAAAGCAGACACCAAGATATTTGATGTCTTGGGATGCTTCGAGGAGCAAAGGTTCCTTTCTTGCCTTTATGTTGCGCGAGAGGCGACATCTTGGTGGAATCGGTAAAAACGTACTCAACTCATTGCATCAAGAAGATATCTTGGGAGAAGTTCCAGAGTCGTTCAACGACAAATACTTTCCCGAAAGTATTCGCCACATGAAGGAGGTGGAGTTTATCAAGTTGGAACAAAACAATACGACCGTGTCGTCGCATACGAGGCAAAATTTGCGGAGTTATCACGGTTTTCGTCCCCACTTGTGGATAATGAAGAGAATGGCGCGAATGTTTTTAAGAGGTTTGAAGTTTGAGATACGTCAACATCTTATTTCTCATAAACCGTGTTTGTATTCGGATGTTGTAAATAGGGCTCGATTAGTGGAGCGCGATAACGAGTCAACGCGAATTAAAAGAGAGAGCAACTGGCAGTTATAATACCAAAGAGAGTAGTCATTGAAGCGGTGACAACAAGCGTGGAGGGAATCAACAGCCGGATATGGTAACCACTTTGGTGGTAATCGTACAAAACAATAAGAATGGACATTTCAAGAAACGGAGATTCAACAATGATGGAAAGACGCCAAAGACCAAAGACACCGTTGTTAAGGAAGGAGAAAGACCACCTATCATATGCTTCAAATGCGGAGAAGAGGGACACATCAGTCTGAACTATGCCATGTTGTAAGACCCCGAATTTTATGAAATAAAAGTATTCAATTTTTCTATTCAGTAATTGGTTAAATTGATAAAAGTTAAAGTTAAGGGTGATATATGAATTTTTTCTTTTCAAAATACGCAAGGGGGTATAAAGTATTCATTATTGTCGGGGAATATTCGTTTGGTCGTGGAATATTCTTTACGTAGGGGAATATTAAATGCGACCAGTAGCCTATTTAAGGGGCCCCATAATGTAATAAGCGTCGGATGAAGAAAACGACAAAACTAAGTTTTTATAAATAACGGCGTAATTATTACTGAATTAACAATTGTTGGAATACCCGGTTGGTAAAGTAAAAAATCTGGCGTTGTTGCTTGCGAAAGCACACGGTATTGCACAGTATTTTTTTTCAATTATTGATTCTTACGTGAGAAGGCACTACTCAATAATTGTTACAGTAATTACTGTTCAATATTTTATTTTATTGATTCAATAATTCTGTGTTGATATTTTATATTATTGTTGTTCAATAATTATCAACATGCCACATATTTCCATTATCGGATCAATAATTCATATTATTTGAATAATATTATTAGATAACATTATTGGCAATGTCTAGAAAGTTCATCGAGGAGAGGTTTGGTCACCTAATTGCTTGCGCCCAATGAGAGAAATTCTTATTGAAAGCCCCTCTTTCTGAGGAAATGCACTGGTTGTCATAAATGTGATTACATAATATTATTTGTGAATAATTAATTATTGATTCATATGATAAGGAAATATTTATTTTATATGAATATAAATGATGGATTTATTTATGTGGTTATTAATGAAGGAATTAATGCTGAGATGTTTTATTTTGTCGGATTGGAGGTATTAAAAGATCAAATCGGTGTTATTACTGACTTTTATTATGGGGTTTATAATTTTTAATCCGTAGTTGGATTGTGGTAATTTTTGGGTATGTTATACATACATAAGTTGAGTATATGTCCACAAATTTTGAACCGTTAAAAATTCACGAATGATTTGTTATGAATTTTAAGAGGTGGTGATTCTAAAATTAGGTTTATAATTGATTTTGGTGGAAAATTCTAGAATTGAGTGGGCCCCACTTTTGGTTGGTGAAAAAATGTGCTGAATTTTATTTCAAATGTGGTGGGTGGCAATAGTAGCGGTGTAAAGCCATCGGGTTGCAGTCAAATCTGCTTGGTACGGGCTAACATTTTCCTATAAATAGAGGGCTAAGTTAGAATTGAAAATCACACCAGAAACAAAGTTTTCTCTCTTTCTCTCTCTATATTATTGAGCGTATTTTGTGAGTATTTAGATACTTTGAGAGTTCTTTGTTCGATCTGAAGTTTCATTCAAAGATCACTTGCGACCTTTCTTTCCGATGTACTGATTCTTTGAGGTAAGGGATGTTATTTTCTTCTCAAATGATATTAATTCTTCAATATCATTATGCTGAAATATTGGTTGGTACTTTTTATCAAATTTGGAACTTTTTCATGTCGGGGTTACTATTCATGAGTTACTATTCACGAGTTACTATTCATGAGTTACTATTCACGAGTTACTATTCACGAGTACTATTCATGAAGCGTGAAGATGTTTTTTTTGTGGAATTTCTATCTTTTGGTGTCGAAGTTACTATTCACGTATACGGCACTATTCACGTATACGGCACTATTCACGAATCAATAAGACTATTCACCTAGAAAATAAAAATTTTTCTTTTAAATCTAAAATATCTATTCGGATACTAGCTTTGATTGTATCCATGTTTTGATCATTCTTGAATTTTACACCACTATGATTATTTTTGAGGTATTTTTGGGCGTGGATAAAACCAATGCAAAGATGAATGATTTAGAAGAATATCTTTGGCATGTAGTCTGAAAGATGAGCAGTGTTTAAATGAACATGATCTGTTGTTGAATATCTTTAAATTAGGTGGTCTGCAAAGATGAATTATTGATGAATATCTTTTGCTCGTAATGCAAAGATGACTGTTGTTAAATATCTTTAGGCAGTAGTGCAAAGATGAATTATTGATGAATATCTTTTCTTTGGTAATGCAAAGATGACTGTTTGTTGAATATCTTTAGCTTTGTAGTGCAAAGATGAATTATTGATGAATATCTTTGGCTTGTAATGCAAAGATGACCTGTTGTTGAATATCTTTGCTTTGTGGTGCAAAGATGAATTATTGATGAATATCTTTGGCTTGTAATGCAAAGATGACCCGTTGTTGAATATCTTTGCTTTTGTAGTGCAAAGATGAATTATTGATGAATATCTTTGGCTTGTAATGCAAAGATGACCCGTTGTTGAATATCTTTGCTTTGTAGTGTAAAGATGAATGTTGATGAATATCTTTGGCTCGTGGTGCAAAGATGAATTTATTAGTATGATTATGAGCAGGCTGTGATTTGGTATAACCATGATCTTTGATGTTTCGGTAAAAGACAAGTGATGAAAATTATCTTTGTCTTGGATGAGGAAAGGAATTTAGAACTACAATTACGATTATGAGTTATACACGTGATTGTGGGCGAAATTGTTGATTGATGTTACGAGGATAAAACATTGTTGGTGGATTTTTAACATGGAAAGACAATAGACTTTATAGTCTATTTGACTCTCTAAATGGATTACTCATTCATTTGCAACTATGGTTGAAAAGTTTTATCATCTACCATATGTTCTAAATCTACGATTTATTCTTGATGAAGACTATTGATAATTTATTTATCTTTAGTCATAATATTTTTTTGAGCTAGTTGTGCTCACCCTTTTGTTTCACAATTCCTTTCGGTAATAAAAGTGTATTTGGGTCGGCGGGGGATAGCGAGGAATAGAGTGGTGGTCTATAGATGTTGAGGTGAGGTGAATTTAACTTGGAAGGGTGTTTTGTCACTATCATACAAGATGTCCAATGACATCTGACCTCGTGTTATCATAAGACATAGTTGTGCTCATCCACTTCTTTGAGTATATTTACAAGCACTACCTATATAATCTTGGTGTTTGTTTGGAGTACAATACCCAATTAGAGGCAGTGGAGGTAATGAAATGTCGAAGAAGACTCACCATTGGGAAGAATATGATAGTAATCTTCTCGTTTTTCTTTGGGGTTTATTAGATTGACCAGGATAATTACAGTGGCCATATGATATCTACCATAACCTAAAAAGCATGGCCTCCCATGTATGAAGGTTTCATGAGCACTTCCCAAAGATTCTAATTTCTAAAAGCAGTTTTTGACTATACCTTTATGTAAGGTGTCATTGTGACGTCTTCTGATTGGTATATATTTGTATCCAAACTCACAAACATATGTGTTGTTGTATTTTGCCGACAAATTGTTGTAATAAAGTTGTAGTTGTTTTACGTACCATGTATTTGACCTCGAAATAGGTTGGATGGAATGGACCTATTTTGGGGTTGTTACATTTAGTATCGAGCTTAGGGATATGATCTCTGGCGGAGATCGGGGAATAGAACTAGGAGGGAGAGATGAGTAAATCCTTCGCTAGTGTGTCCTACCTAAGCTTATTTGTTGGTCGGTCATAATATCGAGATATTATGTGATATATTAATTTGCTCAATTAACCTTTGTTTTGAAGTCGTATTCTAGAATGATATCCGAAATACGGGAGATGAAGCAATGGAGAAATCATGATGACGAGGGAAGATGGAAGTTGAAATGAAAGCAAGGTATTCTCAACTTTTTGAAATACCGAGTGCACGTAAATTTCGAGGACGAAATTTCATAAGGAGGGAGATTGTAAGACCGAATTTTATGAAATAAAAGTATTCAATTTTTCTATTCAATAATTGGTTAAATTGATAAAAGTTAAAGTTAAAGGTGATATATGAATTTTTCTTTTCAAAATACGCAAGGGGTATAAAGTATTCATTATTGTCGGGAATATTAGTTTGGTCGTGGAATATTCTTTACGTAGGGAATATTAAATGCGACCAATAGCGCTATTTATGGGCCCCATAACGAGAATAAGCGTCGGATGAAGAAAACGACAAAACTAAGTTTTTATAAATAACGGCGTAATTATTCACAAATTAACACTTTGTTGGAATACCCGGTTGGTAAAGTAAAAAATGTCTGGCGTTGTTGCTTGCGATGGCACTTGCGGTATTGCGATATTTTTTTCAATTATTGATTCTTACGTGAGAAGCCACTACTCAATAATTATTACGATAATTCTTGCTCAATATTTTATTTTATTGATTCAATAATTCTTTGTGTTGATATTTTATATTATTGTTGTTCAATAATTATCAACATTGCCTGATATCTCCATTATCGGATCAATAATTCATATTATTTGAATAATATTATTAGATAACATTATTGGCAATGTCTAGAAAGTTACATCGAGGAGAGGTTTGGTCACCTAATTGCGCGCCAAGATGAGAGAGAAATTCTTATTGAAAGCCCCTCTTTCTGAGAAGCGCACTGGTTGTCATAAATGTGATTCTATAATATTATTTGTGAATAATTAATTATTGATTCATATGATAAGGAAATATTTATTTTATATGAATATAAATGATGGATTTATTTATGTGGTTATTAATGAAGGAATTAATGTTTGAGATGTTTTATTTTGTCGGATTGGAGGTATTAAAAGATCAAATCGGTGTTATTACGACTTTATTATGGGTTATAATTTTTAATCCAATTTAGATTGGATTGTGGTAATTTTGGATATGTTATACATACATAAGTTGAGTATATATCCACAAATTTTGAACCGTTAAAATTCACGAATGATTTGTTATGAATTTTAAGAGGTGGTGATTCGGAAATTAGGTTTATAATTGATTTTGGTGGAAAATTCTAGAATTGAGTGGGCCCCACTTTTGGTTGGTGAAAAAATGTGCTGAATTTTATTTCAAATGTGGTGGGTGGCAATAGTAGCGAGTAAAGCCATCGGTTTGCGGTCAAGTCTGCTTGGTAGGCTAACATTTTCCTATAAATAGAGGCTAAGTTAGAATTGAAAATCACACGAAACAAAGTTTTCTCTCTTCTCTCTATATTATTGAGCGTATTTTGTGAGTATTTAGATACTTTGAGAGTTCTTTGTTGATCTGAAGTTTCATTCAAAGATCACTTGCGACCTTTCTTTCCGATGTCTCGATTCTTTGAGGTAAGGGATGTTATTTTCTTCTCAAATGATATTAATTCTTGATATCATTATCTTTGAAATATTGGTTGGTACTTTTTATCAAATTTGGAACTTTTTCATGTCGGGGTTACTATTCATGAGTTACTATTCACGAGTTACTATTCATGAGTTACTATTCACGAGTTACTATTCACGAGTACTATTAATGAAGCGTGAAGATGTTTTTTTGTGGAATTTCTATCTTTTGGTGTCGAAGTTACTATTCACGTATCACGGCCTTTATTCACGTATCTGACCTTATTCACGAATCGGCACTATTCAATAGAAAAATAAAAATTTTTCTTTTAAATCTAAAATATCTATTACGGATACTAGCTTTGATTGTATCCATGTTTTGATCATTCTTGAATTTTACACCACTATGATTATTTTTGAGGTATTTTTGGGCGTGGATAAAACCAATGCAAAGATGAATGATTTACGAAGAATATCTTTGGCATGTAGTGCAAAGATGAACAGTGTTTAAATGAACATGATCATTGTTGAATATCTTTAGCCATTAGTCTGAAGATGAATTATTGATGAATATCTTTTTTGCTCGTAATGCAAAGATGACTGTTGTTAAATATCTTTAGGCATGTGAGTGCAAAGATGAATTATTGATGAATATCTTTTCTTTGGTAATGCAAAGATGACTGTTGTTGAATATCTTTAGCTTTGTAGTGCAAAGATGAATTATTGATGAATATCTTTGGCTTGTAATGCAAAGATGACCCGTTGTTGAATATCTTTAGCTTTGTAGTGCAAAAGATGAATTATTGATGAATATCTTTGGCTTGTAATGCAAAGATGACCCGTTGTTGAATATCTTTGCTTTGTAGTGCAAAGATGAATTATTGATGAATATCTTTGGCTTGTAATGCAAGATGACCCGTTGTTGAATATCTTTAGCTTTGTAGTGTAAAGATGAATGTTGATGAATATCTTTGGCTCGTGGTGAGTGCAGATGAATTTATTAGTATGATTATGAGCAGAGGCGTGATTTGGTATAACCATGATCTTTGATGTTTCGGTAAAGACAAGTGATGAAAATTATCTTTGTCTTGGATGAGGAAAGAATTTAGAACTACAATTACGATTATGAGTTATACACGTGATTGTGGGCGATGAGGAATTGTTGATTGATGTTACGAGGATAAAACATTGTTGGTGGATTTTTAACATGGAGAAGACAATAGACTTTATAGTCTATTTGACTCTCTAATGGATTACTCATTCATTTGCAACTATGGTTGAAAAGTTTTATCATCTACCATATGTTCTAAATCTCTGATTTATTACTGATGAAGACTATTGATAATTTATTTATCTTTAGTCATAATATTTTTTACTGAGCTAGTTGTGCTCACCCTTTTGTTTCACAATTCCTTTCGTAATAAAAAAGTGTAAATTTGGGTCGGCGGGGGATAGCGAGGAATAGAGTGGTGGTCTATAGATGTTGAGGGTGAGGTGAATTTAACTTGGAAGGGTGTTTTGTCACTATCATACAAGATGTCCAATGACATACAACCTCGTGTTATCATAAGACATAGTTGTGCTCATCCACTTGCTGAGTATATTTACAAGCACTACCTATATAATCTTGGTGTTTGTTTGGAGTACAATACCCAATTAGAGACAGTGGAGGTAATGAAATGTCAAGAGAAGACTCACCATTGGGAAGAATATGATAGTAATCTTCTCGTTTTTCTTTGGGGTTTATTGGGTCAACCAAGGATAATTCTGTGGCCATATGATATCTACCATAACCTAAAAGCATGGCCTCCCATGTATGAAGGTTTCCTTGAGCACTTCCCAAAGATTCTAATTTCTAAAACAGTTTTTGACTATACCTTTATGTAAGGTGTCATTGTGTGGCGTCTTCTGATTGGTATATATTTGTATCCAAACTCACGACATATGTATTTTGTTGTATTTTGCACGACAATTGTTGTAATAAAGTTGTAGTTGTTTTACGTACCATGTATTTGTGACTTCGAGAATAGGTTGGATGGAATGGACCTTTTTTGGGGTTGTTACATGCCATTCAACATGTTATAATTGTGGAAGAGAAGGTCACTTAGCTCGATTTTGTGCGTTTCAAGACAAATTCAACTAGGATGGAGGCACCAAAGGTCAGTCCCGAGAAAAGTCAAAACCGTGAGTCTGAGGGAGAGCGTTTGTTGTGACCTCCCAGAGAGCAAGGAACCCGAATGAGGTCATCACGGGTAAGCTTATCATAAACTCTAATGAAGTCTACACTTTATTTGATACCTGGTTCTACCCATTCTTTTATTTCTCCTACTTGCGCTCATCGATTAAATTTGACTCGGAGAAATTAGACTTTGACTTATCTGTGGAAACTCCGTTGGGAGAAACCTTCATTACATCCACATTTTATAAGTCTTGTTTGGTTCAAATCGGTACCCTCACATTACACGTCGATCTTATTTCATTAAAAATACTTGCATTTGGCGTGATTCTAGGGATTGATTGGTTAACTACTTATCATGCAAAAATTGATTGTTTTCGTAGGTTGTTAGCTTTCATATTCCTAATCAACCTATTATGAAAATTCAAACGACCAAACCATTAAAATCAATCACTATTCATCTCAAGCCATAAAGCTATTCGTTTATTGAAAAATGGATGTCAAGCTTTCTCGACTCATGTCACGATTTAAACAAAAATACGCCGGTTTTGAGCGATATTTCTATTGTTAATAAATTTCCGACGTATTCCCAAAGAACTTCCTCGCCTACCCCAGGGCGTGAAATTAAATTTTGTATCGACCTTGACCTGGTACAAAACCTATTTCCAAAGCCCCATATCGAATGGCTCTATTGAACTTCGGAGTTAAAGACCCAACCGCAGGAATTGTTAGACATTGGCTTTATTCGGCCCTAGTACTTCTCCTTGGGGTGCTCTGTTCTATTCGTGAAGAAAAAAAAAGATGGGAGTATGCGACTTTGTATTGATTATCGGGAGTTGAATCATGTCACCATCAAAAATAGGTATCCATTGCCACGTATTGATGACTGTTTTACCAACAGCAAGGAGCCAAATTCTTTTCAAAGATTGATCTTCGTTAGGATATCACCAATTGAAGATTAGAACCGTGACATTCCAAAGACGGCTTTCGAACTTTAAGATGCGGGCATTATGAATTCCTAGTCATGTCCTTTGGATTGACTAATGCTCCTCCGCCTTCATGGATATGATGAACCGAGTATTCAAGGAATATTTAGATCACTTTGTGGTCGTCTTTATTGATGACATCCTTATTTATTCCAAAAGCCGTGAAGATCATGAGCAACACTTGAGGTGACACTCCAAAAGCTTCGTGAATATAAGCTTTATGCCAAGTTGAAGAAATGCGAATTACGGCTCAAGAAGTAGCATTCCTTGGGCACGTGGTATCAAGTCATGGAATATCTGTTGACCCAAAGAAAGATTGAAGCTATTCAAAGTGGGAACAACTAAATCGATGACCAAAAGTCACGTAGCTTTCTCGGTTTAAATTGGTTATTATCGGAGATTCATGGAAGGATTTTCTCGAATCGCTACTCCATTGACTCAAATTGACTCGAAAAGATACAAAGTTCGGTTGGAGCGAAGAATGTGAGAAGAGTTTTCAAGAACTCAAGAGAGACTTATTTCAAAGACTGTTCGACAATACCATCCGGCTCGGAGGATTTGTTGTAAGACCCTAAATTTTATGAAATAAAAGTATTCAATTTTTCTATTCAGTAATTGGTTAAATTGATAAAAGTTAAAGTTAAGGGTGATATATGAATTTTTTCTTTTCAAAATACGCAAGGGGGTATAAAGTATTCATTATTGTCGGGGAATATTCGTTTGGTCGTGGAATATTCTTTCCGTAGGGAATATTAAATGCGACGGTAGCCTATTTAGGGCCCCATAATGTAATAACTATCGGATGAAGAAAAACGACAAAAACTAAGTTTTTATAAATAACTACAGTAATCGTTCTCAATTAACACTTTGTTGGAATACCCGGTTGGTAAAGTAAAGTAATGCGCGTTGTTGCATAAAAGATGAGACACTAGCACATCAGTATTACGCGATATTTTTTCAATTATTGATTCTTACGTGAGAAGGCACTACTCAATAATTGTTACGATAATTCTTGCTTCAATATTTTATTTTATTGATTCAATAATTCTTGTGTTGATATTTTATATTATTGTTGTTCAATAATTATCAACGCACATATTTCCCATTATCGGATCAATAATTCATATTATTTGAATAATATTATTAGATAGCATTATTGGCAATGTCTAGAAAGTTACATCAAGGAGAGGTTTGGTCACCTAATTGCGCCGCCAATGAGGAGAAATTCTTATTGAAAGCCCCTCTTTCCGGGAACTACTTTGGTTGTCATAAATGTGATTACGTAATATTATTTGTGAATAATTAATTATTGATTCATATGATAAGAAAATATTTATTTGATGTGGATATAAATGATGGATTTATTTATGTGGTTATAAGTGAAGGAATTAATGATGAGGTGTTTTATCAAGATTTGTCGAAATGGAGAACAAAATATGGGATTTTCGGAAAATTAGTTTATTACTTGATTTTATAAAATCCATAACTCTTTGTGTATAATGAGTTAAGAGATGAGCCATATATCAAAAGAAAGCCCTAGAAGTAAGCTAATCAGTAGAAATTTGAATCACCCAAAATTCTTTGTAGATATTTCGTGGTGAAATTTTGAATGAAATCGTCCGAAGGACTAATAGTCCGAAAAATCGTTGTTCTTCACTATATTGCGTGAGTTATAAATTTTGATCCGACCGTTGGATCGTTGTAATTTTGGATATGTTATACATACATAAGTTGAGTATATGTCCACAAATTTTGAACCGTTAAAAATGAACGTATGATTTGTTATGAATTTTAAGAGGTAACTCGATTCGGAAATTAGGTTTTGGTGGAAAATTCTAGAATTGAGTGGGCCCCACTCTTGGTTGTTGGGGAAGATGGCTGATTTTTGGTGGGTGGAATAGTAGCGAGTAAAGCCATCAAAGTTGCAGTGTTAAGTCTGCTTCTTGGCGCATGCTAACATTTTCCTATAAATAGAGGGCTAAGTTAGAATTGAAAATCACACCGAAACAAAGTTTTCTCTTTTCTCTCTAGAGATTATTGAGTGTAATTTGTGAGTATTTAGATACTTGGTGAGTTGATATTCATCAGTGCAAGTTTCCTTCAGCGTCATATCCAATATCCTGTCAGAAGTGCTGCTCTTTTGAGGTAAGGGATAGTAAGGGATAGTAAGGGATGTTATTTTCTTCTCAAATGATATTAATTCTTCAATATCATTATGCTGAAATATTGGTTGGTACTTTTTATCAAATTTGGAACTTTTTCATGTCGGGGTTACTTATTCATGAGTTACTATTCACGAGTTACTATTCATGAGTTACTATTCACAAGTTACTATTCACGAGTACTATTCATTGAAGCGTGAAGATGTTTTTTTTGTGGAATTTCTATCTTTGGGTGTCGGAGTTACTATTCACGATACTCAAGACTATTCACGATATCTGACACTATTCACGAATCACGGCACTATTCACCAAAAATGAAAATTTTTCTTTTAAATCTAAAATATCTATTACGGATACTAGCTTTGATTGTATCCATTTTTTGATCATTCTTGAATTTTACACCACTATGATTATTTTTGAGGTATTTTTGGACGTGGATAAAACCAATGCAAAGATGAATGATTTACAAGAATATCTTTGGCCCGTAGAGTGCAAAGATGAACAGTGTTTAAATGAACATGATCTCGTTGTTGAATATCTTTAAATTTGGTAGAGTCAAAGATGAATTATTGATGAATATCTTTTCTTTGGTAATGCAAAGATGACTGTTGTTGAATATCTTTAGCCACATGGTGCAAAGATGAATTATTGATGAATATCTTTGGCTTGTAATGCAAAGATGACCCGTTGTTGAATATCTTTAGCTTTGTGAGTGCAAAGATGAATTATTGATGAATATCTTTGGCTTGTAATGCAAAGATGACCCGTTGTTGAATATCTTTAGCTTTTGTAGTGCAAAGATGAATTATTGATGAATATCTTTGGCTTGTAATGCAAAGATGACCCGTTGTTGAATATCTTTAGCTTTGTAGTGTAAAGATGAATCTGTTGATGAATATCTTTGGCCCGTAGTGCAAAGATGAATTTATTAGTATGATTATGAGCGAGGAACTGTGATTTGGTATAACCATGATCTTTGATGTTTCGTAAAGACAAGTGATGAAAATTATCTTTGTCTTGGATGAGGAAAGGAATTTAGAACTACAATTACGATTATGAGTTATACACGTGATTGTGGGTGAAATTGTTGATTGATGTTACAGGATAAAACATTGTTGGTGGATTTTTAACATGGAGAAGACAATAGACTTTATAGTACCATTCGACTCTTCTAATGGATTGCTCATTCCATTGCAACTATGGTTGAAAAGTTTTATCATCTACCATATGTTCTAAATCTCGATTTATTCATCGATGAAGACTATTGATAATTTATTTATCTTTAGTCATAATATTTTTTTGAGCTAGTTGTGCTCACCCTTTTGTTTCACAATTCCTTTCGTGTAATAAAAGTGTAGCCGGGGGTCGAGCGGGGGGATAGCGAGGAATAGAGTGGTGGTCTATAGATGTTGAGGGTGAGGTGAATTTAACTTGGAAGGGTGTTTTGTCACTATCATACAAGATGTCCAATGACATACAACCTCGTGTTATCATAAGACATAGTTGTGCTCATCCACTTGCTGAGTATATTTACAAGCACTACCTATATAATCTTGGTGTTTGTTTGGAGTACAATACCCAATTAGAGACAAATGGAGGTAATGATATGTCAAGAGAAGACTCACCATTGGGAAGAATATGATAGTAATCTTCTCGTTTTTCTTTGGGGTTTATTGGGTCAACCAAGGATAATTCTGTGGCCATATGATATCTACCATAACCTAAAAGCATGGCCTCCCATGTATGAAGGTTTCCTTGAGCACTTCCAAAAGATTCTAATTTCTAAAACAGCTTTTTGACTATACCTTTATGTAAGGTGTCATTGTGACGTCTTTCACGCTTGGTATATATTTGTATCCAAACTCACAAAGATATGTGTTGTTGTATTTTGCACCGACAATTGTTGTAATAAAGTTGTAGTTGTTTTACTGTACCATGTATTTGACGACTTTCGTAATAGGTTGGATGGAATAGACCTATTTTGGGGTTATTACATTTGTCATCTACAAGTGATGCTTCAAGCAAAGGGTTGGGATGTGTTCTTATGCAACATGGAAAAGTTATAGCCTATGCCTCATGACAACTCAAAGAATATGAGAGGAATTATCCTACTCATGATCCGGAGTTAGTCATTTGTATCTTTGCACTTAAAATTTGGAGGCATTACTTGTATGGGGAGAAAGTGGAGATCTTTACGGATCATAAAAGCCTCAAATATTTCTTCACTCAAAAGGAACTCAACATGCGACAAACGACGTTGGCTTGAACTCTGCTGAAAGATTATGATCATACCATCCAATACCATCCTCGAAAAGCTTAACGTGGTAGGCGGACACATTTAGTAGATGATCGTATATGTGTAAAATGAAAAGTGCGTTATTGTCAACACAAAGGCCCATTTTGTGTGACTTGCAAAGGATGGAGATAGAGTTAAAGACTCTGTGGACGCATGTGATGATAGCGAATATACGAGTAGAACCGACTTTAATAGATAAAGTTAAAGTCGCTCAAGCTACTGACACTGAGTCGATACGTATGAGGAAGAAAGTGCAAGAGGTGCTATCGCCGAAGCGAGAATCGATGAAGAAGGAATACTTGAGTCAACTCCGCACTTTGTGTTCCTAACGACCACGATTTAAAGTATAATATCATGATGGAGGCGCACAACACACCATTTGCAATCCATCCTGGGAGTACCAAAATGTATCATGATATTCGTCATACATTTTGGTGGAGCAATATGAAGAGAGAGATAGCGTTGTTTATCTCAAGGTGTCTAACTTGTCAACGAGTTAAAGCGGAGCATCAAGTACCAAAAGGTCCATTGCAACCACTTGAAATTCCAGAATGGAAGTGGGAGCACATTACCATGGATTTCGTTACCGGTCTTCCTAAGGTTTCTCAAGGCATTGATGCGATTTGGGTCATTGTTGATAGATTGACCAAGTCTACTCATTTCTTACCGATACGAGAAACTTATACACTTGAACGCCTTACTCAGTATGTACATAAACGAGATTGTAAGATCGCATGGTATGCCTAGATCCATAGTTTCCGATCGAGACCCAAGATTCACTTCACGATTTTGGGTTAGTTTGCAAAAAGCTATGGGCACAGACTTACGATTTAGCTTCGGCATATCATCCTCGATTTTACGGACAATCGGAGAGGACTATTCAAACTCTTGAAGATCTATTAAGACTCGTGTCCTTGATTTCAAGGGAGTTTGGACAAGTTCTTACCATTGGTGGAGTTTTCCTACAACAACAGCTTATCAAGCAAGTATCGGCATGGCTCCATTCGAGCGTTGTATGGAAGAAAGTGTCGTTTCTAAGATATCTTTGGGATGAGGTGGGTGAAGCAACGTTGTTGGGATCGGAGTTGGTACGTATGACTACGGAAAAGATTCAAACGATCCGACAACGTATAAAAACCTCACAAAATCGACAAAAGAGTTATGTTGATCTTCATCGAAAGGACGTGGAATTTGATATAGAGATCATGTGTTGTTAAGAGTTGCTCCATGGAAAGGAGTTACAAGATTTGGAAAGAGAGAAAAACTTAATCCTCGATTCATCTATCCATTTTAATCCTCGATCGAGTAGGAACTATGGCCTATAGACTCGCTTTTATGCCAAATATGTCTCGTGTTCATAACGCTTTTCACATATCCATGTTACGTAAATATGTGAAAGACCCGAACCATATTATTGAAGTTAGAACCGCATTTAAATAGCGGAAGATTTGACGTATGAAGAGGTTCCTGCTCAAATTTTGGATAAGAAGGAACATATTCTACGCCCAAGGTTATACCTCAAGTCAAAGTTTTGTGGAGGAACCACGATGTTGAGGAGATGACTTGGGAGTTAGAATCAAAAATGAAATCAAGGTATCCTTACCTCTTCACACATACCGTGCGTACCCTAATTTCGAGGGCGAAATTTCATAAGAAGAGGAGGTTGTAAGACCCCAAATTTTATAAATAAAGATGAATTTTCTATAAATATTTTTTTGAATATTATGAAATAATTTGATATAATGTTATAGTTGTGGGTAATATTTATAAATTTTGCAAAGTATGCAAGTGGTTATATTATATTCGATTGGTCTGGGAATATTCGGTTTAGCGGGGAATATTCGCATAACTACTCAATCATTGGTGGACCTCACAATGTAATTATTGTTTGATTGAGAAAACGACAAAAATATTTTATTGAAATAACTACGGAAGTTTTACTGCTTGATCTTTGTTGAACTACTTAAGTAGTAAAAGAACAAAGAATACGTGTGGTTGCATAAGTAACACACCAGTATTGATTATCGATGCTTATGTGAGAAGTCACTCAGTTTGATTCCATTATTGTTTATTAATAATATGAATTATTATAGCGATAATGACGTTTTGTTTTATTCGTATTATTAACGTAATAAAATGTAAACATCTTTTATATAAAAATGTAATACTTTATTAAAGTTATTTTATAAATAAAATATATTATATTTTATTATGCATAGTGTTGCATAGTGTTTTTGCATAGTGTTTGCATAGTAAAATGTTTTTATATAAATAGAATATATTATATTTTATTTAAAAGATTTTGCTTTAAATATGGACCGTCGATTAAAGTAAATCAATCTGGACCGTTCATGGATTAATTACTATGCATTCTATTTTCCTATAAATAAAGCTCATTCCTTCATTATTTTCTTTAATTCATTCAAACTCTGTAGAGAGAAACTATAGAGAGAAAGAAAAAAGTATTCTCGCTACTTCACTTTTGCCAATATTCATTTCTTCTAAGGCGTAGATATTATTTGTTTTACCCGTAAGGGTGTTATTCTTTCTTATTCATGAAGAGAACTTCATTATTCCATTCATTATTATTCTTTGAATAACTTCGTAAAAGTGGCATACCCTATACATAACCTCAGATACGCCAGGCATACCCTATACTTGGTGAAATCCTTATGTTATTCCATTGCTTATTATTCTCGGCTGAATAACCTCGATACTGCGCTTTTACCCTATACTTGGTGACATTCTTCTATTATTCTCGTTGGAACATCCTCGCTCATGTGTTTTACACGGCACTGGTTCCGCTTTTTATTATTCTGTTGGAACATCCTCGTCTGTGTTTTACACCGGACCGTTCCGCCTTTTTATCATTCTCGCCGAATATCCTATCTCGTGTGTTTTTACACCGATCCGGTTCCATCTTTATTATTCTGTTGGAACATCCCGTCGCGTGTGAATTTCACCCGACCGTTCCGTTATTATTATTCTCGTTAGAATAACTCGCTCTGCGCTGCACCGCATGCATGGTGATTTCTTTTGTTATTCCATTCTTTATTATACCCAAATAAGTTAAAACTTTGACTTCTATACTCCATGAAATTAATAGAATATCATTGATATTTGCGTTTCATCCAAAGATTCTTTTCATGGAAATATTCTTCCGATCATTCTTGAATTTTACTCTACAAAAAAGATCATGTTGACAATTTGGACGTTAATAATTCCAGGATAAAATAATTCTTGAACTTGTTTTATTGAATTCTTATATCATTGTCATCATCCTCATGTTTATATATTTTTTTTAAGTCATCTCATGGCCTTAGAGCATGGATGGACTTAGTATGATTATGACGACTGTGGATTATTCGGTGTAATCATAATCATAATGTTACAAATGATGTGGTAAAAATCCTCGATTAGTAGTAGTGCATTGATGGATGATTGTTGGCATGATCATGACCATTAATGAATACACAACTATTCTCGGCCGTAGTGCATGAATAATTGTGGTCGTGATACTAAAGAATATACTCTTGGTAAGTAGTGCGAGGGGTGATTCGATGATGTGGATTATTTATTAAAGTCGAGTCTCGGCTTTATAAAGGATGAAAAACCTTTAAATCATAAAAGATAGTAGATTTTATTTTCTACTGACTCTTTTAATGGATTGCTTGTTCCGCCGCAGCTTAAACTTGATGTTTATTATATTTTATCGCTTAACACTTTGTTGAAGGCTATTGATAATTTATTCGCATTATCTTAGTCATAATATTTCTTCTTGGGCTAGTTGAGCTCACCTTTCTTTCACCGTTCTCTTCGTGAAATGAGAACATAGTCGGGACGAGTCGGGAACGGAGTAATGGTCCGAAGGATAGCATTAGTAGTCCTCACTATTCTGTGAAATAATGTGATAATAATTGTAATGAGGACTCCTTTTGAGTTTGTATAATATCTAGCGCATAATATTTGTATTCAAACTCACAATGTCGATATACTTATTACCACGGCTTATATTAGTAAGTCAAGGTTTGTAATATTCAAAACGCATATCAAATTGCAAAATAATGCGGAACGTGGAAAAATCGAGTTTAAAATTTTACAAACCATATACCCGATCACCCTTTATGCACAATTATTAATTAAACGAAAAAGATAACGAATGAGAATCATACCCTTGAAGATCGAGCTTCCTCGTGTACAAGTTCACCTCCAATCCTTTTCGCTCAACTTGAATCCACCGGGTTTGGTTCCTTCCTTTGATCAACGTTAGCCACCCAAGTGTTTGGCCTCTGAGGTGATCCACCAAGGAATAATAAAGATTCAAGAAATGGGTATTTGGCTCAAACCCTAGTTTTCTATCTCTATAGAAAAGAACGTACTCTCCAACAAATTGAAATTATGTCGTATGTTGAAAAAGTCAACAACCCCACACCCATAATAAGACTCCTCTTATTTATAGATGTGGGCAACCCACCTTAACAATTAAGGAATTGGGATTTATTTAATTAATTAAATTCTTTTAATTAATTAAGCTCCCTAATCTTATTAGGGATAATTAATTAAACTCCTTTAACTAATTTTCCTTCCTAATCCAATTAAGAATAAATGAGAGTACTTATATTAAATTAATTCCTAAACTCTTTTAGAAATTAAAATAATAATAATTGTAATAATATTAATAAGACTCCTCTTATTAATTTATATTTAATATTTCTAAAATATTAAATAATAATATTAAGCTATTTAATTTATTCTATCACCATAGATTAAATTAAATATACATAACATATTATTACGATTATGCCATTAACTTCTTAAATAATTATTCTTCCTTTTATGGTGTGACCCTTTAGGTTCTCCATATTAAACCTACAGAATAAATCAATTAGAATAATTTAATCTTATTTAAATAAATAAATTAAATAATTAATTTATTTAAATAAATAATATTTATTCTACAATAGGATAAGCCTCCCTAATGATCAACGACTTTCCGAGATAATATAGATTTCAACATTAATCATTAAAGAACCTTTGAGTAAATAGTTACCGCATAATTCAATCCTTCCACCATACAATGTCCCAATTAAATATAAGATATGGAATTATCACAAGTCTTATTTTATTTAATTATATGTATTTCGATCCTTAAATGCACAACACTAAATAATGCAAATTAGAAACTCCTTTCTAATTTCATTCTCGCTTGCCAAGGACTACTAGGTTGTCATTTATCGAATCACATAGACATTTCTCTTTTTTAATAAGTGATAGATTCTTTATCGATCATACATTATCTCCATGTACAACTTATTATACCCAAGCATACCCTTTGATATACCCTAAGGGTCTTAAGGAATAAGTCAAAGTATAACTCATCATACACAAGATACTATGATAATCTCAAGTCCAAGGATCACTTGTACTACTATCACTACAGAATTCCTATCGACAGCAAGTAAAACTCCATTAGGTATTCCTTAGCGAGCCACGCTCAAAGGAACTTATTCTCTAATAAGCACCTACATACTTGCTTTTAGTGTCTCCACACAAATAATCATGAGATCAATCATCCTCATCCAATGAGCAAAGTTAACGATGTACCAATCTATCCGGATTCACTAATCCCCAATTTAGTAATCCAATGATTGGGAACTATTTTAGTTTTAAGCTTTCTAAGAATTTAGATCTCATTAGAATGATCATCATCATTATTCTAAAAGCATTGCTTAAAACTATGGGTTTATCACATATTATTAAACAAAGATCATGTAGATAATTAAAAGCCTTTAATAAATTAATACTTTTTATTAATAAATGAATAAGATTGTTACAAAGTATATGCTTTATCATCAAACATGATCGGCTTGTGTGCATACTACTTTCAATCTCCCACTTGCACTAAAGCCAATCGTCATGGTATCTCATACTCTTCTTCTCTAAGTGACGATTATCCCGCCGTTGGATAAGCTTTAGTTAATGGATATGTAATGTTGTTCATGAGAGTCCACTATCTCTATAGTGATTTCTCATCTTTCAATGATTCTAATAATCAAATGAAAGTGCCACAACACATGTTTAGATCCAAGATGAGACTTAGAACTATTCCTAGTTCAGAATGAACTTATCATCCAAACAATCAACTTGCAGCTTCATTTATAGCTATATACTTTGTCTTTATCACTAAACCAAAGAACTCTTTCATTGCTTGGAACCTTTCCAATTCACTCGCACCAATCGCTCAAGGTAACCCTTTACCTTAAAGTGGATTTTTCTCGTCGCCTTGGTCTGCATCTCAAAAACTTGAATGCATTAAGACCTCTAGTTTTAATTTAGACCCACCATGAATATGATCACATCCTTAGTGCCTTGCTAAGCACTTTAAAATGTTTTTCACCGACTCATAGTGAACTTCTCCATAATATGATCGATCAACATCGTCTCTCGTACATTTCATTGCATACATGATTGTCACTCATGCGACCTCTCTTTTCGTGAGTCTGTGGGGAATATTAAGAGAGATACACTCCATAGCTCATCGACATGAGACATCTCTTGAGTTTGCCATGCTAAACGACTTTTAGCATTAAATGAATATACGCTCTTGGGTTAAGTCGAGCATCCTCTTAAATCTATCTATATAGATTTATATCCCCAATTAAGATACTCTTCCCAAATCATTCGTGGAGGAATGTTTAGACAACTTTATCTTTCTTGATTGTAGCATTGGTATCTTATTCCTCATCCGTAGTATATCAATATATAATACTAGAAATTTCACGACGCCCCCAATCGACCCTTTTGTACACACTAGAAGTCTTACATCATCGCATGTAACTCGGATCATCATCTTTATGATGCACACTCATCATCATCATCATCCATGATGAATCCATACCTCCTGGTATCTTCAAGATTATTCCGTATTTACGATTCTTGGCCAGGTACAATAGGTCTATCTACGTGTGTTCCTCTTATTCGACTTATAGTATTTTGTGGTTCTTGAACTCTTCAAGATCTATTATCCTCCCACTAGCCCCTTCAATAATAAACACATTTATCTTAGAAGGCAGCGTGTTTCGCAACAAACACCTTTTGCTAAGTAGGATTATAGAACATATACCCTAAACTTACTTTAGGATGTCCCACAAATCTGTACATGTCAAATCTTGTCCCAAGCTTATCCTTTGAAACCTTTTCACATAAGTTGAACAACCCCTTATCTTAACATACTTAAGATTAGGAATCCTCCCTGTCCATAACTTTTATGGAGTCTTGGGGCTGGATTTTGAGGTTACCTTTTCGTAGATATGCAGCCATGTCTAGGACATGATCCTAGAAGGATACTGGAATGTCGGTAAAATCATTTTGGACCGTACCATGTTCAACAAGGTATGATTTTTCCTTTCGGATACATCAATCAATTATTACGTATCATGAGGTGTCCATTATGAGAAAAACCATTTGAGATGATCTAGAAACTTATCAGACAAGTATTTATTCCTTGATCTAATCAAAGAATCTTAATACTTTGCCAATTTGTTTCACTTCAATTCTTTGAACCTTTCAAATAATTCACACTTGTATTTCAACAAATACATACATTCAACTCTTTGAATGATCATCTCCTTTTCTTATACTAGTTTGTTCAATTTACAAAATAATTTTTCACGTTAGTCAAGTATACAAAATCCATTAAATAATCTTTCATTTCTATACTTAAACATTATTATTATAAATAGAACAACAATTGTTCTTAATTATAATACCAAAGATTTCATTGTCCAACAATAAAATGGAAATAATATTTTTTAACAAGAACTAGAATACAATAACAACTTATCGACTTAATAGATTTGCCCAGTAGGCATTGCTAAACTATAAGTTTCTATACTAATATGGCAACCTTTGCTACATTTTTCACATATAGATTACTTATATTTGTTTAGCTTTCTACTTCGCTTGGTCCCTTCATAAATCTATATTTATGATAACCAAAGTCGGTATCCAATACCCAAGTAGAACCTCGACTTAAAGAAAAATTTATTTCAATCATGAACAAAATCGATTATGACCAAACTTCACTAAGCTTCTTTGGTTAGCCTCTCGCAAGATGCTTCTCGCAGCTTTCTTTCCAAAGGTCCAAAGCTTATTGCAAAGGGAAGCAAGCTCTTTGCTATCCGTGACGCTTTTGTTCTTATTATCTTTGTTTATGCCTTTCTATTTACCTTCTTTGAATCGCTCTTCTTTTTAGAAGATCCTTTGGCCCCTACCAAGAAGACTTGATCTTTCTTGGTTGAAAGTGACTCTCAACATTTTTCAATATGTTAAGCAAATCAGCGAGGCTGATATCTAGCTTGTTCATATGAAAAATTCACAACAATTGTGAAAGGAGTCCGGGAGTGAGTGCAAGATCAAATTTTGGCTCAACTCTCCATCCATGACAAAACCAGTTGTCCTAAATGATCAATCAAATTGATTATGTTAAGAACTTTTTGTCTGCATTTATAGTGCCATCGGCCATTCTAGATCTAAGAGCTCCTTAGATATCTCGATATCTATCACCCCCATTTCCTCACCATCAACTACTTGATGTGCAGAATATAGTAGAGCATCCATAGTTTCATCTTGACGCTCAAGCTCAAGCACTAATGGATGCGAGCATGATGCATCGAGCCAACTCATGCATCATCTTGCCACTTTCTAAAAGTAGCAATGTCTTCCTCGAGGCATTGTCTACAACCATTGCGAGGATAGGCGACATGACATAAGATAACTTTTTCAAATTATGAGAACTATTCTCAAATTCCTTAACCAATCCGCTTAATTCTGGCCCGTTAATTTAGCATCTAATATGCTTCGCAGTTGATAGTAATTTTAGACATTGTAAAATTCTCAGAAATGAATTTGTAATTAACAACATTTTAACATACATTCTTTTATTAATTACCAAAATAAATTAGGTCTTATTTTAAATTGGTATCTCCCACTATTTTCTTCAAACTATATTACCTCACTTATATAGTTCGAAAAATCTAATTAAAGATTTGCTAGTGAGAATAAGGATCCCATTTCAAATGTATATAGCCTTGTGGTGACACAACAAACTATATATAAATAAATAGGTAGACAACTTTTGTCAATTACATCAACTATGCAACTCCTTTTCTTTTGCCTCTTAGATTATTTTGATCAAGTGGTGGCACATCCGAATCAAAATTATCCAAGTTAAGTCCGACCTAGCACTCCATATATTCAAAAAGAAAAATATCATCCTTGTGGTGACACAACAAAATAATATTGTTCAATTTTCTTTATAAGCATCAAATGTGATAAATTAACATCTTAAATACTTAATACTTGCCTTGTGGTGACACAACAAACTCATATTAAATATTTAATACTCTATTAATTTTATCATGCTAGAAGGCTACGCTCGATATTCCAAATATCTTTGAACGCTTAGACTTAATATAAAAAATGAGGGTTTGTTATTAATTTGTCTCATCTTGTTTAGCTACATACATATATATATATATAAAAATACGCGTATATATAATGAATATGTGAAGTATGTTTGCATAATATATAATATATATAGTATAAGCATGCATATATAGAATATATATTCTACTCGAATTGATTATGGACTTTTATTCTAGTTTGTTCACTAGAGCCACCAAGTGAACCAAAAGGTCAAACCCTAGGGTGCAAGAAATAATATTTAAATATAACTATTACATTTAAACCCTGCTCCATTACAAACGGTCTTCTAGCGCTCCTTGCTCCTTGATCTCCAATTTTTCAAAATTAATTCTAACTATTCCTATTACAAAACTATTTAAAATAAATAGAAACCTTGATCGCCAAATCGAAGGGAAGTACATAGAGGGAGATAGAATTTACATTAAGAAAAAATTAGAGAAGACGAGGTACGCAGAATTCCCATTTAATAAAACCCATACATTCATGCATCCAACTAAAATAAAATCCAATCACATCGGTCAATAAATCCATAATCAATCCCATTTATTATCATACACATCACCATATGCATCAATAAATAACATTCATCTTATGAATAATAAACATTTAATATATATATTGATATCATTTAATGGGCAAATTTAGTTAGTATAAAATCTAATTTTGAATCAAAATAAACTCCTTTATTTTAATCCAAATTTAAATCAAAATAAAACTATTTTATTTTAATTTATCCAATTTTGAATAAAATAAACTATTTTATTTTAATCAAAATCTTTAATCAAAATAAACTCCTTTATTTTAATTAATTACTAAATCCAATTCCATGTAAAAAAAATTATTAAAGGAAACACGAATTCTTTTCCTATTCACAAATAAACTTTTTATTTTGAATAATATGAAATCTTATTTCATATTTAAATAAACTCCTTTATTTAAGGAAACACGGATTTTCTTTCCTATTCACAAATAAACTCCTTTATTTTGAATAATATGAAATCTTATTTCATATTTAAATAAACTCCTTTATTTAAGGAAATTAGGATTCTCTTCCTATTCATAAATAAACTCCTTTATTTTAGGAAACATGGAATCCAATTTCAACTCCAATTAGTTATCATGGAATCCAATTCCAACTCTAATTAATTAGCATGAATTTTAATTTTAAAATTAAAATAAACTTTTTATTTTAAGATTAAGATAAACCTTTTATTTTAAAATTAAAATAAACTTTTATTTTAATTATAAAATAATTAAGAATAATATATATATATATATATATATATATATATATATATAACTATATATATATATAATATAATAACCAATATATATATATATATATATAAATATATATATATATATAGAAAATTTTTTTTAATCAAACTTTTATAATAATATATATATATAATATATATATATAATATTCAAGAACTATTTTTTATATATAATATAAAAATAACCTACAAAGTGGTTTTTATATTGCGTTCTTGAATGGTTCTTGAATATATAAAAGATACGTTATTCCTTTGGAGGATTCAAAGAATCACGGATTCAAAGAAAAATTCCAAGATCCGCGATCCGCTTTTTTTTTTTTTTAATAAATTTTATACAATAAAATTATGCCCAATTAAATTGTTCTAAACACATATCAATATACATACTAAATTAAAATAATTAATAATTCACATAAAATTTGGCTCTGATGCCACTGTTAGGTTTGTAATATTCAAGAACGCAATCAAATTGCAAAATAATGCTGAAACGTGGAAAAATCAGAGTTTAAAAATTTTACAAACCATATACCCGGATCACCCTTTATGCACAATTATTAATTAAACGAAAAAGATAACGAATGAGAATCATACCCTTGAAGATCGAGCTTCCTCGTACAAGTTCACCTCCAATCCTTTTCGCTCAACTTGAATCCACCGGGTTTGGTTCCTTCCTTTGATCAACGTTAGCCACCCAAGTGTTTGGCCTCTGAGGGTGATCCACCAAGGAATAATAAAGATTCAAGAAATGGGTATTCGCTCAAACCCTAGTTTTCTATCTCTATAGAAAAAGAACGATTTCCAAACAAATTGGAATTATGTCAGATGTATGTTGAAAAGTCAACAACCCCACACCCATAATAAGACTCTCTTATTTATAGATGTGGGCAACCCACCTTAACAATTAAGGAATTGGGATTTATTTAATTAATTAAATTCTTTTAATTAATTAAGCTCCCTAATCTTATTAGGATAATTAATTAAACTCCTTTAACTAATTTTCTTCCTAATCCAATTAAGAATAAATAAGAGTACTTATATTAAATTAATGCCTAAACTCTTTTAGAAATTAAAATAATAATAATTGTAATAATATTAATAAGACTCTCTTATTAATTTATATTTAATATTTCTAAAATATTAAATAATTAATATTAAGCTATTTAATTTATTCTATCACCATAGATTAAATTAAATATACATAACATATTATTACGATTATGCCATTAACTTCTTAAATAATTATTCTTTCTTTTATGGTGTGACCTTTAGGTTCTCCATATTAAACCTATTGTGAATAAATCAATTAGAATAATTTAATCTTATTTAAATAAATAAATTAAACAATTAATTAATTTAAATAAATAATATTTATTCTACAATAGGGATGAGCCTCCCTAACGATCAACGACTTTCCGATAATATAGATTTCAACATTAATCATTAAAGAACCTTTGAGTAAATAGTTACTGTGACAATTCAATCCTTCCACCATACAATGTCCCAATTAAATATAAGATATGGAATTATCACAAGTCTTATTTTATTTAATTATATGTATTTCGATCCTTAAATGCACAACACCAAATAATGCAAATTAGAAACTCCTTTCTAATTTCATTCTCGCCAACCAAGGACTCACCGGGTTGTCATTTATCGAATCACATAGACATTTCTCTTCTTTAATAAAGTGATAGATTCTTTATCGATCATACATTATCTCCATGTATAACTTATTATACCCAAGCATACCCTTTGATATACCCTAAGGGTCTTAAGGAATAAGTCAAAGTATAACTCATCATACACAAGATACTATGATGATCTCAAGTCCAATGATCACTTGTCTCTACTATCACTACAGAATTCCTATCGACAGCAAGTAAAACTCCATTAGGTATTCCTTAGCGAGCCAATGCTCAAAGAACTTATTCTCTAATAAGCACCTACATACTTGCTTTAGTGTCTCCACACAAATGATCAGTGAGATCAATCATCCTCATCCAACGAAAGCAAGCAACGTATGTACCAATCTATCCTGGATTCACTAATCCCCAATTTAGTAATCCAATGATTGGGAACTATTTTAGTTTTAAGCTTTCTAAGAATTTAGATCTCATTAGAATGATCATCATCATTATTCTAAAAGCATTGCTTAAAACTACGGGTTTATCACATATTATAAAAACATATAGATAATTAAAAGCCTTTAATAAATTAATACTTTTTATTAATAAATGAATAAGATTAAAAGTATATGCTTTATCATAAATTATTGGCTTACTTTTTCAAGTTGTATTTAAATTACAAATGATCGACTACCCAGATGATGTATACCTAATTTTGGGACGCCATATCATCTTGCTTTTTTCTTCATCTTCAAAGTGAGTACTCGAGAATGATAGGACTTACGTATTCTTCTTTATCAAAGAAGTTTACATCTTCTTTCATGAACCCAGCTCCACCTTCATCATTGAATCATTCTTCTGATCCTCGGTCTTGAGATCATCGGTTCCCATCTCTTCCTTTCGACTCTACGCCCTCTTCTTTGTCGGATGTGCTTCCTTGGGGAACCGGAATTTGTCTGCTTATTACTTTAGCTTTCTTTTGAATGGCTCTTGCAAAGCGACGCTACTTCTTCGCTTTGTGGTTTCAAAGTATTGAGGCTTTTTCTTCACATCCTTGTCTTTGGTGGATAGACTTCTTGGAGGGCCTCGCTTTCCCTCATGCTCTTGGGTTTCTTCTTGGCCGGTTTGGTGAGGTCGCGTTGGTGCTGAAATTATCTCGATTCGTGAGCTTTCGGCTCTTTTGCTTTCCTCTTCTTTGAGGCTTTGCTTCGCTTCCTAGTTTTCAACCTCCTATTTTCCTTTGGGTTTTCTTCTAGTTTACTTAAAAGTCAGGAGACGTTATCTTGTGAACATTAAGAATTTCGCCATCATCATACTTAATTTTATTCTTCAACTTTTTCTTCAAGATGATGTTTAAAAATCTCCCATGAAAAACCTTTGTGAGTGGTTTCTCGCCACTTTTTCTTTTCTTCCTTATCCGACCATTTAGACATATGATCGGCGGAGATGACTCCAAAGTTGATGTGTTCCTGCAGGACTATGGCAGACATGATCTTCAGTTGTTGATCAATCACAGTATCGTGTGCAGTGTCTTTGCATAAGATACATTTCCCCACTATTTCAGTAAGAAACTCGAATTCTTCAGGAAACTCCTTTTTCTTCATATCCTTAAAACTAGGGTTTCTTCTGTACTGCATAATCTTCTTAGCTTCTTTTGTGTCGATCTCTTCCAGACTTTTCAGATTTCGGTCAGGAAGACCTAAGCATAGATTGATGTCAGAAGCATTTAGTTTCAGACTCTGACCTTTAACCTTGGTGGAGAGGATTCCAGAATTTATAATTGCGTTTGAATGGAACTCCTTGACCAGGTCACTATATACTCGTGTGTTTTCTTCAAGACATTCTGAGAACCCGGCCTTCTTTATAAGTTCAAGAATATCCCTGAACTTCTTTTCGGATTTTTCAAACATCCTGGTTCCTAGCTGAATGCCAGTGATAACTCACCAATCTGCCATTTGAATGATTTGATGAATGAAGATATTGATTCAGTGAGATTTATGGAGTATGGCTGATTTTGGTTTGGCTTCGAAGAGAATTCTAGGGTTTGAAAATGGGAGGGAGAGAGGTTCAATGGATTTTGGTAATTGTTTGCAGATTTTGAATTTGTCTTTATGGCAGTTCCTTCTTACACTGCATACGCTATGATGTGTCAACTGGTTATTGGTTGCACGATGCCCAGTAACTAGCTATAACTCCTCAGTAACTTGTCAGTTAGCTGTCTCTTTTATAAGAGTGGACGTTTGATTGACGTGGATTGACCTTTGACTTATTTAGTTCGTAGAGTAGCATGATAGGACAGCTATTGACTCTACGTTTTCCTTTGTTGACTCAATGATCAATTCTCTAAAAGATGTTGCAGTGGATGATTTTTGATATTTCTCCTTATGTTGAAACTGCATAGCTCAACCACTGATGTACCCCAAGCCAGTTTGGGTACTTAAGTTCTGATGTGCATTTACAAGATGTCTTTCCAAACTGTATTAGAACTAATCTCCTCATACTTCAGAATGGTAGAGCAATTGTCTCATTCTTCCAAATTCCTCATGAGCTAGTGTCTTCTGGTAAGTCTGCGATCGTCGAGTCTGCTTCTGCGATCGTTGAGTTTTCACTACGATCGTTGAGATTGCATCACGATCGTTGAGTTCTCTCAAAACTCTATTCTATAATCGTTGACTGGCTTGGTCCTTGAGATGAACTTTACTAAGCATTCCTTCTGGGTCAAGGTAGCTCGGGAAGGGCCAACCTCTTAGAGTGAGCTAAGGGTTAGGTTTGTCCTTGAGGCGCTTTCCAGATGAAATACTTTAGAAGTGATCTGCACTGATATCTCATTTGACCTTTTCTGTTGGGGAGTCCCTCTTTCAACTTTAGACATTTTCAGACCGACCGCAATTATGGTGTCCTCCTCCTCTTGCACTCTGATCGGATGTTTGATCGTAGGCACTCTCTGATTTTTGAGTTGGGTGGTCGAAGGTTATCGATGAATACGTTTTGAGGCGTTCCTACCGACTATGGATCTTCATTTGGTTCATCGACCATAAATTTTGGGACTCAGAATGGTGATACATCGCTTCATAGTATATCTCGATGGTTTAGAGCTTAGATCTTTATTATGATTACTGCTCCCCCATAGTTGATACTATCTTCTCAGAGAGACATAAGTTTTTCTTTATATGTATCAGAAGACAGCCTTGCATATCTCCTTCTGATTGGAATCACCAAATCTTCTTATATCATAGAAGTGGACATCTTCAAGGTTGATCATTCTATGATCCTTTGACAGCACTACGAACGTAGTCTTCTTTTACAATTTGTACTTGTGGAGTTCTGCTCCCGTAATGAGTTCCTCGTGTTTGATCCTCGAAGATCTTCTGTGGTGAGCTTCCGTGAGGAGTTTTCTCTTATGACCTGCTTTGAATGATTGAGCATCTGGGACCCTTTTACATCTTTGGATGAATGACTTGCTTCCTTATAAGAATCAGCAACAATGTGAGCTTCATTCAGATTAGCTCAGCAGGTCTTCCAGGACAAGCTTTGACAAATGGGAGTTTTATCATAATCATTTCTGAACAGTCTTAAGCCTTCTGCTGGTTGAATTTTCTTGACTGAAGTCTTTTGCTTTAGCATTCCTTAGTGTGGTCAGATAGACCAAGTGCCTGCAGGTTATTCATTTCTAATTTTTGGTACCCATGGTCAAATGGGTCCTACTAGATTAGTTTACCAAACCCCTGTTCCTCATATTTGAGTAATCATCATGTTGACCACCATCAGTCGTATTCATGCATATACTTCATTTAGATAATATATTCTGAGATGCATAGTGGTGAATGTGAGAAAAATCTATTATTTTAATAAAACACTCTTTTCCTTGATGGTTTTATCATATGTTAAGTTATGATCACAGAGTTTAATGTTCACAGAGTGAGAATCAGCTCTACGATTTATTAGCATCTGGTTGATTCATGGAGGTGATTAGTTTCTATGAATCTTCTAGATTCTCTTGTAGATCTGATCATACTTTGTGTGTCATTAAACACTTAGACCATAGGATGTACAAAGCACATTAACTCATCAGCAAAGATTTCTTCACATTCAATCGACCTGTGAGGCTCTTAAAACCATTTCAGGTCTCTTTCAAGTTATCATCTTCAACCTAAAACTTGGATGGAGAGAAAGTTTATAGACATTTGAGTTTCCATCATTAGTGTACTTTCTCCCTTCACCTTTTTAGATAGATTAAGAATATTTGAAGGAAAACTGTTATAGTTCATGAGTAAGGTGCAAATATGATGTTCATATCTATGTTAACGAGGAACCGTACTTTTTTACTGTTGGTTTCTTAACAGTCATTTATCTTAGATATACAGAGTTTAGGCATTGAAGTGTATGTTTTCTCATTTGCTTCTGACAGCCAGTTGCTCCAGTTGATCTTTAGTCAATCAGTCATGGTCTTGAAGATACAAGCTAAGAGAGTGGCAGCATCTCTAATTCTTTGACATCCTTGAGTTCATAAGATTTACATCCAGCTGCAGTTTGACCAAGCATATGATTGAGAAGTTCTTCTTTCTTCTCTAGATAAGCATTACTTAGCATGTATGGTCTTTTCATCTTTTCAGGCTGGTGGATGTTTGAATCTTTTTTGTTGACATGTCTTGAGTTTTAGCCTGGTCTTCAGACAACAAGATTGACATCGAGCAAGGATTGGTCTTGTTGATATGATAATCAAAGACAAGGACCAATCTGAGCAGCTTCAGGTGTATATGCACATTTACCTGTACACAATATTTCCAACGTGTGAGCTCATCTGCATATAACAAGTGACTTACTACTAAACTAAGTTTATAACAATGTTTGTGCCTAGGATCAGACTCAAAGCGATTAGCTTTGGAATGTAGCATGAGAACCTGCTTTGATAGCAATTGTTAGTTCCCAGTAGGCACAATTTAGATCCTTAGAATTTCAAAAATACTTTTACTCTATTAAGTTGTATTGCTCATTAAGTAGCTTATGACAAACTTAAGAATCTTTTCAAGCACAGCGGAATAAGTGAATGATCCCCTTCATTGATATATTCATAATCACACATACATTGTTCGTAGAGTTACTTCAGTAGTAAGCAGTTAAAACATTCATAGTAGTTATAGCAGTTAATGTACATAATGTAAATGACATAAAGTAAAAGACACAAGGGGTTTTAAGTGGTTCAGAGACTCAAGCTCCTAATTCACTCTTCTACTTTCAACTAGCAGAATTTCCACTAAAGAAGGGCAGCACCATGAATCACTAAGATTCCTTCAAGGCCGCCAATGACCTTGGGACTTCATTCACTAAGAACTCTTGAAGGCCAAAGCACCTTGAAACTCCTCTAGTTCCCTAGGAACTCTTCAAGCCCAGCAGGCTTGGAACTTCGTTTAGTCCCTCCAGACAAGGACCCCTCAGGCCCTGGCTTCTTGTTGAGTTGTTTGTTTGTTTGTTGGAGTTGGTGCTGAGCTGCTAAGATGTATTTAAGCTCTGAACATCTTCTGTACTTAGCAGCTAGGTGTGGTCCTCTATGCATTCTACTTCAAGTCTGGACCACATCTTCTTTTGGTGCAACTGATCTTCACTCTTTTCTGCTCATCTTCATCTGGTATCAACTTTGCACCATCACCATCTGGGTTTGCTAAGTCTCTGAGCTTTTGGTATACTTTGTCTGACACTTAGCAATCCCTGAACCCTTCTTGAATACTTTGCAGATGTGGTTCTGCACTTGTTCAGTCTCAGCTTTTGGTTCATGGTGATTCGTAGAGTGGCTCTCTTGATCTTCTTTGTACTCAGCCACTTTTTTGAATGATATCTTCTTGGCCTTCTCGGCTCTCAGCTTGGCTGCCATCTTTAGTGGCATTCTCATCTTTGTTGAGTGAATCTTTGATCTGTTTGAGTCCTTCTTCAAAGCTTCTTCACTTCCACCTTGGTAGTCTCACTGTCACTAAGACTTGTTCTATTGATCTTTGGTGGAACTCGTAGAGTCAAAAATAGCATTCACCAACTCAATGATTTTGCAACTCCGCAATCATCAGCGACCCTTGATCTTTGAAGCTCTGTTAATTTATACTGCTTCCCAATCTTCCCGTTGGAAAGTGGCCGTTGAAAGCTATTCAAATTTCTTCGCAGATCTCGAGTTATTTGGTGGAGACTGCAGATGTGACATGACATCTTTTTTCGACTTTCGACAATGCGTATCATTGCTTTTGCCAACCCCGCCGAGATATGTCACTTTAATGTCTTGGGCAGGTCGACGACTTTATTTCCTTCTTCTGATTTCTCGATCAGAGGTTGTCCTTGCATCGATGCTCTCAATGAGCTCTTGTCCAAATATTACCCTTCAGATTAAACCGTTGCCAATGCTTCAGTCTTCAGCTATTCGAACTCTACGATTTTGATGCATGTCTTCATGGACTTGATCGTAGTGTCTTGTTGACTGGTAGAGACAACACTACGATCTTAAAGAGTGTTGATTTGATCTTTAATGTAGAACACTTCTTCCTTTTCTTGTGCAGTGCTTCAACACTTCTGTTTGCCTCAGCAGCTCTCAGATACTGATGGCTCGATTCCTTGCTCTGGCCTCTTCTGAATAATAAGACACTTCAGATTTGTGGCGTGTCCAGCTCGTTTTCTCCTTGTGATCTCCCGTTCATTTATCATCAATGGACTGACCCAATGCTTAATCACTTTAGCCTTGTTCTTCGGTCATCGTCCAAAGATCTCTGTATGTAATCCATCAGTTCTTTCTTTGTTTAGAAAACACTACGATCCTGGTAACTTCCAAGATCGTTGTCTTCTGTCTGCTTGACTGATACTCATCGCGACTTGCTTGACTTTTCTTGGTCGGTTACAGAAGTCTTCTTCTGATCTCCTTGTGGAAGACTTCATCTCGAATGGCTTCACAACTCAATCTTGATGCTGATTGAGTTGGTGCTTAGATCTTCTGTTAGCTTGCATGCCATTCATTGAGTGCTCTCTAGTTTCCTTCAGGTGGGACATATCTATGCAGTGCCAACCAGAGGCTTCATTCCTTTGGATATTCTGGGAGTGCTCATTCGTTGAGAATCGTATTTGCTCTACGATTCTGCCTTGGCATTATGAGCACATCTGTTGAGGTCTTAGTTCTGCACTCTACGATTCAGCTTTGGTTGTGCAGACACTACGACTCCGAGATCAGATCTTGACACGTTACATTTTCTGTCGTTGTGCTTGTTGTCTTCATCTGATCTTGCTCGACTGCGATCTCTGCCTCAGGTATGATTAGTAAACTCTACGACTCTGAGTGTAGTCTACGATTCTCGACTTAGCTTTGCGGATACTCGGTCGGCTCGCGGTAATCGCCTCTCTACGATTCTGAACATGACTTCCTCAGCAGACTACGACCCTAAGGAAGTTCTCCTCGACACACTACGATCCTTTCTCGTCTCTCCTGGAAGTCTACGAACTCCGAGATCTACTATCTTGCAGACTACGATTCTGCCTCGATATCTCTCGAGTTTTCCTTGACTCTCCTGGCAGACTACGATTTATTGTGCAGTGCTCGACGATCAGACAAGCCTATCTATTACATCATAAGATCAACCTAACATGCTTGATCTTTCTATATTTATAGTCCTTGTACATCATTTCTTTTTAAGGACTTTACAAAGTTGTTTTGCTTATGTAGGATCAACCTAACACATTTGATCAATTCATTCTAAGTCCTTGTACATATGTTTCTATTATCTATCAAATGACTTTACAGCTTTTCTTAATGCAAGCATACTTGCATATTCATTCATATATATATCATAATCAAATCATATATAAATAGGAATATCATTCACATGTTTATTCCTGACACATTTATATATGTAAAAAAACACGGTTGCGAAAATAAAAGATGTTATATATCTAGACCTGGCAATATAGTTAGTTAACTGTTGGGTCAAACCATATTAACTGGAACCAAATGGGTTGGTTAACCATTTTTATTTTTATTTAAAACAAATATAGTTAATTAACCGGTTAACCATTTTTCAACCCATATTTCCTTACTTATACACTGCCTGCATCTTTGCATAGTGCATGTGTACCGGTGTACCATGTACAGAATATATGTTGCATTAACAAAATCAAATCTTGCAAAAGTACTTTCTTCTGTTACTAATTTACCGTTTTTAAATTTGATAATTGAGCAAACAAATTTAAAATTTGCAAATTAATACTAATTTGCATGTAGTTTATTATATATGGACATGGTTAATTAATTATTTACATATATTCAAAAATAATTGATTACTTTTAAAAATATTAATTTGATCATATATAAAAGTCAATGAATGAGATTTATCCCCTTGTGTGCTAGTTTTTGGACGTACGTATATAAGGACAATTAAACATCCACAGATAATCAAGGGCTAATTGTAAGACCCCAGTTTATTATAAATGAAATTAAATTTCCTCTATTTATTATTTTGAAATAGTAAGGGTTGATTTGATTAATGTGGTTAGTTATGGGTAAAATGCGTAAATATTTTAAATAAACAAGTGGTTATAAAATATTCATTGTTGTCGGGGAATATTTGTTTGGTCGTGGAATATTCTTACTGTCGGGGAATATTCGTGCACGGTCACGGCTTTATTGTGGGCCCCATAACGAAAGCGATTGGATGAAGAAAAAACGATAAATATAAGTTGATTATAAATAACGGCGTAGTTGTTACTGATTAATCTTTGTTAGAATACCCGATGGGTTAAAACACGCGAAGAGTACCAGATATTGCACCAATTATTGATTCTTACGTAGAAGGCACTACTACTCAATAATTATTACGGTAATTCTATCGCTCAATATTTTATTTTATTGATTCAATAATTACTACGTTGATATTTTATATTATTATTGTTTCAATAATTGTCACTACACAGTATTTTCATTATCAGATCAATAATTCATATTATTTGAATAATATTATTAGATAACATTATTGGCAATGTCTAGAAAGTTCTGTCTAAGGAGAGGTTTGGTCACCTAATTGCGCACTAGTAAGGAGAAATTCTTATTGGAAAGCCCCCTCTTTCCTGGGAACGGCCTAGTTGTCGATATTGTGATTCTGTAATATTATTTATGAATAATTAATTATTGATTTATATGATAAGGAAAATATTCATTTTATATGGATATAGATGGAGAAAATTTTAAAGTGACAATTGTTGAAAAATTGATATTTTATCTTTTCTGATTAAATAATTCATTTAAATATATTATTATATTTTAATAATATAATAATGGTGATATTTTTACAATGAATGTGTGATATATGAATATATGAGGAGGAAGAGTATTTTTGTTACAAAAGTTGTTTAAAACATGTTAAACATGTCTGTGGACCCCATTTCTTGACTGAAATTTGATTATAGCCTGTAAAATTGCCCGTTTGAGGATTTCAGTCAGTTTCTGTTTGGAATTTGGAAAAACTTTCTTCTGCAAAGTTGTAGAGAATGAAATTTCCAATGAAAAAGATATAAGGTTCAAATTTTTCTGACAAAAAGGCTATTTATTATGAATTATTGAAGTTTCGAAGTTCTGAAATAATTGATTTTTGGAAGTTTTAATTATTTTTAATATGAAAAACGTTTTTTTTATTAATTGTGGGTCTTGCATGTGTTGTAAACATGCTGAATTCAGAAGTCTAAGGTTGGCGTAGAAAATTTTATTTATATATTAATATTTTATTAAATTTTTTGCTTTGGTGTTCTAAGCATTTTCCTATAAATAGGATGCTTAGGTTAGAATTGAAAATCACACCAGAAACTGAAGTTTTCTCTCTCTTTCTCTCTCTATATTATCGAGCGTATTCTTGTGAGTATTTTGATACTTTGAGTGTTGTTATACGCTGCAAGTTCCCTTCAAAGACTATATCCAAATATTCCAAATGAAAGCACCGTATAAGACCCCAACTTATTATTAATGAAATTTAATTTTCTATTTATTATTTTGAAATAGTAAAGGTTGATTTGATTAATGTGGATAGTTAGGGTAAAATACGCAAATATTTCAAAATAAGTAAGTGGTTATAAAATATTCATTGTTGTTTTAGAATATTCGTCTTCGTCGGGAATATTCGTAATATTGACGAAGGTGCCGACGAAATGCATGGGCCCCATAACTAAAAGTGATTGGATGAAGAAACGACAAATATAAGTTGTTTAAAAATAACATTGGTTGGTTATTCTGCAATTATCTTTGTTAAAAATACCGGTGGTTAAAACACAAGAAGATTACCAGTATTGCACCAATTATTGATTCTTACGTAAGAAGGCACTACTCAATAATGGTTACAGTAATTATCGCTCAAATTTTTTATCGAGTTAATAATTGCTTTATTGATATTTTATATTGTCATTGTTTCAATAATTGTCATTACACGTAGATTTTCATTATCGAAATAATAATTCATATTATCCTAATAATATTATTAGATAACATTATTGGCAATGTCTAGAAAGTTACATCTAAGGAGAGGTTTGGTCACCTAATCAAGCGCCAGGTAGTTAAGAAATTCTTATTGAAAGCCCCTCTATCCCGAGAACCTGCCTGGTTGTCAATAATGTGATTCTCAGAATATTATTTATGAATAATTAATTATTGATTTATATGATGAGGAAAATATTGATTTTATGAGGATATAGATGGAGAAAATTTTAATGTGACAATTGTTGAAAATTAATATTTTATCTTTTTCTCGATAAAATAATTCATTTAAATATATTATTTTAATAATATATTAACGATGATATTTTTATAATGAATGTGGGATATATGAGTATATGAGGAGGAAGAGTATTTTTGTGGCATTAAATGTTTAACACATGTTTTGTGTGTTGGTGGACACAATTATTGGTAGAAATTTGATTATAAATTGTAAAATCGCCTGCTTGTGGATTTCGGTCAATTTCTATTTGGAATTTGGAAAACTTTCTTCTGCAAAGTTGTAGAGAATTGAATTTTCTATAAAAACTCAAGAGATTCGAATTTTCTAATGAAAGGGCTATTTATTATGAATTATTGAAGTTTCAAGTTCAAATAATTAATTTTTGGGAGTTTTAGTTAATTATTTTGAGAAAACATTTTTTGCAACTAAGTTGGCCTCACATGTGATTCAAATGGGCTGAGATCAGTTGTCTAAGGTGGGCTAAAGAAAATGTGAAAATATATTAATATTATATTCAATTTTCTCGCTTTGGTGTTCTAAGCATTTTCCTATAAATAGGTGCTTTGGTTAGAATTGAAAACACACCGTAAACCCAAGTTTCTCTCTATTTCTCTCGATATATTGAGCGTATTCTTGTGAGTATACTTTGAGTATTGTTAGACGGTGCAAAGTTCCTTCAAAGACTATACCCGTATTCCAAATTTAGTAAGTACTAATCTTTCGAGGTAAGGGATGTTATTTTATTCGAAAATGATATTATTTCTTCAATATCATTATGCAAAAATATTGGTTGAAAATTTTTATTAAATTTGGAATTTTTTCATGACGGGGTTACTATTCATGAGTTTATATTCACGAAGTTACTATTCAAGAGTTACTATTCATGAAGTTACTATTCACGAGTACTATTCACGAAGCGTGAAGATATTTTTTTGTAAAATTTCTATCTTTTGGTGTCGAAATTACTATTCACGATACTGCAAGACTATTCAATCGAAAAAAAAAATTTTTTCTTTTTGTCCAAAATATCTATTCGGATACTAGCTTTGATCAGATCCATGTTTTGATCATTCTTGAATTTTACACCACTATGATTATTTTTGAGGTATTTTTGAACATGGATAAAACAAAGTACGAATCCTTAATCCTTAATCCTTGTCATTTTGTTTCACTGGATTCTTTTCTTTAAAAAATATTTTTCATCATCCTCAGTCTTAAATGATGATATTATTGAATATCTTTGGCCTGTAGTGCAAAGATGAATGATTTCTGAAGAATATCTTTGGCTGTAGTGCAAAGATGAACAGGTGTTTAGATGAACATGACTTAATCGATGAATATCTTTTGGCTCAGAGTGCAAAGATGAATATTTGATTCCGAGATGTATATTGATTGATGTTACAGGAAAAAAAGATAGACGGTGAACTTTTAAATTCATACATAGAAGATAGTAGTTTGCATTCACTACTTAACTCTTCTAATGAATTATTATTTCATTGCGAATATTGATTTAAAATTTGTTGTTTATTGTATTCTATTAGATTTTTCCTGTTGAAGACTAACGGTAATTTGTTGTATATTATCTTAGTCATAATATTCTTTACTCGGGCTAGTTGAGCTCACCTTTTCCTTTTTGTTCCATTTTTCTTCTCGTGAGGCGGTAGAATATATAGCGAGTACGCAGTCTGGGTATGGAATGAAGGTTTTAGAAAGGATTGTTTAGTAGTCCTCACCATTTTTGTAAAATAATGTATCAATAAATGTGATGAGGATTTATTTGAGTATAGATATTGTCTGTAAGATAATATTTGTATTCAAACTCACGCTTTATTGTTGTAATAATAAAGTTGTAGAAGTTTACTTCGCATCTATGTATTGACAACTCGTAATAGTGTGATGTATACCTATTTTGGGGGCGCCACAGCTTGGTATCGAGCTTAGGATATGATCTCCAAGGAGATCGGGGAATAGAACTAGGAGGGAGAGACGAGTAAATCCTTCGCTAGTGTGTCCTACCTAAGCTTATTTTTTTTAGTTGGTCAAGATATAAGGATGTTATGTGATATATTGATTTCCTTAATTAACCCTTGTTTTATGACGATGATTTTGAGAATGTCGATCGAGAATATTAACAATGGAAATGAGACCTGGAGACGCCTGTACTCACCAACGAGGAGAACGTGCAACAGTCGGGCATGTTCCTCCCATGAACAACACCACCGAGCGAGATGATGAACGAGGGGATGTTTAGAAGCTTTTTGCAGCTTCATGCAAAATCGATTTAGGAGACTCGTGTTCAAAATACAGGAGAGAAATGATAGCAATTCACGGGTTGTCACAAATGCAAGCGCTTCAAAGAGTCAGGACCACCGAATTTAAGGGAAAGCCGATCCGATCATGGCGTGAAACACGGGTCAAACAAATTACCAAGATATTCGATGTCTTGGGATGCACGGAGGAACAGAAGGTTCCATTCGCCACCTTTATGTTCCGTGGCGAGGCGTATCATCGGTGGAGTCTCGTGAAGCGCACCCATCCACCGCACTCAAAGATGTGTCTTGGGAAACGTTTGAGAACTATTTAATGACAAATACTTTCCTGAAAGTGTTCGCTATATATGAAGGAAGTGGAGTTCATCGATTAGAGCAAAACAACATGATTTGTGTCTCAAAGACAAGGCAAAGTTTGCGAGTTATCCGTGTTTGCACCTCATTTGGTGGAGAATGAGGAACGATGACACGGATGTTTCTTAGAGGTTTGAAACCCTAGATACGCCAAGATCTCATTTCTCATAAACTTTCTCTCTATTCAGATGTTGTAAAATGGGCTCAATTATTAGAGCGAGATAACGAAAGTACGGTCAAACCGAGGGACCACAACCAGATCATACCGTAGATAGCCGTCAATGTAATAATGATAACCAAAGAGAAAAGAAACAGACGGACAAAAAATGGTAACCACTCCGGTGGTAATCATGGCCATGAAAATAGAAGAAGCGAGTCGAGAGGAGATTTTAAAAGAGGAGATTTAACAACGACCATATGAAGACGATGTCTAAGCGGAATCGGGTTCTAAGGGAGGAGAACGACCACCGGTCATTATATGCTATAAATGCGGAAAGAGGGACATATCGGTCCAAACCGCCCACAACAGCTTCAAGGTATGCTATAATTGTGGAAAGGAAGGACATATCGCCGAGATTAGACGCAGAGCGAAACCTAGTTCAACGGGGATTTGACTCAAAAGATCGTCCCGTAAAAGTCAAAGTCAACGATTCCGGAAGAGCGTTTTGTTGTGGATCGGTCAAAATGCGAGAACCCAAACGAGGTGATCACGGGTAAGCTATTTATAAATTCTTGCGAAGTTTATACCTTACTTGATACCGGCTACCCATTCATTTATCTCTCCCGCTTGTGCTCAACGCTTAAACTTGACTCGGAGAAATTAGACTTTGACCTATCTGTGGAAACTCAGTTAGAGAAACTTTCATCACATCCACTGCTTATAAATCTTGTTTGATTCAAGTTGGCACCATTACCTTACCCGTTGACCTTATCTCTTTAAAGATACTTGCTTTTGATGTGATTTTAGGGATTGATTGGTTAACTACTCATCATGCCAAAATTGATTGTTTTCGTAAGGTTGTTAGTTTTCATATTCCTAACCAACCGTTATGCATGAATTCAAGCAACTAAACCATTAAAATCAATCACCGTCATATCTAATCATAAAGCTATTCGCTTATTGAAAAACGGATGTCAAGCTTTCTTAGCCCATGTTATGGATTTGAATAAAGACACGCCAAATTTGAATAATATTCCTGTTGTTATTGACTTTCCCGACGATTTCCGAAGAACTTCCTTGGTCTACCCCCAAAACGTGAAGTTGAATTCTTTATTGATCTTGAACTCGCATACAAAGCCCATTTCTAAAACCCCATATCGAATGGCTCTATTGAACTTCAGAGTTAAAGGTCCAACTACGTGAATTGTTGGACATCGGTTTCATTGCCTTAAGACATCTCCTTGGGGTGCTCCTGCTTTTATTTGTAAAGAAGAAAGACGGGAGTATGCGACTTTGTATTGACTATCTGAATTGAACCATGTCACCATCAAGAATAGGTATCCTCACCTCGTATTGATGACTTGTTTGACCATTGTAAGGGGCACAATTCTTTTTCAAAATCGATCTTCGCTCGAATATCATCACCAAGATTAGAATCGAGGATATTCCAAAGACCGCCTTCGAACTCCTGTATGGGCATTATGAATTCTTAGTCATGTCTTTTGATCGACTAATGCTCCTCATGGCTTTCATGGATATGATGAACCGAGTATTCAAGGAATATTTGGATCACCTCGTTGTTGTTTTTTTATTGATGACATCCTTATATATTCCAAAAGTCGTGAAGATCATGAGCACCATTTGAAGTTGGTACTCCAAAGGCTTCGTGAAAACAAACTATATGCCAAATTGAAGAAATGCGAGTTCGGCTCGAGGAAGTAGCATTCCTTGGGCACGTGGTGTCGAAACATGGAGTATCTGCTGATCCAAATAAGATTGAAGCAATACAAAGTTGGAGCAACCAAGTCGGTGATCAAGTACGTAGCTTTTTGGGCTTAAATTGGTTATTATCGGAGATTCGTGGAAGGGTTTTCTCGAATCGCTACTCCATTAACTCAAATAACTCGGAAGGATACAAAATTCGCTTTGGAGTGAAGAATGTGAGAAGAGTTTCCAAGAGCTTAAGAGGAGACTTATTTCTAAGACTGTTCTAACAATACCATTTGGTTCGGATGGATTTGTTATCTACAAATGATGCTTGAGCAAAAGGGTTAGGATGTGTTCTCATGCAACGTGGGAAAGTCATAGCCTATGCCTCGCGACAACTTAAAGAGTATGAGAGAAATTATCCTACTCATGATCTAGAGTTAGCGCAAATCGTTTCCGCTATTAAAGATATGGAGGCACTATCTATATGGGGAGAAAGTGGAGATATATTCGCACCATAAAAGCCTTAAATATTTCTTCACTCAAAAGAACTCAACATCTTGGCAATGACGTTGGCTCGAGCTATTGAAAGACTACGACCACACTATTCAATACCATCTTGAAAAAGCGAACGTGGTAGGTACGCGTTGAGTAGAAGATAAAATGCGAGAACGAGTCGCGATGATGTCAAGTATACGACAGAGCCAACTTTAATAGAAAAAGTTAAGGTTGCTTTCAAGCCACCGACCCTTGAGGCGATGCGTATGAAGAAGAAAGTACAAGAAGGAGCTATTCCGAAAGCGAGAATTGATGAAGAAGGAATACTTGAGTCCACTCTAGACTTTGTGGTTCCTAATGACTCGATTTGAAGTACAAGATTATGATGGAGGCACACAATACACCATTTGCAATCCATCCTCGGAAGTACTAAAATGTATCGTGATCTTCGACATACATTTTGGTGGAACAATATGAAGAGAGAGATTGCAAAGTTTATCTCAATGTGTTTAACTTGTCAACGTGTAAAGGCGAGCATCCGGTACCTAAGGGTCCGTTGCAA